>JAVXUP010000939.1:0-312863 GCA_033070095.1 Escallonia herrerae | reverse complement strand
AACAGGCTCTATAATGCTCCGCAATTTTAAATAAGTATCACCCTCGTGCTATTTAGCATTGTCGTGCTTGTTAGGTATTTTCATGCCGTCGTGACACCTCGTGCTTAGTGACGAGTCAATGTTAATTACTTCTTTGATCAACATCTCGTACTACCTATCATCGTTGTGCTTATGACGTTTCAACATACCATTGTGGCGTGCCGTGCTTCGAACCTCTTCATGCTTTCCCTAGCCTTGTTGTGCTTGATAGGTGGCACAACCTTGTCTGGCCACTTCGTTCTTCTTTCCACCTCATGTCTCCTAAAAAATTATATAAATAGCTCTTTGATCTCTTTTCAAATCTTCTATAACTTTCAGAGAGAGAGAGGCAAAAGAAGAAGAAGAAGAAGAAGAAGAAATTTAGATGTTATTATGGGAGAATGATCATAGGGACTGATTTAGAGGAAGTGTTAAAGTGGTTCTTTCATGATCTAAGTAAGGGGAATTATTTCTTAACGTTCGTTGTACTCTTCAACAAAATTCTTGCTAAAATGCATGTCTTGCAAATTAGTAAATATCTTATTTTTGAAATACATTTGTGTGATGTGACTTAAGTACTTTTTACTAATGACGTTACTCCAGTAAGTTGTCTATGGACATGATATGTTTGTGATTATGATACTGCTGGACTTTGGAGGATCCTTTAAGTATACTAGAGGTAAGATGCTAAAATGTGATGATGTTATGTTTGATATGCAAAATGGATGTTGAATTGGTTGCTAACTGTTCAGGGCACTAAGTCACGGTTCCATTTATTATTTGACTAACAATATTCCTATCTTGATGGCATGTTTTATTTTGATCCAATGGTGCTATGATTATTCAACTTATTGGGTCATCCCGCCCAAACACAACCCCCCCCCCCCCCCCCCCCAATTTACGACTCCAGTCCAGATTATTTTTTTGGTGAGCCTATGCAAGCGGGAATGTGAGCAAGCCTTGCACTCTTGAGTCTAGAAATGTTTGTTATTCCATCTTCAGGACATGTAATCTAATTTGGATGGTGTTGTAATTCTGTTAGAGAGTATTAAATTATGTCATTAGCAACTTGGGTCTCCACACCCTCAACCTCGGGCCACAATAATCGTAATTTGCCACGGCAGCTACACGGAATCGGTCGCTACTGTCTTCAGGCCATCAGCAGTCATATTGCTCCACGACCTCTTTTCTTCTTGTTCTACTAGAACCGGCAAAGTTTGAATCGTGGCAACAAACAGTCATCTCTGCGGTCAGTTTTGCAACAGGCTAGCATGCTACTTTGTTGACCCAAGTTTGAGCAGAAGCTGAAGGTAAGCGAGAAATTTATGGTCCAAACTACTGAATTCAAGGCAGAAGTGGGAACGAATAGTCATCAAATGGGAGGGACGAAAAGTGATGAACATCTAACGGGCGACCTAATCAACTTTTTTCCTTTTTTCGGTTAATGTGGGAACGAATAGTCATCAAATGAAGTATTTAAGAACATTTAGGGACGAAAAGTGATGAACATCTAACGGGCAACCTAATCAACTTTTTGAAGCCCCTCGAGCACATAGCAAGCCTAAACAATCAAGCGCCAGCTAATTTTGAATTAAGAACTCATCTAATACATTGCTAGTAAACGAAAGGATGGATAAAATGTCATATACGACAGCTTTCAGTATTTAAACTAATGTAAATACGACACTTTGCTGGAAGCAGTCCATATACTAATTTCATATATTAAACAAAATCCGGAGTCTGGACTAAAGAACATAACACAAGGAAAGTAATTTGCGCTGAATGAAATGCGGTATTTTACCCTTGCAAGAAAAAAAATTCTTTATTTGTACAGCATGGAGAAATGGGAAGAGCCCTCAATCACAACAGTTCAAAGTCCGGAGCGGAACCAGTACAGTGAGTGAGAACAAAAAATATGTATCGCAAGAGGTAACAGCTCGAAAGAGGATGTAACACGACTTAAGTGCTTATAAACTTCCAGTCAACATCAAGAAATCAGCAAGCACTATGCTCAGCTGGATTTTGTTCTTTGCATGCCCCAGAAAATTGCGTTCCTGTTGAACTCTTCCACCATTCCGAATGCAGGGAACCAAGCCATGAGAGAGAGCTTTTCCAAATATAGTTAAAGCGCGAAAAATCCCACTGCTTCATCACTACTCTGAGCAAATTTTTACTCGGTTATATCAAAACAAAGCTTAGCCTCATCCCAGGGACCATTGATCTCAAACTTGTATTCTTGAATCCTTATCAACCAATATGGACACACCAAATTAACAAAGACTAAAACAGCCAACAGAAGCACAAAAAGCGATCCACGAAACCAATATACGAAAGTCAATGTTAGAACCATCAAGCAAAATGAGAAACAGAGATGCAAATGGTAGGAGTACTTCTTAATGCAGTAAGTCACAAGTGGAGCAAAGAGGAAAACCTGCAAGGAGAATAGCACAATAGCAAAAACATGAAGCCTTGATGGAAGGCGAGAAGAAATCAAAAGGGAAGCCACGATAGAAGCATTTAAAGAGACGTTGCTTGCAAAGTTTGGATTATCTAGAGTCCCAGGAGCTTTTACAGTGGAGCCCGAGTAGTTGTGCAGGAAAAGATGGAGTATTACAAGCAAAGCTGTTAGTGCCCATATGGTGTCTGAGCTTATAGTCCGGGTGAGTGTGTGGTAGATGGGGGATAACATGTATAACCCAGTTATAAAATAGGATATCTTGATAACATAACCGAGTAGAAGATTCAAGGAAAGCTTTTCTGCAGTTAAGAGAAGAACAAGGAAACCTGATACGAGAAGGTTTACGTCAAGAACCAAGAGGAAATTCTCATCAATAGTAGACTCAAGAGTGTGTGTCCAAACCAAGACTACAAGAGCAACAATGCACAGATACTGAGAGATGGAGACCGAGTCTAACATAACCTTTAGCATGTCCCTTTTGACAACATTGGCGTTCATGACCATATCCTCAAGGAAAGACTCATCAGTATGATTGTCATCAAATCCTGGTTGCCTTCCTCCATATGCAACTTTTCTCCATTTGAATTGAGTGGGAAAAGAGCTTTCACTGGAGCTGGTCTCCATTTGAATCAAGTTTACTATCTGTAAGCAATTATGTTCAGACTGTCAGCAAGAATGGAGTTTACAGTTCGTCATGCGAATCCTGTTGCACCAGCAAGCCTGTGAGGTACGTGGAAATGACGGATGAGATCCATGAGGGAAAATGTTCCATCAGCTGGGATAACTTTGGAGCTCCAAATTCCTGACAAGTGGAAAGCTGTTAGACGTCCATAACAATACCAAGTTGAAAAGCTAAATACCACATTTACATGGTGCAAACAAGTGAGTGTGTCTGTGAGAGAGAGAGAGAGAAGGGGGGTGGGGGGAGAGAGAGAGAGAGAGAGCATAAGACACAACTTCCTGCGCACCATTACAACCCCATATACCAATTTTTACCTCATTCTTTTTTATTCAATTGCAATTTCTAGGATTCCCAGTTTCTACAACAATTTCATCCTACAAACCGGAAACTCAAAAGGAAGGAAAAATGCAACTTTCTCGATCAGATTTGGACTTCAGACCCATAATCTATCTGTCGATCCTTCTGGATGAGACCTGTAATCAAACCCACAACCTGAAATGGAGTTATTTTTCTGTCCGATTCAAGCACTATGGCTCATAGGTACAGGGTTCGAACCACTGGTTGGTGAAAAAACTTGTAACTTAGGGGTTGATCCCCCGTACTCAATATAATCTTGTTTTCTTGATAGTCCATGTTGGTTTCTTATTCATATTATCTAGAATCGGAGGTTTCCGTCTTTACTTTGTTTCACAGCGTAATTCACGATCTAACAGGTGTCAGATTGGAGATTATATTCAGATCCCTGCAACTAAAAGATAAACATCGACACTAAAACTCAATGCCAATGGATGCTCGTTCGCTAATCAGGGCTCAAAATTTGTACTAACCAAATCTGGCAGGCCCGGTGGGACGAATCTCTACTACTATCTCTAGGGCAAGAAACCCATATCTTTTCTCTTTTGTTTGTTACGAGGAACATACTACATTTTCTGGCCGATAAGGATGCAAAAGTCGTAATAACTCGACCAGAACATGTTCTGATAAGATGGATGCCGTAGTTACCAGTGATTAGCCGTCTGACCAGAACGACGCCCTTCTTAGGACGCCCACCTGAGAGGCTTCGAGCCGGGTTGTTCAACCTGTCGTCTCAAGGGTGGCCTCAACGGTCCAAGAAGTCTAGGGATATTTTGTTCATCTCGTTGTTTCAAAGGAAACATTATCGGGCCCAGGGACCTCAGGATGCCGTACATCTCTTGTTGTCCCTTACCTATGGCACCACCATTTAGGGCGTCAAAATACCACTCTCATCCTGTGGCCTCGAAGTCGCTGGTGCCGCAGGAAAAACCCTACTGGAGACTGGCAGATGAGGACGTTTAAAGGTGCCACCAAAGAAGTTTTCTTCATCTATGAAGTTTAGTGGATAAAGGTGCCACCAAAGAAGCAAACAAATTGGCGGTAGTGGCGGTAGCCGTGGCCTCTACCGAGCCTTACGAACACAAGGTCATTTAGATAGTGAACCAAGCAAAAAAGGCTTGTAAAATCGCAATTGCAGCTAAAATGCTGCCCTAAAAAATGAAGCTCCTAACATAGATGCCAGAAGGAATTGGTTTGATACCTCACGCACCAGTTCAATCCTACCAACCTTAAGTACCGCTGAAAGGGCAATTTATAGTTCTAAGTGAAAGACAAAAATGGCCTCGTTAGACGCGTGGTACCCAAGTTCACGTTCCTCCCTGCAAAAAACATTTACGCAGGGTTTGCACTTTCCGTAGATGCCAAACCTATATCCAATCTCGAACATTCATGGAGATTCAAATCTTCACTTGAATTCGAACTTCCACCACGTTCGCGAAGTTTGGATCTTCATCAAAATACGAACCTTCACCAAGTTTTGAACTCTTGCTAAGGCTCAAATCCTCATCTTAGTATGACTTGGCGACGCCATCATATGAGGGGCAGCCATGTCATATTGTGGCCGAGGAATGTTCTATGGTCATCGGCCTATCGAGAGAGGGTATATCCCACTTGACTCATCGCTCTAGAGGAGCCTATATCTAGTTTGCGTAAACAACACGCGCATGTTCAAACCCCTTTCTTTGTGAACCCTATTATGGGTGTGGCTGAAAACCAAAGTTGGTGTGCATTTGAATAATGCAAGAGTGTTGCCATCTTCGGCTGTTCGGGCACACCCTTCAACGTCACTTGAATCAAGTTATTTCCATAAGAGCAGACAAAAGAGAAAGACGGCTAGAAAGAATGCTTTTGAAAACTCTGTTAGGGATAATGTTATATTGAGAAAATACTTGGCAACGAAGGAGAGGCTGTCCCAAGAGAATATCCCATATTTACACCAAGCCGATCCGGCTCTAAGTCGGGCTCTGAATGTGTGAAGGCAAAAGGTGATGAAGCGGGGGGTAAAGGCCAAATTCCAAATATCCTTGCCTCGTTGTCTCTCTAAGATCAGAACCTGTGGCAAGATCTATGAGGCAAAGTATTCCTGTTGATAATGGGTTGTGCATGACAAGATCACAAATCCGTTGCATGGGGCTGGTAACTTCATTTTTCTAGAGGATTGACTTTCCAGAAGTAATCTCATTTCTGATATTCTCCTCATCTCCTACTTCCAGGACTGCAGTAGAAAAGGCAAAAAAAAAAAGAGGCGAAGTTGTGTCGGTTGTGAGAAAGCAAATCTCCACACAGCTCAAGAAAGGATTTTAATGATGCAAGACTAATTGGTATAACAGCAATGCCAAGGAAAACACCATAAGTCTAGGTGCAACTTACAATAAGACTACTGGATTAGGAAACGTCCATAGTTCCGAATCTTCAACAAACAGAAAGAGCATATGGTACCACTACAGCTTAGGGCGTCATGGGAGCAATTATCCCAATTTGACCAACTTCATGAACCCACCAAATAAAACCAAGAATCTGGAGTTGGCCGTGATTCATGATATGGTTCAAAGATAAGTCAAGAAAGACAGAAAAGGAAGGTGAGAGCTTACGAATAATAACGAAATAAATACATGTTGCACCATTTCCTCTGGTTTCTCTCAACCAAAACTTAAGATGTTCAATGAAGCTGGGGATACGAGACAACACGAGCAAATTTCTCGCATCAATACGGCTCTATAGCCCAGAAGAAGGCTCTGTGTTTACTCCTTTTTGCTTAGTCTAAAAAAAAACAGCTTTCACATGGTACACCAATCTCTCTCAGCGCTCGATCTCGAATTGGGAGTAAATGGTAAAGGAATTCCTTAAGCAATTCTACAACACTCATAGCCCAGTTGGAGTGCCAGAATAAATTGATACTAAGCAGCGTGATAACGAACTTGTCACCAAATTCATAGCAAGGTGGAGAGCTCTCACATTTGCTTGCAAAGAGAGGTTAACTCAGGACAAGTTGCTCAAATGTGTAAGAATAACTTTGGACACGAGCTATCCACTAATCGGATGCCCCAATGTTTTGAAGGATTCCATGACCAACGTACTAAATCGCATGATATGGAGATGCATCCAAGCAAAAGAACAAGAGTTAGCGTGACTGGTAGAATTGAGTCCTCTAAGTCCGTGGTAGTGGAAGCTACACAGAAGTCTCCGGTTGTAGTTGGAACTCAAAACCAAAGAAAACAAAAAGGTCACTAGGAAGGAACGAATTTAGAGTAAGTACTCATTCTCAAATGATTCAATGGAAGATCTCTTCGAGGATCAGTTGTACCAAGATCTACTAACCCTTCCAAGATTTAAGCGGGCCCACGAAGTTGGTAAGGAGGATCCCAAGCAATATCCATCTTACTGTCTGATATGTCATTCCTTAACGGCTTTGTCTGAAAGATAAGATTCAGGAACTCCTCGATTCATACACCATCAAAATGCTACCCCAGGAGAAGACAACATCAATCCCAGTCACTACTACAGTTGAAGGATTGTCTCAAAATTCCTCTGACGAGGACGAGAAATTTGGAACGTCAAATGACGAACATGACCAGAAGGGGAGTATCTATGAGTCCAAAATGAATATATCCCAAAAGTAAAATTTTGAAGACCTTGTCTCGAATAAACTTCTTGTACAAACGCCTCATTTCCCGGTTACACTCAAGGAGTTTATGGCTCCCGAGTTACAATATCCAGAGCTACCATCTTGCTTTGACAAAGATAAAGAAGATGGGATACTTTAATCTGCACGCATGGCCATACTTATCATTAGTCATTACGAAAGGAATGAGAGGAAGTTGATGGCAGTGCATTTGCTCCCTTTGTCATTTATTATTCTCCGGTTCACTTGTGGGATACTACGACACATAAGCCGTTGTATGTCAATGATCCAAGTCATCTGCTCGTAGCAAAGAATCTGAAGTGGAAAACTGGTTATCTTCTCCAAAACATATTCCAGCTACTCCACCATATTCGATGCGATATCCTCTGACTTTATTATTGGCTTCACCAAGATACACTAAAATGGCACCATCCAATATTATGGCCCAGATTTTTCTAAAAATCCAAAAGCCTAAATGCAAATCCTACACCAAAGAGGTACAAAGCTCTTGAAGAAGGCTAAGGTTCAAAATTTCTTTTATCCAAACCAACCACTCTCATGACAAGCAAACAGAGTCGTGGCAATTTTTGAAGATGGATGAATATTGTAAGTCCATATTAGCTTTCTTGTTGGCTTTGTTTAGTTTAGATACAAGTCGGGTATTTAACGTGATTAGCATGCACTTGCAGGCATTAACAGTTTTTAATTTGGATACTCAGAAAGTTATATTTACTTTCACGTATACTGCACACATGGGACGTCATGCATTTTATGCAATTTTATTCCAAGCTTTCTTCCTTTTTATGAAAACTTCATATGCACTGTTCATGAAAACTTTGCTATGAAGCATCGACACGAGTGCAGGTGTGGATGTGATAATGGTGCAAAGAAACGGATACGACATTTTTCAAAAATTTTAGGATACGGGTGCGGCGGGAATAAGGCAAATTTTGGAAAACATTTTGTTAACTACGTACACTTAGTATGAAATCCTACACAAATCAGGGACTATTTCGATCTTAAGAATGTGCATAAAGGATATATATTGCAATTTAATTTAACCATTCTACAACAGTTCAATAGTTAACACACTGCCTGAAAGTGAAAAAAAATGAAACTAACACATAAAAAACACTAAAACACACTGAAACACATAAAAAACACTAAAACACGGAAACAGATATTAAACAATGATTTTTACACACTGAAATAGGGCAGGTGGAGTCCAATAGTCAACCTCTCCACTTGCAGTCCTAAGGGCACAATCAATTCTGCGATCAAAAGCAGAAAGAACTTTATCTCTGGAAGTCCAGGAGCAGACCAGTTTCAAAGGGAAATTACTAACAATGGAGAACCAAAGGGAGTAGATTACGACAGGTCCGGAAAAAGTCTGTTGGCAAGAAAACTTAAATCAGAAGACTTACGTGGCCTTCGGTGTTCGCAGATGCGCTCTCTCTCTCTCTCCCCTCAGTCTCTCCCCTCTTCAAAGATCTTCCGGAGATGAGGTTGTCATCGCCAATGGTCGGTGGTGGCGAGTGGTCGCCGGTGCTCTCTCTCTGTCTCTCCCCTCTTCAAATATCTGCCGGAGGTGAGGCCCGTCGTCACCGGTGGTCCCGGATGGTCGCCGGAATCGCCGGTAGTCGTCTCGTGGCTGCCGCCGCCTCTCTGTCTCTGTCACTCACTCAGAGTCTTCCTTTCTTCACAGGAGACGTTTCTTTCGAAAAAATTATGTTTTCACCTCTTAAGTATCCGAGACACACCTAAACCGCACCCAACCGGCACCTGATTTTCTGGAAGTGAAAAAAAAAAAGGACTGGATAGGCACCAGACCCCAGTGCTTCACCCACTTAGAAGCACCCGTGTTTCAGAGAAACTTGGTGCACGGTGTGAGCGCGTGCATGTGTATTCGGAAAATGCTACATTTAGACCTCTTTGCAACCACACTTCATTTGCCACTAGAAGACAAACATGTTGTGTCTAATGCACTCTCAACATAACCAAGGTGGCAATAACCAAAAGAGTGCAAATTTTTAGCGTCTCGATATCTAGTGCATGATAGCAAACTATCTATCAAATTGGAAAACGGCAAGACATAGTTTGGTCTTTTGATGCCTTGCCACAAATTAGGTTACAAACTTTTAGACTCCACAACTTTCTTAAGATTCAAATTATTTAGAAATTAAATGCATAGTTTTCTGCATTTGATGCCTTGCCACAAATTAGGTTACAAACTTTTAGACTATAAGATTCAAATTATTTAGAAATTAAATGCTAAGTGTACATAGTATATATATAATATTTGTCGTACCCATTCGCACCCGTATCCTAAAATTTTTAAAAATGTCGTATCTGCGTATCTGCACCCGTGTCGTATCCACACCCGCATCTGTGCTTCTTAGACAGTCTATATAAACCCACGTAGCCAATCGAACGGCTAGCATTTGTGCACCTTGATTTGCGCCCCACCGCCGCTATGAGCCTGGGGCCTAGGCTCACTAGGCGCGCGCCTTATCGAACGTGTTGCGCCTAGGCCTAGGCGAGGCGCAAACAGTGAGGTTGACTACGCCTAGCACCTAGGCATGCTTTTAATAACACTGCTCTGACTCATGAGAGAACACAAAACAAAGAGTACTACTGTACCGTGGAAGCAGTGAAAATACACATGATGACAACCATATCATACTATTTAACAGATGTACACCAAAAAAGATATATTCACTATCAAAAACCACAAAGAAGCATGTCCAACTATTAAGTCTGGTTTTTCCTTTCCCTTTTTCTCGAATCCAAGGTTCGATCTGTTGATAGAGACGTAAAAACTGGTCTTTTTAATGCTCACATATACGACAAACATATTGTCGCTCGGAAGAACATGTTCAATCAGATTGCATCAATGAAAGCATGCTTCTGAAATGTCTAAACATACTTTTACTGCCAGAGAGAGAGTACAACATCACAGATAGCATAGGTACTGATAATAGCTAAATATGTCCACCCAACTAAATGGTGACATGTGGCGTGGTTGACCCCGAATCAACTTTGGGGCCTGTATCAGGATAGGCTCTAGAGGAGGTGATAGAGGCCTTGTAGGACTCTACTACTGGAAGGAGAGTCCTAACGCAGTTCTAGTACGTCGAAGGCCTATCGGAGAAGAGTCCTGAACAAGGGAGGAGTCTGGGAGGAGTCTATATGAGGAGAAAAGCCTCGGGTACATAGACAAGTTCACACACAAGCACCCAGTGCATTTTCTGCTATTCAGAGCTCTACCCTAATAGCAACGTTCTGACTTTAGCATCGAAGCATCCTCCACCGGAACATTCCCGGTGGTCACTTCGTGTTCTATTTTGCAGGTTTATTTCCCAGCTGTGGTTCCCGAGCAACATTTTGGCGCCATCCGTGGGACCGACAGGGAACATGGCGAGGCAATCATTTTCAGACACTTCTGCAAACAGTCGCTCCGTCCAAAATCGACGAGTGAGATCAAGTAGCTCCCACCGAAAAGGACAGCAACCAACACCATCCCAATGACGTTCCAGTAACGACTGGATTAATGTGACTTCAATCACCCCGAAGACGACCGACAGCTCCCAGGGAACTCGTTCCCCGACCCCTCTTTTAAAGAGAGGAGACTTGCGCCATCGCCTAACCCGAAAGCTGTTTAACACTCCGAACGCAGATCTGATCAGAAAAGTCCACGAACTTAGGGGCGTGGTAACTACCTTACAGAAAAAGCTTGAAGAGGTAGCCCCAATGATTTTTACTAACCAGACGCGTCTAGATCCTAGCGACGTTCGTCTTAGACTGACCTCAAGGTCGGACTATGGTCGAGGGCATGAATCAGAGACTGATCCCAGCTATCAGCATAATATCCTGGTCTCAAAATGGTTTTATGGTTGATTTTGATGAATACATTTGATGCTCTATAAATTTGATCATTGGGTGAGACTTCACGGTTTAGAGACGATTTAGTTCTATAAATGGAAAAATGTGGATATAGCATTTATAATTGGCGAAGGTTCTAATTTGATTATATTAATCTTAGACATATTCTTTGTTGGTGAATAAAAGTGAGTTTTAAGTTAAGTGTGAAGAGAAAGGAGAAAGAATAAAAGGGCAGAGAGAAATTGGGAGAGCAGTCGGCTGGCCCTAGAACGGGTGGTGCCACTGCACAGATCGGGGCAACCCAACTCCCAACCACACAGGCAGCAACCGGCGGTGACTCCGGTGGCGCGCCCTCACTGAGCGCCACCTCCCATCACCTCAGCGACTACCGTACTGTCGGAATCATCACGCTGCTACCACGACTGCACGACAGTCATCTCCTGTCAATGACCCCTCTCCCTTACTTATCTGGTTACACTAAGGCTGCCGGCGATCAATTCCGGCCGGTGTTTCTACCCAACACCATCCCCTTTCACCTCCATTAATAGTGGTCGTAGATCTTCGCCCGAATCAACGCGTCGTTGCCAAGCTGGATCGACGTCCAAGGATGACCATCAGCCACTATTGGCTCTCTTCCCTGTCCACCGACTAGTCGTCATGGCCACTGGGACCTCCAATTAGTGTTGCGAGTACAGTTTTGCGGCGAGCGACATAGTCGTCGTCGATTTTTAGCCTTGATTTGCCAAAATCAACAACCACAATGAGAGCTGTTAACACTCTCCGATTGCCTGCGATTTACTATGCCAAGCACTGTTCTTTTTGGCACTTTGTATAAATTATGAAATGGGTTTTTGTGTTTTCTTGTGTTGTTGATGAATGGGTGCAGTGGTGGTCATTTGGCAATAGTGTTGGTGGTGGATGGTGGTTTTTGTGTACTGCTGTGGTTGTACGACGTCTGTGTTTCTCAGGTGTGTGGGTGTTATTGGTGTCGGACAATTGTCGATAATTGGGTGTGTTTGTGGGGCATTATGGGGTGGGTGTACATTGCGGCTGTATGAATATTTTTGTGTCTTAGCGTGTACGTGTGCTTGTGCTTTGGAAGGTGAAGTGGTGTATCAATCGGTATGTGTCCTAATGTGTGTTTTAGGATGAACAAATGGTGGGTACATAGCATGTATTTGTGTATGAGGCAGTGTGCAAATAGATGAGTTGGAGCATGTGAATTAGTGCACGAAATTGTGTAAGCAGTGAAAGATATTGCCTTTCATTGGTCGAAGAACCGTGTATTGAGTGGTGGGAGTGTGGTCATGTTATATCATACGATTTCGTGCCTATCTTGGTTGTGCGTTTACATAATGAAGGTTGAGTATAAGGTTGCTTGGTTGGTTCTTAAAATCAGGCAAATTGAGGAAAGTTCGGCAACAGTAATGAAATGCCGAGAATGACATGGTGAACTGGGCACGAATTTAGACGCGTTGTGTGACATGCAGTTGAATGCAGAGTATGATTTGTTGGGACAATATCCGACAGGAATTCTGCATGTCATCAATGATACCCTTTGGGTTATAATGAAGTCGGAGCTATGGAGATGAAAGGAATGGCATTAACGGTTCTATTGGCCAAAGATAACAACTGATCATCGCGCTAGATTTTGAATCGAGGAAATGTGTCAGCGACAAGTAAGTGACCCTTTGATTCAACTAGTATTTTTATATACAACGTATATGTTTATCTACTGTTAAAAATGTGTTGCGTATTAATATTGACCGATTTAATTATGTTTAACAGCTCTGGCTTAAATTATCAAAAAGGTTTTAGTATTTTATTCTCGTCAAAGAAAAATCGGACCAGCATGTAAATGATGTTTTGCCTAGAAACTGAAATGGAACTCGGATTTGAAATGTATTGTATTGACATTATTGTGAATATTGAACATGTTGATGATTACTGAAAGGATGTGAGGATGGTTAAGAATCAATTGATGAGTGATTTTGTTCACGATGAACCCAAAGGGGGTTTTTGGTTTACTCGATTGTTGTGCCCTATATCCACAGGGAAAAGTTGGATTTCGGGCCCTAGTCAACGGGGCTTGTACGCTGATGCACAGTACTGTTGCTCGTGGTTCGCCCATGCGTTCACAAAATTTTATCCCGGATGGAGGAGGGATTTCGGGCCCTAGTCAGTGGGGCCTGTACGCTGACTGCAGCATATTGTTTGAGCTAATGTTGGAATCGAACTGGTTGTCATGAGTTTTGTGCTAATGATTTTATACTTCAGTTTTTGGTTTAATGTACTCTATTTTGTTTTACCTAATGATTATCAAATCTATGATTTTTTAGATATCTTAATGATGCTATAATATAAGTGAGTTATTTTCTGACATGCTATGGTCCACCTAGTTGAATCATTGGTTACTTACTGAGCACGTGGAAGCTCACCCATTACTTATCATTTCAGGTTTGAAAGTAAGGGGTGATAGTGAGGAGCATAGGAAGGGGAAATTTGGCGCAAAGCTTCGGACACTGCTTTGAATAAGCTGCTAAACATTTAGATTGTTGGTTTAGCCTTAGTTGTTGACAGATCAGAGTTATGAAGAGTTTTAGCAAAAGTGTTGTATTCAAATGAAAATATGAAAATGGAATTCAGGTTTGTAGAAGTTTTAATTTTTGTTGCAGATTATATGTTATTTTAGCGAGTAAGGCCTGGCAGAGCCCTCGGTTGGACTCTATTGGGTCTGCGGCCGGTCACGTGCCTAGCTCGCAGGCCTACCCGTGGGTTTGGCTAGTGACAATCAGCTTGGACAAGAAACTGAGAAACATGTCACCAGAAGTGGCTCATGTTTCTGACGCGAGACGTCAATGGAGGACAGCACGAATTCACCCCTTGTCTTAGGTGGCAAAATTCGAGATCGACGTGGCGCTGACCAAAGACATTGTCCCCAAGGACGAATTCATGCCTTCAAACGAAAAGTGCGTCCCCAAGGGCGAACTTCTCAGAAAACCATCTCCGGGCCCCGCCCGGAGGAATTCACTCCCCCAAGGGAAGACTCTGGATACCCCCTGTCCAAAGCAATTGAGAAGGCAAAGCTTCCTCCTAATTTTTGGATACCACAATGTGATTTATATGATGGGAGCGGAGACCCTGGAGAGCATGTCTACCAATTTCAAACAAATATGCTACTCCTCCAAGTCTCGGAGGCCGTCATGTGCCGAGCTTTCCTAACCACTCTGAGGAAGGCAGCGCACGCGTGGTTTAAGTCTCTACGACCCAGGTCCATCCATTCCTTCACCCAGTTATCTGACTTGTTTCAGAAACATTTTGTGACAGCCGAACTCGGAGGAAAAATTCAGCAAGCCTCCTCAACGTGGTCCAGGAAAGGAACGAATCCTTGTCGCGATATTTGGGACGCTTCAATGCAGTGACATTAGAAATAGATAACCTACATGAGTTAGTAAAGTACACGGCTTTCATGCGCTAGCTTCGTCCCACGTCCAAGTTTGCATTTGCGGTAAATAAGTCCCCCTGGAAGCATGAGCACCTTGTTGGATAAAGCCAACAAGTACATCCAGGCCGAAGAATACTTGGAAACCCACAAAGAACACTAAGGGGACAATGGGTGAGAGTAAGAAAAGAGAGCTCGAGAAGATAGTCCAAGAGGTGGACGAGGTTCCAAGTGCTCAAGAAGGGACGAAAGGAACCCCAAAGAGATGTTAGACATGAAGAACCTGACACCATTGACTGCCAGACCATCGCAGATCCTTCATGAGATAAAGGATAAAAAAATCTTGGAAAAACCCAACAAGATGAGGTCGGCGCCTAATAAGAGAGACATGAATTTGTGGTGCCGTTACCACAATGACCATGGCCATACTACAGATAATTGTGATTCGCTCAAGCATGTAATAGAGGCTCTTATCCAACGTGGGCACTTGCGAGGGTATATCAATCAAAGAAATGAAAAGAGGGAAGTCACTCCCTTAGCAGAAAGGGAATAAGTGCAGGAAAATGAGGGCGTCATCAATACTATCTCTAGAGGATTCGCCGCATGAGGCTCGTCCGGGTAGGGACGAAAAGCTTATAGAAGTCCTCACAACTGTAGGCCCGTCGACTAAAAAGCAGAAGATAGAACCGACCCCAACAATATCCTTCTCTGAAGACGATGTGGGAGACACAAGAACACCTCATGATGACCCCCTGGTAGTTACCCTTCGAGTGGGAAACTTCGACATGAAAAGAATCCTCGTGGATAATGGGAGCTTAGCGGAGGTACTTTTTTATGATGCATTTCAAAAAATGAACATTCCACCCGACCGCTTAAGGAAGATAGATACGCCTCTATACGGCTTCTCTAACAACCCTGTTGTCTACGAGGGAATTATTGCATTACCAGTAACTGTGGGTGGCCCTCCAACCCAAGCCAAGCTGATGCTGGATTTCGTGGTAGTATGCGTTCCTTTGGCCTATAATGCAATTCTAGGCTGAACAAGCATTAAACCAATTAAGGGTGGTGGTATCAACATACCACATGAAAATGAAATTCCGCACGGAGAATGGAGTTGGGGAAGTAAAGGGAGACCAGGTGGTGGCTCGGTAGTGCTACATGGCGTCGTGCCGAAATTGAGCCAATGAAACCCTTATGATTGAAGAGTTGAGGGACGAGACCAAGGTCGAGAGAGGCAAGCCCGCCGAAGATCTCATTGATATCGAGTTATATCTAGGAAACCAAGAAAAGACAGTAAGGGTGGGAACAGGTTTGTCCGACGACCTCAAGCTCAAGCTTGTAGACTTATTCGAAGCTACTCAGACATCTTCGCTTAGACAGCATCCGACATGCCTGGGATTGATCTGGAAGTGATCACCCATAGACTGAATATTGACCCACTCAGGAAGCCGGTGAAACAAAAGAAGAGGACATTCGCTCTAGAAAGATAAATAAAGATTGAGGAAGAAGTGACAAGTTGTTGGCAGCCGGATTCATTGAGGAGATATCATACCCCGAGTGGATTGCCAATGTCGTGATGGTACCCAAGTCGAACGACCATTGGCGCATATGCATTGACTTCACCAACCCGTTGCCAAGAATCGATATCTTAATTGATGCAACTTCGGGTCATGACTTGTTGAGTTTCATGGATGCGTACTTCGGTTACAACCAGATCAAGATGTGCGTAGATGATATTCCCAAGACTTCCTTTATTACAGAAAGAGGGTTATATTGTTACAAAGTCATGCCTTTCAGACTCAAGAACGCGGGCGCAACTTATCAGCGCCTCGTTAACATGATCTTCCGCAATTCAATTGGGAAAAGTATGGAGGTATACGTGGACGACATGCTGGTAAATAGTGTAGAAGCCGGGGCTCATGTGAAAGACCTCAAAGAAACCTTTGACATCCTGAGGGCTTACAACATGAAGCTAAACCCACTCAAGTGTGCGTTTGGTGTAGCATCAGGAAAATTCTTAGGTTTTATGGTGTCTCAGCGGGGTATCGAAGCCAACCCAGAGAAGATAGGCGCTATTCATGCCATGAAATCGCCTAAGAAGATAAAGCAGGTTCAGGAGCTTACGGGAAGAGTGGCTGCTTTAGGAAGATTCATGTCCAATTTAGCAGAAAAATGCCTCCCCTTTTTTAAGGCTATTAGGAAGGTGAAAGATTTCGAGTGGACAGAAGAATGCCAAAAGTCGTTCGAGGAATTAAAACATTGCCTATCGTCTCCGCCGCTTCTTATAAAACCAGTTACTGGTGAAGACTTGTTCCTATACTTGTCGATCAGTGAAGTAGCGGTAAGCACGATTTTAATCCGGGAAAAGGAAGACAAGCAAAGACCTGTTTATTATATAAGCAAGGTCTTACAAGATGTGGAGACGAGGTATCCTTGAATAGACAAAGTGGCCCTTGCCCTTGTCATCTCAGCGAGAAAACTGAGACCATACTTCCAATCACATACCGTCGTTGTATTGACTGATCAACCTTTGGGGAAAGTTCTCCAAAGTCCTGACGCGTCGGGAAGATTCGTAAAATGGTCAGTGGAACTGGGGGAGTTTGATATTAAGTACAAACCCGGTACAGCAATTAAGGCTCAAGCCTTATCAGATTTTGTTATTGAGTGCACAATACCGGATGACATCCCGCAGTTAATTCTTTTGGAAGTTTCGGATCCTTGGCTCCTTTACGTCGACGGCTCTTCTAAGGTAGGAAGTAGAGGAGCCGGGCTTATACTTATCAGCCCCAAGAAATTCATGATCGAATATGCCCTCCACTTTAATTTCCAGGCATCAAACAATGAAGCTGAGTGCAAAGCACTATTAGCAGGAATAAGGTTGGCACACTCTCTAAAAGTCAACTCTTTTTTCGTCCACAGTGACTCTCAGTTGGTTGCGAATCATATTTTGGGAGAGTATGGAGCGAAAGATGACAGAATGGCCCAATATCTCTAAGCAGTGAAGACAGAAGCAGCAAAGTTTAAAATTTTCGCAATCTGCCACATACCGAGAAAACAAAATGCCCAAGCGGATTCACTCTCTAGACTAAATTCAGCGGACATTTCAGAGTTTTCCCGAGCAATATATATGGAGTTCCTCCAAGAAAGAAGTATTCAGCTCTCAAAGGAAGTTGATGTAGTAGAACATAAACCTTGCTCGATGGATCCAATTATTCAATACCTCCTCTCGAGAAAGTTACCTTTAGAGCAAAGCGAAGCATGAAATTTACGTGCTAAAGCTGCTCGGTTTGCTCTGGTGGATGGGTGCTATACAAAAGTCCTTTAGCTTACCGTACCTTAAGTGCCTAAGTCTTAAAGAGGCAGACTATGCGTTGCAGGAGGTTCATGAAGGTATTTGTGGGCAACACTTGGGCGGAAGAAGCCTGGCACATAAAATCTTGAGGCAGGGCTATTACTGGCCAGGAATGCAGAAAGACGTGATTAAATTCGCAAAGAAGTGTGACCGGTGTCAAAAATTTTCCTCACTCACGCACACACCGGCAGTGCCCCTGAGTATCCTAACTTCCCTAATCCCGTTCGCAATGTGGGGAATGGATATCTTAGGCCCCTTTCCAATGGCTACTGGCCAACGACGCTTTGTGATAGTCGCCATCGACTACTTCACAAAGTGGACTGAGGCCGAAGCATTGGCCACCATAACGGCATCAAAATGCGAAGAGTTCTTCTGGAAGAACGTTGTCTGCCGCTTTGGAGTTCCAAAGATCCTGATCACCGATAATGGGAAGCAGTTCGATAATTTTAACTTTCGAAGCTTTTGTGAATGTCTCTCTATTGGTCTCCGTTTTACATCGGTCACTCATCCCCAATCCAATGGACAAACAGAGAACATGAATCGCTCCATCCTTCAAGGGTTGAAAAGAAAGCTGGATGATGCTAAGGGGGCATGGGTTGACGAGCGCCCTAAGGTACTTTGGGCATACCGCACAACACCCCATTCTATGACGGGCGAGACACCATTTCGACTGTGTTTCGGGACAGAGGTGCTGCTGCCCATAGAAGTGGGCCTCCCCACGGTTCGAGTGTTGCAGTTTTTGGAGGCAAAAAACGAGGAGAATCTTAGAGGAAATCTGGATCTATTAGATGAAGTGCGAGCCCAAGCTCTAGATTGAATGATTTCAACGAAACAGCGAGTCGCACGATACTATAATCGAAGGGTTCGAATGAGATTATTTAGAGTTGGCGATCTAGTCCTCAGAAAGTTGGAGGTTTCAGATCCAAAGGCTGTTGTCGGGAAGTTGTCGCCAAACTGGGAAGGACCTTACAAGGTATCAAAGGTGCTTAGGCCAGGCGCTTATTCACTGGAAACGCTCTCAGGAGAAGAAATCCCGCGAACGTGATATGCTGAAAACTTGCGACAATACTACTAGTAGAGTCTTGTATCTGTCACATGACATTTCCTTTCTTTTTTAAGGGAAAGAGGGATAGAGTTCAATTGGATAATAAAGATGAGTAATTTCATTGTAATGAGAATCCTCTTCAGTATGAAATATATCATTTCGTTTATCTAAGCTTAAAATCTTTTAACATTGTTCGAAAAAGAAATTTTCCGCGACCGCATAACAGTGTTGATTTTCACTCAGATAACGATATTGATGTTCCCAAGAACATCATACATTCAAACGCCCAGCAGAGTTCCCAAACTGACTGCCTGAGCAGAGTTCCCGAACAAAGTGCCCGAGTAGAACCATCTTAATGCCCAAGCACAAATGGTAAGTATGCCCGAGCAGAACCATCTTGATGCTCAAGCACATATGGTAAGTATTCCCGAGCAGAGTTCTCGAACTGACTGCCTGAGCAGAGTTCCCGAGCAAAACCATTTTGATGCCCAAGCACAGATGGTAAGACTGCTCGAGCAGAACCATCTTAATGCCCAAGCACATATGGTAAGCATGCCCGAGCAGAACCATCTTAATGCCCAAGCACAGATGGTAAGACTGCCAGAGCAGAACCATCTTAATGCCCAAGCACAGATGGTAAGCATGCCCGAGCAGAACCATCTTAATGCCCAAGCACAGATGGTAAGCATGCCCGAGAAGACTGCCCGAGCAGAACCATCTTAATGCCGAAGCACATATGGTAAGCATGCCCGAGCAGACTGCCCGAGTAGAACCATCTTAATGCCCAAGCACAGATGGTAAGCATGCCAGAGCAGAACCATCTTAATGCCCAAGCACAGATGGTAAGCATGCCCGAGTAGACTGCTCGATCAGAACCATCTTAATGCCCAAGCACAGATGGTAAGCATGCTCGAGCAGAACTTTCCTTGTGCCCAAGCACAATGGCACACTGCCAGAGCAGAGTCTCGAGTAGACTGCCCGAACAAATTGCCCGAGCAGAACTTTCCTTGTGCCCAAGCACAATGGTACACTGCCCGAGCAGAGTCCCGAACAGACTGCCCGAGTAGAGTTTTCCTTAAGCCCGAGCACAATGGGTCATGTCCCGACCAGGTCACCCTACCAGGTTTCCCGACTAGCTTATCCGAGCAGGCCTCCAGACCAGACTTCCCGGCCAGAGCTCCCGAGCAGATTTCCCAAGCACATTTATTCAAGTATGACATCCCGAAGATTCCCTCTGAGTAACGGACCAGGAAAATTCGTAGCTGGATTGCCTTTGGTTGACCTTTACACCATATGCTTCTGCCTGTTCTCTTGGAAGAACTGTCAGAAGCAGGGGGCATTATGATAATAGCTAAATATGTCCACCCAACTAAATGGTGACACATGGCGTGGTTGACCCCGAATCAACTTTGGGACCTGTATCAGGATAGGCTCTAGAGGAGGTGATAGAGGCCTTGTAGGACTCTACTACTGGAAGGAGAGTCTTAACGCAGTTCTAGTACGTCGAAGGCCTATCGGGGAAGAGTCCTGAACAAGGGAGGAGTCTATATGAGGAGAAAAGCCTCGGGTACATAGACAAGTTCACACACAAGCACCCAGTGCATTTTCTGTTATTCCGAGCTCTACTCTAGTAGCAACGTTCTGACTTTAGCATCGGAGCATCCTCCACCGGAACATCCCCGGTGGTCACTCCGTGTTCTATTTTGCAGGTCCATTTCTTAGCTATGGTTCCTGATCAACATTCTAGCAGCAACAAGTACTATAACATATAATAATGTTAAATGAAACTACATAAAACTACAAGAAAAAATGTTGGTTAATTCTTGTACAAATAAATAAAGATTGTCAACACATACAAGAACAAAACTTTTAGTAGCAACAAAAACAGTTTATTCTAACTTCCAAATTGCTTTGCAGCCACCACATGTATTTTCGCATCCATTATCCTACTGGGACTTGTAATCTGCAAGCCTTTATGGTTTGTAAAAGAACATCTTTCTAAATCATGCAAGGGTCTGTTTTAGAATTATAACTTCTTGGTTCAACCAAAAGCAATTTGGCAATGCGTGAGGAAAAGAAGGAGATTAATTCATTCCAATGACTGATTTGATCCTTATATACAGCCCCATTAACTGACACTATTAAAAAAGAGGAGGAAAAAAAAGGTTGACAAGCACTATCTAGCACTACAAGGCAGTAGCTCCAACATATTTACGTATATTGAACATTATTCATGCAATGCAAATTATATGCTGCTAATGGTGAGATTCTCCATGCCAAACCATCTGACATATATACAACTAAAGTTAACTAAGAGACAACTAACATAGTCACCCGGAGACAAGGCTAACAAGTGATAGACATGATGGCTCAAGGAAAGGTGTTCACATGGAAAAACTGAAGTTGGCATAACAAAAAAGGTCGTAGAGAGAATAACATCTAAATAGACCATTTTTCCATTTATTACCGCACATAGAAAAGCCAAGTACTTCCCAAAAGAGGTGGAATAACACTGTCACCGATTAATGAATTCTTCATAGCAATATACCTGGGATGTGCCATAAACACGAGAAAATATTAAGTAGAACCGTCCCCCCAATCGAATTGGACAGAATCTACAGCTAGGATTGATGATGAGGAAAATGGTTCGATGCTACGTGGAGGTGCCACAAAGGATGCGGTCTGAGTCAGCTTCCAGGTAGGCAACGCGGGAGACAGCAAGGACGGCGTAAGGGCCGAGGGCAAGGCTCCCCAGACAGGTCGTGAGGGCTGGCAGCGCTGCGCAGGCAGGGCGACGACGAACAGGACTGACAGTCTACGGTCGCAAGGCGGGTGCAGCGTCAAGGGTCCGGAGACGGGAGTCCAAGTGTATTTCTCTCACTAGAATTCCAGAGAGAATGTCTTTTTAGAGAGAGAAAGTGAAAAGTCCAAATGAGAGAAAAGATCCTTGAAAAGGCTCCAAAGTCCACTATTTATAGGCAAAAATGTGCATGTGTCATAAGTTGACATGTGTCACCCCCTGGGAACGACACGTCGCCAGGGGGCCAACGCACTGACCCTCCGTTGGACTGCCGGTCCCTAAGTTCGTGCTGCCCTGCCCTTGCAACATCTCTCTGCCTGTCTGAGGAGACTGATCATGCCGCGGTAGCATGGTCAGAGTAGCCCGTTGCCCCAGCCTCCAGTCCAAGCCCTTACTGAATCCCACAGGCCTGGCAGCGGTGGGGAAGACCCGACGCCCAGCTGCCAGGTGGACTAGGCAAGATGCCCCTCCGGAGACCTGCTCCCATCTCGGAGTGACCCGGGGGTCATAGTCCTTAGGGGTGCCGACGCGAGCCCCCAGTGCCAGAGCACGTAGGCCAGTCACGCAGGCACCCTGGCGGAGATAGTGTCCTGGAGGAGTCGCCTATCCCGCTGCGAAGGGTCCTCGTACCGGAGCACGGAGCGAAGTCCCCCCTGGAATGAAGACAGCGATGGCTTTGAGGTTGTGAGCCCATCCCGTAAGTATATAACATGATTGTGGCGCATGGGCGCGGTTGAGTGCGGGCGACGAGGGTAGCAGAGTGATGTCCGAGCAACAAGGGTTGTTGCGTGGATGGCGCGCGACCGTGAGCGACGGTTGTCATGGCGACAGAGCGGCCACAAGTGACGGTCATCGAGACTACGAACGACGGTCATCGCGACGAAGGAGCACGGCCGAGAGCGTCGGTCGTCGCGACTACGGCGGAGCGCAGCAGCGAGCGACGGTCGTCGTGACAACAGAGCACGGTCAAACGTGACGGCGTCGGTCTTCAAGGCAGGTGGCCGACCCCCAAGGGAGGCCGACCCCTTGGGGTGGCCGACCCCCAAGGGTGACCAACCCATTGGGGTGGGGACCCCTTTTGGGTGGCCGACGCATGGGGTGGCCGACCCCCAAGGTGGAAGGCACGCCGAGGTCGCTTCACGAGTGGTTCACGTGACTTGAGCATGCGTTGCTTTGACCGGCTCTCGAGCATTGAAAAGTTGACCGCTGACTGGGTGATGTGTCGTGCAAAGTGGGTCCCTTAGCGGGTCCTGGGGTGCGACCAGAATAGGGTATGAACAAGGATTCTTAGTCACCATCCACAATCTGTTCTGCTGATGGGAACGACGACACTACCAACGATCAAATTTGAATTGGCAGCGATAGTGGTCAACCACTAACGACCAGATATGCTTGTGGAGGTATCGCCTAAAACCAGATCTGGGATGCATCCTCCATGGATTCTGGCAAACCGAAACCATGAAATCTGGTAAATCTTTGGATGCATGCCCCTTACTTGTTGCTGTTACACATCAGTGCTCACTGTCAACGGAATCATCACCTCAACGGATACAGGCTGTTTCACCCCCCCACCCACCCACCAACCCCTACCCCCTACCAACAAATCTATATGCCCTCGCCCCTACTGAACCTCGTTGCCTCAGGCTATTCATCGTTCACCTGCTGTTCCCAACCTATTCTGGTCGCACTCAAAGGTCCACTTGGAATCCCATTTTGCATGACACGTCCGCACAAGCACAGTATTCAATGCTCCGGACCGGTCAAAGTGCGTCGCCCAAGTCATGTGCATTCTTTGCTTCACACGCCTCACCACAAATTAGTCACCAATTATTTTATGTCAACGTCACTGACGCTAGCGCGACCATCGCACAGAGACCACCAGAACACCTTTTCATCAACAGCTTCGACCGACGGCGCAACCGGAGTAACGTGGTCATGGGAAAAGGCCTTGGCCAACCCCATGGGGTAGGCCTCGGCCTCCCCAAAGGCCATGGGGTCAGCCTCGGCCTCCATGGGGGGGTTGGCTTTGGCTTCCTCCCCCCGGTTATTCACTCTTCGCACAAAGTCCCTTTCGCGCTTTGTTCGCTTCATACACTTCGTATGTGACTTAGGCACTTTGTTCGTCACATGGGTACGATTCACGTCGACACACTCGTCGCAACGCAACTTTTGGATTTGTAATTGCTCATCAAAAAACCTACCGTCGGCGCTCCCAAAGTTCACCAAAGGGGGGAGTGGCCTTGGCCTCCCTTCATGGGAGTTGGCCATTGGCCTTGGCCACCCCTTAGGGTCGGCCTCGGCCTCACCAAGGGGTCGGCCTCAGCCACCCCAGGGGTGGCGGCCTTGGCCTTCCTCCAATCATTGGCCTATGGCCTCCCCTCTGGCGCGTACTTGTTTTCTCAAGTCTTTGCACCTCCGCGATGTTTACGGACGTTCGTATATCAACCTCGCAACGTCCGTTGTGCATCAACCTCGCGACATCCATCGTGCATGAACCTCTCAACGTCCGTTGTGCATCAACCTTGCGACATCCATCGTGCATCAACCTCACGATGTCCGTAATCCATCAACTTTGCAACTTCCGTCGTGCATCAACCTCGCAACGTCCGTCTTCCGACGACCGCATACCATCACTCCCAACTTTGTCATTACTACATGTTGCATTCATCATCTTGTTATGACATGTACACTCCAGCTCAAATCCCATCTTTGGGACACTCGACGCGTGCCCGTGCGCCATATCCGTGACGTTCGTTGCCGTGCCCATGCGCCATCTTCATAACATGTGCCCCGACACCAAGTGTATACTCCGCGGCCTTCGTCCCTGTGCCCATGCACCATTCTTATGACATGTGCCCCGGCACCAAATATTGCTCCGCAACGTTCGTCACCTCGCCCATGCGCCATCTTCATAACATGTGCCCCGACACCAAGTGTATGCTTCGCGACCTTCGTCGCCGCGCCCATCCACCATTCTTATGACATGTGCCCCGGCACCAAGCATTGTTCCGCGATGTTCGTCATCCCGCCCATGCGCCATCTTCATAACATGTGCCCCGGCACCAAGTATTGCTCCGCGACGTTCGTCGCCGCGCCCATGCGCCATCTTCATAACATGTGCCCCAGCACCAAGTGTATGCTCTGCGACCTTCGTCGCAGCGCCCATGCACCATTCTTATGACATGTGCCCCGGCACCAAGCATTGCTCCGCAACGTTCGTCACTGCGCCCATGCACCATCTTCATAACATATGCCCCGACACCAAGTGTAAGCTCCGTGACCTTCATCGCCGCGCCCATGCACTATTCTTATAACATGTGCCCCGGTACCAAGTATTGCTCTGTGACGTTCGTCACCGCACCCATGCGTCATCTTCACAACATGTGCCCCGGCACCAAGTATTGCTCCGCGACGTTCGTCGTCGCCCCCATGCGCCATCTTCATGATACGTGCCCCGACACCAAGTATTGATTCGCGACGTTCGTCACCGCACCACTTTCATGACATGTGCCCCAGCACGAAGTATTGTCTACGTAATGTTCGTCGCCGCGCCCATGCGCCACAATCATGATGCAGGCCTTCGGGCATCATACTTATTCACTACACTATGCGCCCCCGCCATGGACGTGGAACATGCTTCGACCCACTCTCCAGAGTGTGCAACATCATGCAGGGATAGGCGACTCCTCCAAGACACTATCTCCGCTAGGGAGCTCTTCAACTCCCCTTTCACAAGGTAGACGGCTCCTCCAGAATGCTACCTCGGCCAGTCGGGTAGACGGCTCCTCCGAGATGCTACCTTGACTCGCTCCGAGTGCTCTGGCACAAGGACTCACCGCAGGGATAGGCGACTCCTCTGAGACACTATCTTTGCCAGGGAGCTCTTCAACTCCCCTTCCGCCAGGTAGACGGCTCCTCCAGGATGCAACCTTGACTCGCTCCGAGTGCTCCGGCACAAGGACTCACCGCGGGGATAGACGACTCCTCCGGTACACTATCTCCGCCAGGGAGCTCTTCAATTCCCCTTCCGCCAGGTAGACGGCTCCTCCGGGATGCTACCTCGGTCGGCCAGGTAGACAACTCCTTCGAGATGCTACCTCGGCCTACGGAATAGGCCATTCCTTCGGGACACTATCTCCGTCAGGGAGCTCTTCAACTCCCCTTCCGCCAGGTAGACAGCTCCTCTGGGATGCTACCTGGCCCGTCATGTAGACAGCTCCTCCGGGATGCTACCTTGACATGCTATGAGTGCTCCGGCACAAGGACTCACCCGCGAGATAGGCGACTCCTCACACTATCTCCGCTAGGGTGTCTTCGTGACTGGCCTACGTGCTTCGGCACTGGGGGCTTGCGTTGGCACCCCTATGGACTATGACCCCCGGGTCACTCCGAGACGGGAGCAGGTCTTCGGAGGGCATCGTGCCTAGTTTGCCTGGCAGTTGGGCGTCGGGTCTTCCCCACCACTGCCAGGCCTGTGGGACTTTGCAAGGGCTTGGATTGGAGGCTAGATCAAGGGGTTCTCTGGCCACACCAACACTATGGGAGCCAGTCTTTCTAGACAGACAGAGCGACGCTGTGCGGGGCAGGCTGGGTGAATATGCGATTCGACAGTCCGTGGAGCACTGACAACTGTGGACCCCTCGGAGACGTGTCACTCCCGGGGAGCACCACGTGTCATGTGATGACATCATCATCTTAATCTCTATAAATAGAGGTCTTGAGAATTCATTTGGACGGTAGGACATTTCTAGAACACTTTTACTTTCTCACTCTAGAATCCTAAAGAGAGAAACATACATGACCCTAACTTCAGACCTAAGCATCGGGCTGTGACTGTCGTCGTATATTCATCCTGCGCCATCGCCCTCGCAGCACTGCCACCCTCAAGCTCTGTCTGGGAAGCCCTTGGTCTCTGCCCTTGCTCCGCCCTTGCTGTGTCTCACATCAACATACTTGGCATCTGAGTCGGACTGCATTCCTTGTGGCACCTCCACGTCGACTGCGTACCCACTTTCCTTGGCATCACCTGCTAAGTAGCACAGACACGGACACTGCGTCCAACAACAACACTGACGAGGACACTGGACACCGTGATTTCTAGAATAAAAAATTTTGGACACTGTAAGACACCGCTAAACATCTGTATGTATACATTTTGTTTAGGCATGTTTATAAACCTTTCAAGCACTTTCCTACCACATGAAAAAGTAAACACCAATTATAGATAATATAGTAGTGCAAGATCTCATAAAATAAGCCAAAAGGAAAAGATGAACGGCTTTTATCTCTACCATTAGGGTTGTCTTCCGGTTTATTATACAACCCAAACGTTCCCTAACATTCCATCATGACCATCAATTTAAGCTTAGAAATTTGCAGCTTTGCCCCGGAGGTGACTAACACTTCTGCATAAGGTGTCGTGCACTTCTGCTTACGGTGTTAGACACCATGTCCGTTAATTAAAATAAATAAAAAATATCGGGACACTGCCGAGAGGTGTCCGGCACGTGTCTGGAGGTGTATAAGGGGTGTCCGGGTGTCAGTAGGTGTCAGTAGAGGTGTGCTGTGCTTCCTAGCTCACCTGGAAAGATAGTTGCTTGTTTTTTGTCGCTTTCAATGTGTTGACTTGGATGATGACGTGGATTGTGTTGACATAGATAGTGACAAGGATTGTAAGGAGGCTATATAAAGTAACTTTATCAGGGCGTGATACCACATCGCAGTTACTGTGAAATATCTTATCAATAAACACAACAAAATTAGAGCAATTTAAAAGAAGACTCTTTCTTAATGACCCACAATCAAGATTTTGTTGCACTAATAATGCTTAAAACAAAGAAAATTTCCTATCCAAGCAGTAGATGTTGCATAAAATATATTACAAACCCTAAGCATAATAATAAATGAGTATAAGAAGACATGAATATTTTTGTGGTCATGTGTCTCACATCAGAGAACTAGATACATCTGAGACTTAATAACGTCTGCAAACCCAACCCTCATACCTTCACCCGAAAGTCATAAGCATTATGATTTCTGAAAGGCAAACTAATGTCACTCATGTCCTCAAGATTTTATAATAACACAAATGCTCTCATTTTCCAATGCTAAGGTTTTGGTATCATCTAAAGATGATGCCAAATTTACAACTTCAAGTCTTAAGGATATAGGACACTATGGCTTACTCATCTACCAAGATGATAACTTTTGAGAGTATCTTTACTGCTTATCAACATGTGGTTGAGACACGGCGTCCTAATTCAACATAATGGAGATAGTTCAACCAACTGTTGTAGAAAGGCCAAGAGTGACTTACTTGAAAGATGTTCTTCAAATATTGCTAGCACCTACCCATTCCTTCCTCCTCCATATAGCTCTTACATATGTTATCTAACCTCTTATATCATATATGTGAAAGCTTGTCTATAATCACCAATAATAAGAAGAAATAAGAGCAAGGGCATGCTTACCATGTTTAACATTACTAAATAGCTAAATAAACAGCGTTAACTCCTACAAATGTTGTTAAAACTGGTAGCATGGCAGGTAGATGTATACAAGCAAAACAGATAATCTAATAAAGGTTATGTACTCACCTGGAGGTGTGAAAGAGCAAGAATTAAAAATACTCTTTGATGGTAACTGAGAGTGAAAGAACCGTTTCTCCACTGGACTGTTCCTAAAAACAATTTCGCATTGTAAATTCTGACTATTAAGGGCAGATAGAAAATGTAAAGAAAAAGGTAATTTCACGTGACATTAAATTCCAAGTGAACTTTGATAAAAAAAATAAATTAAGCATCGACCGAATGCTTTTATAGCAGAATTCCATGGTCTGAACCTTGTAATTGATTGATTGCATGACATAGTATATCTTCTGGAAATTGTATGGCATCCCATTACAACAGAAAATCAAGAGACACACCTACGCTGTGTACTTCAACGATAAATAGGAAAGCAAGGCCTTATGGAACTAAGGGGCACCTCATACCAGAATCTGACTATGACGTTTAACAAGAAGTTTGATAAGTTCATTAGCATAATGAAAGGAACTCTGTAAAGAACCACAGTAGAGTGCAATGGATGACCGAGAAAATGTAAAAGAAGGTCAAACTATAACTGGAAAGCCGTACATTATGTGTGTGATTTTTTATATTCCTAGTTGACAAAGAATTTGATTAACCAAAGAATTATTTCAGTTCCAACAGACATTTCAGAGTAAACCATATGTTTTCTCATGTTTCTTTTGAGGCAGATCTAAATACGGAAGGAAAATAAAAAGGTAACTCTAATAGACAATAACTAATACCAAGTGACATAAATATGATTCCTTCCATAATTAAAATTGAAATGTCGATCACAAATCATATGGTTTTACTCACAAAGACGACATTGATAGTAATAGAAGGAGATGCGCAAAAAAAAACCAGATCATGTTTGTGAACACCTTTACTTGTTTTATAGCCCTACCCATATCTTAACCAGATGGAAACAAGAATATAATGTAGTTAAGTTAGACTAAACAGAAGGCCAAAAATTTCATGAGTATCGAACTAATCAAAGAGAAGTGATTGCTCCCAGCACAATCATATAAAACCTAGAGGGCATTGCTGCTCAAACAAAACCAAATCATCATATCGTATCTTATTATAGAGATTCGAGATTTTAATGAAACGAAAGAATAGAATCAATCAAATTTCATTTTCTCTCTGAAATTTCAGAGATGCCTTCGCCATTCAAATAGCCGCCCAATATGTATTTCCCTTCTGTAGCTGCAAACAAACACCTTTTTGTTCCAGAATGTTGCGTCTGACACCATGAGAAGATTAGAGTAAGATGAGAAACGTGAAAAGACTCTAACCGGCTCAATCCCCTCCGTCATTAGTCCAATCGGGCTAAGACGATATTGCACCAATCGCATGTTGTTCAAGCCTCGGAATATGCGTAATTGCATGTTTCTCCAGGTATGAAAGAGGCGGAGAGTAACTACGAGACAGTAAGGTATAAGGTGGGGTAAATCAACGAACAGGAGTAACGGGCTAACGGCGGATGTGCAGTTGGTTGCTAAAGATGAATACAACGATATCACACTCAAATTCGTCACCACAAAAGAGACAAGGACAAAGCTATAACCCTTTAGCGACCAATGGCACACAGCTGTGCGCGATCCTACATTTTAACTAAGAATTAATAACAAAAATCTCAAGGCCAGATCAAAATGGATGCAATGTCTAATATGCCCTTAGAATAAGCAACTTACGCCGACCTTGCACTCAAAGCCGCTATGTGCAATACTCCGCCATCAAGAAAGTACATGTTTTTTTTAGTGACGATTAGTTAACTATGCAATTTGTGAGTATTACTATTAAGGATGAATGACAGGCTTTATTGTGTAATGATGCAGGGGTGCAGAGCACGGAAGGAGCACCTTGGGCTCAGACAAAATAGAAGAATCCATAAAAGAAAGAAGAAAGAAGAAAGCTCTTTGAATATTTACGTGACCCTAATCTAATTTGAAGTTCGTGTATGAGTTTAGTATACAATTATGCTTAGTTTGCAATTAACAAAGAGGAGTACGGAGTGTGCGCGCAAATTTCGTGTTTAAAACAACGAGGTAAAAAAAATTGCATAAAATTCAGTTTGTCAATTTTAAAGTAAAGGATTACACCACTATGTTATTTTGATAGCCTGCTCGGTCATAATTCAAGGGCTGAAACAGCTTAATCTTGAAATGTAGATTTTGACTTCTTCAATCTTTACGATAGAAAGATCGTCGAACGATGCTTGATCGAGGGTTTCAAGACTTTATCCTGAACAAGTGTGGTGATCCTTGGCTTATAGACTATCCGATATTGAAAGCAAATTCTTATTTGATTTAAGATGAACGAGAAATCGATCTTTGTGACTTGCAAATGCTCGATTGAAGAACACCATTAGGTTAGTGTGTATTGTTTTTCAAAAGAAGCACAAAATGTGAGGCAACAGAGTTTCGACAGAACTTTGCCTTTGATTGCGTAGACCTTGTGCGTCCTTCTTCTCTACCCAAGCCCTTTATTTATAAGCAAGATGGTAGACTTAATTTGGAAAACCCATGATTTGGACTTTGAATTTGTAATCAAAGAGATTTTTTCCCCTTTAATTCAGTCAGAATTTCTTAATTAAATGGATTCTTATCTCCATTTAATTTAGAAATTCTTTCCTTTAGTCAATGTTGACTTAACTTTCACAGCAGCAAAACCACACACTAGGATTAGACCATTGACCAAATAATTTTAATTGGGCTGGTACTTCCAATTTCACTTCGGTTCAAACCCATCACTGTGTTTGATTGTGAGTCAGCACCTTGATCCACATTTTCTGCGATGTTGAATATTTGACTAGTCAACAAAATTTCGCATTATTGGCTAATACAAAACTTTATTGTCTACAAATTGCCCCTATTTCAAGACTTGCGCTTTTTTTTTCCAAGTACCGTCGCAAGGCTTAAAGTAACATTTCTTTCTGTCTTTTTCTTTTTCTTTATAAGGAGAATTCTTTTGATTGGGCCCTATCCAATGAAACCGGCCTCGAGCCACTTGCGCAAAGCTTGCCACCGTTGCCCAAGGCTGTGTTTGGCCCCCATGATAAGTCAGTTGGATAAGACAAGATAAGGTAGGATAACATATCAAATCGGACAAGACCGAATAAGATATAAATCCTATCCCGCAATTGGATCAAACCAGGATTACATGCCAGATAAATAGTTATATCTTGTTAACTATGTTTGGCAGCGTAACAGACATAGGCCGGATAACCACTTTTTCTTCATAAAGAAATTGAAAGTCCAACTTTCACCATTTTTACTTCATAGAATCCCATTTTTTATAACCTGAAATTTATCAAACCATAATTTTGCAAAGAAATATGTGTCTCAATCACAAGAATAAAAACAAACCATTGATAAGTTAAAAGTGAAACAATTAGTCATTACATATCATCCATAAAAACTAAAAACCACCAATTCATAAGATTCCCGAAAAATACAACGAACTACAATAAGATTGCAACCTGCAATTTTTCTTCATCCTATCACAGCATTGTACATTCTCTTCAACCGTTTGTATTAGGACTCTATGTGAGGGAAACCTGACAATTTTTTTTCAATAATTTTTTAATATGCGAAAAAGTTCAAGACTTGAATCGTTGTTCATTTTTCCTTCGTTCTTTCACACAGTCTTTCATTATATCCATAAAAGTTTGTTCTTAGGTGGTGGTCTAAACTCGACAATCTCTAGCCTTTGCTTTGCCTTTGAAGCTAGCATTCCTATGCAAAAAATCATAAGTGAATATATGCAACTACTGCTAACAGTAGCAACCTGTTTATTAAGTCAATAATAGAGAAACTTTTTACAACCTTTGTATTTGACATTTGAGCCATCTGGGGCATGTTATCAGGAAAGACAGAAAATTAGCTTCACATGCCAAAATGCAGTTCAAAGTACAATCTCATCCTAACTAAAGGTGGAGTGATTGGATGAGTAAAACTAATTCGCAATTAGCCTGTAAAATCATCTCTTATGAAGAAGTGTTTTTATGCTAACTGAATTGGAGTGATTGGAGTTTTTTTAGCTTTGTGTTAGTTTCTGTTTATACAAGACAATAGTATTTGCAGTTTGGGATAAGTTTTATTTGTTGGATGACCCTAATAAGCATGGGACATTTAGGAATTAAATTCTTTAATTACTTCTTACCTTGTAGGCTATGTTAGCTCTCATGTATTGCTAAATCTTAATCATTTTCATGTATTGTTGTTATTTAGCAATATGAATTTGTCCATGGTATTAGCAGTATAACAGCTCCAGTAATTGCAAATTGCAACCTGGTACTAACATATGAGTAAATAATTTCTTTCTGACATTTTATCGAACACTTGGTGGGTGTTTAAATTTAAGCCAACAATAGGAAAAACTATAGGAAGAAAATTAAAATAGATATAACTAGTTGCAATACTGTTACATATCACTCAGCAAATCAAACTACAAGATGATATAGACATAGCTTTTGGGGCAGTTTTTTTTTCTCAGGATCAATATGAGCACAATCATGCCATGTGAGAGCTACGACACATAAAACTACCATGGATCTTCCTACTCTTGTTCATAAACATTCCTAATACTCGCAAGAATAATTGGAAAAAAGGACGAAAAGACGGCAATTTTGAGGAGATTTTGGGAGAAGAGTGAAGAAATCGAAGGGGACAGATGACGGAAAGGGGCTTACCAGTTAGAGGCTACAAAGATGGGTCTTGCTGGTGGCGGAGGTTGTTGCAGTACAGTGGAAAGTTGTCTCCTCTCCTCTCTCTTTTGCTCCATAGCCCGTCTATTTGTTATCCCAAGTGCTTGGGATTAAAATAATACCACCCCTCTAGGTACAGAATTATCCCACTAAAGTGTGATAAAACCATTTCTCCGGATTTTGTATCCACTCATTATTAGCGTATTCAAACACCAGATAAGATTATTTTTATCCTATCTGGAACTCTTATCCTGTTGGAAAAATATAAGGCAGTATGGAAAAACTTGACTGAAAATGCCTGAGTCGAATGTGTTGTACTCTTTCCTTAAGACAGTATTTGCTCCTTTATAATCTACTTAGGGTAGTAGCAAATCTACCTCCCAAGATAAAACAGGCGAAACTCTGTTGATCACAGCAAATTGCAATCAACAGACAGAAATTTGAGAGAGAGAGAGAGAAAGAGCAAGAGAGAATTCAAAGTGTGGAAATGATATGACCATCAGCCCTATTTATAGACACCAAAGGGTGCCTAGAACTGGTGCAAACAGTTATTGCAGTTAAGTGACTCTACAGATGTCACTTAACAATCACAATCTGTAGACACAATGAACAGCTGCAATATTTGAACTAAAAGGCACCTTAAACAGGTGCCATTTCGAATTTAAACAGATCTTAAAGATGTTTAATTTCGCAAACAGTCACAATGTTTCAGTCCAAATTGCAACTCCCAGGTTGAATTTATCGCAAAAAGTTAAGCTGGGCTCGGGGCGAGGGCTCCTAGCGATGATGCACACGTGTGAAGTGCGAAGTGCGAAGTGCACCAATAGCGCCTTTACGCCGCTGCCCCCCTCCATCGCCATCGCAGGTGCCGGCGCGCGCGCAGGCGTACAGTGAGGTGCACCACACATGTGCGAGTGCATGGCCATGCATATGTGTTTCTAGAACAATATGGTATGTCACATGGCCATTTAAATACCTTTAACTTTTCCATTTCCCAAACCACGTGAGAACCTACTTCATGATTATTTTTAACCTTATTAAATACCAATGTTTGAGAGTTAATATCTCTCAGACCAATCAATCAATTTGATTGAATCTTTTTGCAACTTATTCCTTGTAGTACAAACTTTAATAAGGTAAGAATTAATATTGGAAAATTCCCTACATTTCCTACACACCAAACAAGGTTTATGGCTTTATAAAGGAACCATAACCCACAAGCTACACTGTCTCGATGGCTGTGAAATTCCAACTAGAACTTGCTAATCAACAAATTCATTAATATGTAAGAGTCTCACTCCCCGTGTGTGAGCACACATAACTTCGCTTTGCGCCGGATTAAACTTTTTTTTCCTTCAGCGGTTCATTTGATTGAACTTATTCAGGAAGGCTAACCATCAAAAACTGGTGCCGACCTACAAGCAAACCCAGGAGGGCTTACCCATGAAATTGGAGCCGACCTAAAGCTTGGCAATTAGGTAGTAGAGCCTTATGGTTTTGTGCCTTTATAAGGGGATCACATACCCCGAAATATTAGTAGTGTTTGACATCATATATTTTTTTTCTCCAGTTTTGTAAACTGGAAAAAAAAAACCGTTTGACAGACAACTTTTTTTTCCTTCAGTTTTTAAAATAGGATTGTTTTTAAAAACTCTACTTTTGAATTTTGAATTTTGAATTTTCAGTTTTGGTTTTTGTTTTGAGATCCAGCCTTCAAACTTTGTTAGAAGCAAAAAAAAAAATAAGTATCATTTTAAGAAATCTCCCTCACACACGGAGCTCCACAACAACCACCACCATGAGAGACTTCCTTCTATTCGCCAAATCTGCCCCGCCGTCACCCTATCACCGTCGTGACCCATGAATATGCCCTTTCACCATCAACAACCACTGGTCTGTCACACCACCACCACACTCTCGTCGCTGCCACCCATAGATCTACCATAACACCACTACCCTACCGTCATTGCCATCCACAAATCTGGCCTCCCGTCGCCAACCTAGGCCTTCGACAACCACGGGTCTGCCACACCACCGCCACACTCTCGTCACTGCCACTCATAGATCCACCCCCTAGCACTGCCACCCCATCGTCATCGCCACCCATGGATTTGGCCTCGGGTCTCCAACCCAAATCTTTAACAACTACGGGTCTGCCACACTCTTGTCACTGCCACCCACAGATCTGTCCCAGCACATGCACCCATGAATTTGGCCCCCCGTCGTTAACCCACACCTTTGACAATGAATCAGGCCTCAACCCACCATCTCCACCCCACTATCATGGAACCTCAAGCAATGTCGCCACCTCAGCACCGTCGCATAACCTACAATTTGCCCTATTGTCACCAGCCCACCACCATCGCATTTGATTATCGTAGTGGTGCCACCCACCGATGGTGGTGCTTCGGAGAGTTCTGAAAATCTGTTGGAGAAATATGGTTGGTAAAAAACTTAAGAAAAAATTTAAAATAAAAACTGGCTAATAAAACACTCATTTATTTTTGTAAAAAACAAAAATTAAACTATTTTTTATCTTTATTTTTTTGAAAATTGAAAACCAAAACTGTAAATGATTTTAAACAGACCCATAGCCTGTTTGCAAGTTTTGAGACAAGAGAAAAGAAAAGAAAGGAAGAGAAGGGAAAGGGTTAATTGCACTAAGCGCCCCTAAGTTTGCTCGCAGTAGCTCTCTGCACCACAAAATTATTTTTAGCTATCTACCACCCCAAACTTTCATAAGTGTGGCACCGATCACCCTCCGACCATATTCTGACCAAATTTCAGGCAAATGGCTGAACTCAAGAGGGTATTTTTGGAATATCAGGTCAAAAATTGGGGATCTAGGGTTTATTGTGATCAAATTGAGGAAGAAGGGTTCTAGGCTTCATGTATGGTATAAATTAATAGTTCTGGTGGGATCTAGAGCAAAAATTGATGGTTATAATGGGATCTAGAGCAAAAATTGATGGTGTGATGGGTTTTTGTGACGGATTTCTGTAATGGTGGTTAAGGTGGCGGCAGAATTCCAATAGATGGTGGGGAAGACAGTTGAAAAAGGAGGTGGCGGCGGGTTTGGTGATTGGTGGAGTTTGTGGTGGTGGGCATGGAGGTGGGAGTGGGCTGCATATTGGTGGTGGTGTGGGTGAAGATGGAAGGTAGAAGATGAAGATGAAGATGGATTTCACAGAGAGAGAGGGTAATTTGTCAAAAATGCCCTTTTGTTTGAGTTAAATTACTTCTCCGGCGAGGCTGTTGGCCGGAAAATGTACGAGGGGTGATCGGTGCCACACTTATGAAAGTTTGGGTGGTAGATAGCTAAAAATAACTTTGTGGTGCAGAGAGTTACTGCGAGCAAACTTAGGGGTCTCAGTGCAATTAACCAGAAGGGAAAAGAAGAGAACACAAGACAATTATTCTTCCTCTTATTTGTGAGTTTAAGAGAATAGAAAATAAAAGACACCTGATTACGTATTTACTCTTATACTACATTGTGATAATTTTAACGAAGATTATGAATGTATGATCCTAAAAGAATATGATTTTGTTGGTAAAACAATTTAGTTATCGATAAATCATACAAAATACATATCATACTAATATCATAAGCCTTACATACTTGATTAATGTCATCGTGTAAAAAACAAAAATAGTCATGAGTTCGCCACAGGCATCCCAACATTCAAATCTAATTAATGTCGTCATACTAAAAGCGAAATAATCAGTTATGATTCAACTCTAACATCTAAAACAATCATTTGATTGTAAATATAGTTAAGCTTCCATAAGAAATCCTAAAATCAAAAAGTCATTAAAAATTTACATTATCTCAGTGTGAGCATTATTAAAATGTAATAAGCCTTACATACTTGATTAATGTCATCTTGTAAAAAACAAAAAGTAGTCACTTACATCAGTTCGCCAACAAGCATCTCAACTTTATGATCAACAGGTATGTTAATACTAATTAAAGCCCATCGGGCCTCCATAGGCCGCTGTAAACGGGCCAGAATAAGAAATGTTAGTGCCCAGTCCCTAGGCCCAACATCTAGGGCCACATTCAAAATAATAAATACAATATTCTCACTAATGATCTAAAAGTAATAAATTTCTTCTACATTTTAGTCATAGAAGGCAAGTTCCATTTAAAAAAAATTGAAAATGCCTTAAAAGCCTGTTTCTCAAAAAGTTAGGCCTGATTAAAAGAGTTTAATCCGCCGCCCATTTGACACCTCTAGTTAATACCCAAACTAACAGCCTTGGTACGGGCGTGTGATCAGCTCTCTAGACACCCTAAATGACTCGACATAGCCACCTAATTCAACAGATCGTGCAACTACGAATCGGCCACGTCTCAGCCAAAATCGGCATCACGCGAGCTGCTCGTTCCTGCTACTGTTGATATCCACCATAGCGGCACAAGGTGGTCATGTCTGTTAGAACCGAATCACCTTCCGGAAAGGAAAAGACGGTTGTTCCAACTGATAGTTCCCATGTTGTCAGCACCGTCGCGGCTGACGGTGGCTCCTGTCACTATGCCAATTGGTCATTCTCTACGCGGTCGTCATTCTTCGAGGGTACCGCCCCTGCCAGAGTTCACTGAGACGACCACTAGTAGATCAGCACAAGCTGGTCATTCCTGTCGCCTCAGATTCATCGAGGCCACCACCGCACGGTGTTGGCTCTCGCCGCCGGCATCTATAAAAGACCACCGCCGCTGGATCCTGTCCCCGCGTGGTTGCTCCCGCCGCTGCAGGAGTTCACTGCTAGATCGGCACAAGCTTGTCACTCCTGCAGCTGCCAAACTCGCGAGCTCACCACTGCACGGCGTCTACCGCGATCGCTATTGTGTCACCCGCTTACACCCTGCCACCACCGATGTTCGCCGGGGCTTTCGAGCTTTGCTCCCATGTCGTCGACGTCCGCTGTGGCTGCCGTTGGCTTCTGCTGTTGTCGTCTCTACTGTCTCCAGCGTTTGCCAAGGTCACCATGGTGTTCGTCGAGGCTGCCCCCTCTGCTTTCATCTTTGATCTAGTGAACGAAATTCTGACTTCAAGTTGTAATATTACAGTCAAGCACCTGATTGATACGTTGAAGAGCCTTAACTGCACCTTTTTTTTTTGAATAATTACGTCAAAGTATTTAAACTATAAGCATATCCATTAATTTGAACAAATCACATTTATATCCGTTGATCAAACGAAATTTTAAAAACCTAACGCTTTTAAAAAAATGATTGTATTGCCCTTGAGTTAAAAGATTAATTTCTCTCAAATGTCATTATTTCATCTCCTCTTCCTTTTCTCTTCCTCATAAACTTAGCAATATTTATGAGAGCGTAATTCCTAATTCAATTCCAGATCTACCCATAACGGCAAAGAAATCGGCTCAAACTTGGCAGGTGAATCTCACAACTCAATTTACCCAAAACTTGCCAGATACAATACCCAAATCCGGACCCAAATTTATATGAAATTGTTTAATTGCTTTGTTCGACAAAGAACAAAAGAATTTGATATTTGTTTTGGGGCTTAAAAAGATCGAATTATGTGGACTCACTACAAGAAAAAAGGCTTTTAGCGACGGAAAAATTCATCGCTAAAAGCCTAAAATCCGTCGCCAAAAAATTAGCGACGGATTCACCGTCGCTAAAAGTCCCTCGTATAAAAGCCCGTCACTAATAGTTTAGCGACGGAATTTTTTAAATCCGTCGCTAAATATGTAATTATTTGCGACGGATTTATTTTTAATTCGCGACGGAATATCCGTCGCTAATTATATTTTTAGTATTTTAATTAATTTTCTTTTTGTCAAATTAGTGACGGAATAATGCTTTAGAGACGGAATATTCCGTCGCTAAAAAGCTTATTTAGCGACGGAATATTCCGTCGCTAATTAAGCTTTTGTATGAATACTTTCAGCGACGGAATTAATCCGTCGCCAAAAGTCAAAATTTTTTTGAATTTTTTTTTTATTTTTCAATTACCCAGACCTGTAATACAATTTTCATTTCTCAACAACAACGCGCAATAATCAATACACAAAGAAATATATATAATCAATCATAAAAAATATTTATTATAAAAAAGACTTATTATGTACAAGCCGGGAACCGGATATAGCCGGTTAGGGGAGGGGAGAAGAGTACAAGCCGGGCGCGGGGGGGGGGGGGGAAGCTAGGAACGGGCACGAGAAGGGGCTCATCAGGGGTTGTCGAGTCCCGGATCTGGATCCTGCTGATCCGGGGCCGGCTCGGCATGTCCAGCAGCGCCCTGCTCCCTGATCATCCTCAGCACCACTGTAGCAATGCGCTGGATCTCCTCGTCGTCCAACTGAGGCCGAGGAGCCGGTGTCTGTGGAGGGGCAGCAGGGGGTGAGGACGCTCCTATCACGGCACGAGCAGTCGTGCTAGGCAGGCCGCGTATGCGGCCTTTCGGCCGATTCACGACCTCCGGCGTATCCAGCCATCGCTTCAACCCCCCAGTACTCGCAGCCGTACTAGTGGACGCTGATGGCTGTCCGGACTGCTGCTCGGACCCCCTTAGCTGTTCATACGAGGCCTGCAAAAATAGTGGTTTAACGATATGTTAGGGCATTAATTAACGAAACAGACATTGAGGATAGAAAGACAAAACATTAACAACTTAAACAAATTGACTCACATCGATCCGCCGGGCAATATCTGAAATATAGTCGCCCGCCCGGTGCGCCTCGTCCTTGTCCTTCTTCCGCACGTGCGTCTGATTATAGGTCAGAGCTATGACCTCATCCTCCTCCAGATCCGGGTGCTCGACCGCGTTCATGTGTCGGACGATGTCGTGTGGCACCGACCCCCCCGTGTGCGTCGGATCTCTGTTCTGTCTGTTCTCGGCCCCGCTCTTACTCTTGGCGTCCCAACCTGGATCCGCAGCCCACCGATCTATCATCTCCCCCCATACACGGTGAGATATCCAATGTGGGGGATATCTCGTCATCAAGGCACCCTCGGGCAGCATCTTCTTCGCCCGGTCCCGTGCGTCGTGGAGCCATCGGCGGTAATTCTTGCCGATGTAGGCAAAGAAGGCCTGCTGCCCCAGTGCCTGCTGCTGAGGCGTGTCAAACGTGAACCCCTCCTGTAAGGCATTCAATAACACAAATTAACAACAGAAAACAAACTCTAATTAAACATTTACTAACGCTGAAAAAAATACTTCACCGTACCAGCCACTCCTCCCATAGGGCCTCCCTCGCAGCGGCATCCCAGTCCTTCCAGTACAGGCGTGGCTCGAAGAATCGGCCCTTCACAAGAACGCCGATCTTCGTCCTCGCCTGATTCTCCAGGATCCTGCCAAAGAAGTAAATAAATTAATTAATACAGTTCAAATATAAATTAACACCCCAAAATTTTAAATATAAGGCATGAGGTGATATTTTTAGTACTTACAGGCCCTCCTGCGTGAGCGTAACTCTCTGTTTACGCTGGGGGTCGATGCGTACCCCGCGTGTCGGACCACGGCCTCGTCGAGATCCTACAAAACACAGACATTAATACAGTTCAAATATACTTTAAATATAAGGCTAGCGAAAATGTACTAAACACCGTTATCAACTATACCTGAGGTAGAACCCACGGAAGATGGAGAATGCACGCGCGTGTGGGATGAATCTGCGTCGGGCTGGGGCTGGGGCCCCATCTGCTGTCCGCGATCACTCTGTGCCTCGTCATCAGTAGGCAATGACGAGGTGGGACCCACCGGGGAGGAAGCAGCTCGGCGTCCAGCCCGGCCACGAATAGCCCGTATCCTATCCATATCTGACTTCATATAGATAAATTACAAAGACATTAACACGTTAAAAACAATAATTTGGCAAAAATCATCATCGGCACTATATATATATATATATATATATATATATATATATATATATATATGAACGGATGTGCAAAAACACATCAATAAACACCAAGTTCTAAAATGTTACTACATTTTTCCCGTGATGTTACAACATTACAAGTCAATCATTTTCAGTTTGCGAATCATCTTCATCACTTTCCTCGTCGTCCTCTTCTTCGTGGGACTCGTCGTCCTCTTCATCTTCTAATTCATCCTCTTCATCAGTAGACTCGGTCACATCATCTCCAACACTTTCCACGTCTTCCGCGTCATCATCTACGACTTCTTCTCCTACAAGAAGTGTTGTTGGAAGAGGAAGATCGTCCTCCTCGTTGTTGACCTCAACAGGGAACAAGACACGTGGTTGGTCGGCTTGAAAGGAGTCTAGCTCACTGTCATATGTCACGGGCAATTTCTTGGACTTGATAATTGTATACCAATGAGATTTGGGATTGGCGACGTCCTCCGCGTAAAAGACTTGTACAGCTTGACTAGCAAACACAAAGGGCTCGTCTGATGCAAGTCTTGACTTGACATTGACATCTACAATCCCTTGAGAGCTAACACGGATTCCTCTACTGCATGTGACATCGAACCACGTACACTTGAACATTACCAGGCAGTTTTGGGAACCCAGATATGTTAGCTCAACAATCTCATCTAGCTCTCCGTAAAAGTCCATGCAATTCTCGGCATAACAGTCGCCGTTGACCAAGACTCCACTGTTTTGGGTTTGTTTTGTTCGGTCATCATCTTTTACGTTAAACCTAAACCCGTTGATGATATAGCCTCCGTAACAGGATGTTTGTTTGTTAGGGCCTTCAGCTAGTAATTTCAAGCAGGAGGCCACTGGTCTATCCATTGACTGAACCTATTGTAGATGACGGTAAAAATTAAGGATAAATCAGTATACTAATTGGCCACAGAACTGTATATAACACATAATATAATTTCGTTAAACAATCTTACACGAATTTTGAACCACTGTACAAATTGTGATTTCCGATGAGATTCAAGTCCAGCGGGATCAGTGATTAAAGATTCCGCATCGAACTCACTGCAAACCAATATAGTTGACTCGCTTATCACACACTTTCAATTATGTACAACAATGTAAGTGAATTAAGACTTTAACTTACTCAACGAATGCCGAAACTTCATCGCAATTTAGAAGGGCATATATTGTTGCAGCACTGTACTCTTCATCCGTTAGCCATCGAGTATACGTTCGGCCGAACGGACTACCTGACTGCTTGAATATTGACAATTGCCCTTCCAAATTTGTGCTTGCTCCGGGGTCATTTCGGCCTAGTTGATTTAACCTTGTACCAACATCAGGCCCGAAATATTGACTACAAAAGTTTACAAGTTCTTCCATTACGTAAGCCTCCGCAATTGAGCCCTCAACCCGAGCCTTATTACGGACTTTTTTCTTTAAATGGAACATGAACCTAGAAGTTTAGCGAATCGAGTTAGGTGGAATATCAATGATAACAGATGTCGCATTAAGTGTAAACGAACAACTGTAACAATTTAAGGATTACCTCTCGAAGGGATACATCCACCGATATTGCACGGGTCCACCCATCTTAGCTTCATATGCCAAGTGAACAGGCAGATGCTCCATTGAATCAAAGAACGAAGGTGGGAAGATTTTCTCCAGCTTGCAAATCGTCACCACAATGTTCTTCTCAAGCACTTCCATGTTACTCACCCGGATCGTAGAAGAGCATATATCTCGAAAGAAATGAGATAATTCAGTCAAAGTCTCGCAAACAACCCGTGGCAACAGTCCCCGGAAGGCAATAGGAATGAATCTCTCCATGAATACGTGGCAGTCGTGACTCTTCATCCCTTGGAACTTGCATTTCGATACATTGCAACAACGAGATATGTTGGACGCAAACCCATCCGGAAGCTTCAAATTCTTAACCCACTGACAGACCTTCTCCACTTGTTTCTTGTCTAGACAGTAAGGTGCTTTCGAAAGTATCATCCTCCCACTGACTGTCCGAGGATGCAATTCACGGCGTACACCCAACTGTTGTAGATCCCTTCTCGCTTTAAGGTGATCTTTCGATTTGCCCTTGACATTCATCACTGTGTTGAACACATTATCAAAAACGTTCTTCTCAATATGCATCACATCCATGTTGTTTCGGATAACGAGCGTCCTCCAGTAGGCTAACTCCCAGAAGATACAAAATTTTCTCCAGTTGTGCTCTTTCCCGAACCCTGGAATCTTCTGATCCGGCACACCCTTACCGTGTGGTATGTCAGTATCAAGTGCCTCCAGGTGTGAGAGTACTTCTTCACCAGATGGGTAGTCCAGTGTGACAACCTCACGCTCGATTGTCCCGTCAAATTTATCCTTCTGCCTACGAAACTGATGGCCCGGTGGCAAAAGCTTACGGTGACATCCGAACCACGAGGCCTTTCCGCCGTGCTTTAACGTATGACCGGGGTTCACGCCCATACAAGCAGGGCATGCTAGCTTCCCATGTGTGCTCCAGCCACACGTCATTCCCAATGCGGGGAAATCATGTATAGTCCACATCAAAGCAGCCCTCATCTGAAAATTTTGTTTAAGGGATGCATCATATGTTTCGACTCCATGATTCCATAACTGTTTTAACTCATCAATCAACGGCCTTAAATACACATCTATGTCCTTACCGGGACTCTTCGGCCCTGGAATAAGCAACGACAAGAACATGTACGGCTTCTTCATGCACATGCCTGGTGGAAGGTTGTAAGGGACAATAATAACAGGCCAACAGGAGTAAGGCGTGGTAGACTGACCGAAAGGGTTGAACCCATCGGTTGCCAGACCAAGTCTAACATTTCGAACTTCCTGAGCAAAGACTGGATGCCTGCGGTCAAACTCCTTCCACGCCTCTCCATCAGCTGGGTGTGTCAGCACATCGGCATCGTTGCTGCGAGTCTCACGGTGAGCCCTCATATGTTCAGCCGTATTGGAGGAGTAGTACATTCTCTGAAGCCGTGGTGTGACCAGGAAATATCGCAATATCTTCCATGCAATGTTTTTCTTCTTCCCTTTGTCCGGTTTGTACCTCGAATGATCACATACTGGACACCGTGACAAATCCTTATTCTCTTTCCAGAATAATACACAATCGTTATTGCACGCATCTATCCGGTCATAGCTCAACCCAAGTTTCCTCATCATCTTCTTCGCGTCATAGTACGACGGCGGTAGCTTTTCACTTTCGGGCAGTATTTCTTTGATTAAGGTAACAAACTCGTTAAAACCTTTCTCACTCAGCCCGTGGTCTGATTTCAACTGTAATAACCTACTAACCGCAGACAGCCGTGTGTGTTTCGGAGCTCCATCCCACAGCGGCTCTTCCGCAGCTCTCAACAACTCATAAAACTGATGAGCCCCCTCGTTCGGCGGTTGTGGACTGTCGTTACCCCAGTCAACATTAGCATGCCCAGCATCCATAATCATATCTCGATAATCATATCGTGCCTCCTCCCTAACTTCAGTTTGACTAGCCGGGTTGGACGACAATACTATCGTTTCCCCGTGCTGCGTCCACCTTGTGTATCCACCCATAAAACCGTACCGACGAAGATGCCATTTTACTTCAATTCTTTTTCTCCAGTGCAACAACTCACATCTACCGCACGGACACCTTATCTTATCAAGGTCAACATGTGCAGGATGCGCATAAGCGAAGTCGAGAAATTCGTCAACGCGACACTCAAAATCTTCAGCATTCTTCCTTTTCATCCAACTTCGATCGACTGACATGACGACTGAATTATCGTACTGTATACCACCTTCAATTATGACCAGTCATTAGGCATTGCCGATGTAAATATGAATGCATGAATGTTACAACATGTCTACATATTTCCCCTCCACTCTTGAACAGGTAGTGGTCCTATCCCATTCAGAAAAGCACATGTTTATAAAACAGTGAATAACTCATGCTTAGTCCCATGTCTGTGGAAAATTCGGCAGCACCTCCCCGCATTTCTCCAAGTACACGACATCGATTAGGTGTTCTAACATTCATCTAACCTTGCTCAGGAAGGTTTGACGGATGTTAGAACACCAGATCTGTATGCACCCGGAGAAACACACGAGAACGTGTACCAAATATCCACGACATAGAACACAAAGCATGAGTCAAAACACTATTTTATAAACAATTAGCTTTTCCAAATTGTCCAAACTGGACATCCAAAGGCTCATTACAAAGCATTACTTTGTAATGAGTACCTTTGAACGGGAACTAAGGGTTTTTATGCATGCATGCGTTCAGAAATTGATAACATATGCAAGAATCTTTCTAAAATATCAAAACTGCAGAAAGATCGTTACATATGTTACCAATTCCACATTAAATAGAATTCGTTGGCAACGAGTTGAACCATCTCGTTGCCAATGGACTTCTCAAAACAACAACTAATATAAAGAAGGCAGGGTTTGTAAACAACGAGTAATTGAACCATCTCTGGGCAATATGGAGTAATTATGGGATGTACAAGGGCTAATTAGGGCTAACTGGGTTATTAGGGTTAATTACGAGTATTAATTATAGCTAATTAGGGTTGATTAGGACTAATTAGGGTTATTTAGTCCTAATTAGGGTTTAATTGTGCCGAGTAGTGCTGATTAGTCCTAATTAGGGCTAATTAGGCTTAATTGGGTTATGTTAGGGCTAATTAATGTTAATGAGGGCTAGTTTCGGATAATTATAGCTAATTAGGGTTGATTAGGACTAATTAGGGTTATTTAGTCCTAATTAGGGTTTAATTGTGCCGAGTAGTACTGATTAGTCCTAATTAGGGCTAATTAGGCTTAATTGGGTTATGTTAGGGCTAATTAATGTTAATGAGGGCTAGTTTCGAATAATTATAGCTAATTAGGGTTGATTATGACTAATTAGGGTTATTTAGTTCTAATTAGGGTTTAATTGTGCCGAGTAGTGCTGATTAGTCCTAATTAGGGCTAATTAGGCTTAATTGGGTTATGTCAGGGCTAATTAATGTTAATGAGGGCTAGTTTCGGATAATTATAGCTAATTAGGGTTGATTAGGACTAATTAGGGTTATTTAGTCCTAATTAGGGTTTTATTGTGCCGAGTAGTGTTGATTAGTCCTAACTAGCGCTAAAAATGTCGCATTAACCTAACTAACCTAAATTTAATGCACATTCAACAATCTCAATTCCGACACCTCATATAGGGTGTCGATATGGTGTCCGACACGTGTCTGACACCTCCGGACACGTGTCCGACACATACCGACACATGTCTGATGCCTCCGGACACGTGTCCGACGCCCACCGACACGCACCTCCAGACACATTGGCATACATTAATTTATTTTTTAAATGTCGGACACCGTCGATCAGACGTGGTGTCCGTGTCTGCGCTAACTAACAGGTATCTCAATCCAATTGGGTCTCATCCTCCGTCAACAATCTCAATTCTCAATTCTCAAATGCTCAATGCAATAAAAATTAACAAAGATCACACATTCAATCCAATTGGGTCCCATCCTCCTTCAATAATCTCAATATCTCAAATGCTCAATGCACAATTAACAATCTAAAATCATCAATTAACAACCTAAAATCATCAATTAATAATCGCAATTACTTCAAATGCACATAAATAGGGCCAGCACAGATGTATTTTTATTGAGAAGATTATTATGATCTCAGCAAAAGGTATGAGTTATCAAATTGCATAGCAATTATAATGGTAGGATTAAGGTGAATTGGAACATACCTTTGTGGTCGATTGCTCCGTCGGTGGTGAAGATCGAAGACGATTGGGATTTGGGAGCTTGTGGCCTGTTAGCGCCGGTGGACTGGTGGAGTGACCGGAGGACGGAGGTCTTCAGAACTCAGACCGGTGCTGCCGATGCAGAGGTCGCCGTGAGGCCGTCCGTCGGTTTGTGCTTTGCCGGAGTGAGGCGCGACGATAGTGGAGGCTTGGTGGCACGGCGGGGGGAGGATGAGGTGTTACCAGCGGTGGGGCACAGTGGAGATGAGAATGGCAGTGAGAACCGAGCAGTGGAGGTGGGGCACCGTGGGATCGCCGGCGGTGAGAACTCAAAATTTTTGAAGAGAGAAAACCAGATGGAGGGATTTATTAAACATTTTTAGCGCCGGAATGAATCCGTTGCTAAAAGTCTGTCGATGAAGGTTGCACTTTTACCGATGGACATTTTAACGACGAAGTTATGCCGTCGCTAAAAGTGTTTTATTAAAAGACCGCAGGCAAAATTCCGTCGCTAAAAACTTTTTGCAACGTCTGATTCCTACACTAATAGTATTTAATGACGGAAGTTTTACTGACGATACTTTCCGTCGATGAAAGATGATTTAGTGACGGAATAACTTCTGTCGCTGAAAATTCGTCGCAAAAGGCCTCTTTTCTTGTAGTGACACTGGCAAGTTGTAAATGCTTTAAGTTGTGCATGCTTGAGACATAGTACTTCATCCAATTTAGTAACACGAGGAGGAGGGGTGGTTGTGAAGTGGGCACGGTGGTGGGGTGACGGAGGGGGCTAGCAGCAAGGAGGGGGTCCGACGAGGTGTGGAAAGGGTAGGGCATGCCGGCGTGGTGGGGTGTGGGAGGGTTTTGATCTACTGAAGTTCTTGGACAGCAGCAACCTAATGGCCACGGAGGGCAAGAGCAGAGCAATCCAACAGCTGCTCAGATGGCGATGGTGAGTCGTCTAGCACGGCACCCGGCGCGGGAAGGGGCTGTTGGCTGGTGCAAGCTTGACCTTCCTCTATTTACTCCCCATTTTTGCTAAGCAAGAACCAGATCTCATGAATGGGAGAAAGAAAGGGATGTCGACGGCGTGGGTGTGTGAGGAGCCTGTCGGCGGCTTGGGTGTGTGAGGGGGCGGGTAAGATTTCAGATTTGGAACTTTTCTCTTAGGGTTTCTAAAAACATCTAGAGAGAGACACATTTTTTATAAAAAAATTGGGTATTTAACCCTGATTAAAAGTTAAGGTTTTAGATTTTTCTACAGTATCATATCATGTACATACAATATAAGGATAATATTGGCATTTAGAAAAATACATATGGATGATATCAGTCAAAAAGTACATTTTTTTAACGGATCTAGGAGGGATGGACACGAGTGATACATTTTTGAAGTTTTTGGTCACTATATGTTACATTTTGAAACTTAGTGTTCTTGACTGTAATTTTATCCTAACCTCAGGGACTTTACTGTGATATTCCTTGTTTTCTTTTTCGAGCAGATTCAAGTTGCCAACATGCCATTGGGGAGAACTGGTAAAACAGATGTACAAGACTTGTTGTCTATTAGACTACTTTGAAAATCTGCTTGACATGACTTGCATTTTGGGCTGACCCTTAGGTGCAAAGTCTTCTGTTGATCGACACTTTTGACATGATGAAGAGGACTTTACATTTGACTAAATTGAAATTGTGCTCGACAAGACTTGTATTTGGGTTTCCTTCTTTTGCATGTTCTTTGGTTGACTTGCACCTTCCATATCGAAGGGGTGCTCAATGTGACTTGCCATGCGTAGACACCTCATTTTTGTAATCATTATTAATTAAATAATTATTTAACTTCATTATTATTATTATGTTTATCATTAAGGGTTAGGCCTAGTAATATAACTTAATTAATTTGGTCTAATTATCCAGTCAAGTTGTCCAGTCCAATCCATAGGTCTAATTGTTTAGTCCAGTTGTCTAGTCCAGTCTAGCAGTCTAGTATGGTAGTCAAGTCCAGTGGTTAGAGGTGTCAAACAGGCCTGGTCGACCTAGCCCGAGAAAACCCCCAGCAGGCCCGGCCTATTACATGAACAGTAAAGGCCATGGTCCATAGGGCCAGGCCATATTTTTTTCCAAAAAAGCACGGGTCTGCCCGGCCTTAAAAAAGCCTGGGTCTAGCTCATTTTATGGCCCGGCTTTGGTTTGCATTTTGGCCCCCATCTGGCCCGAGTTTTGCCCAAAAATGCAAAAAATCCCAGATTCCCCTTCAGCCGCTATAAGTACTGAAATTTTTAGTTTTACCCCCCACCCCCGCCCCCCAGCTATATAACGGCTAGTTTGGGGGGTTTATTCGTCCAACAACTCTTTTATATACTTTTACATTTTTACCTTCCCAACAACTATAAATGACTAATTTTTAGGAGTATTTTGGTCTTATGTGAACTTTGAAAATTCTATAAATTATCCCATCTTCTTGACATTTTTCACACTAATCTTCTCGCTCTCTCCTATCTAAATTTCACAATTCTTCTCACCATTCTTATTTGTTACTAAGTACTAACCCTTTCCAATTTTCAATTACATGCATTATGTAATTATTTAATACTTTTATTTTTTTCCATTTAATTACTCTTACCAGTTTTATTTTCATTCTTCTCAAACAATTTTAGCGTCAAATATGTCAAGATTATTTAGATCGCGTAGCAAAAATCGTCCAGCACCACCACAAGCACCAGAATTTCAAGATCCACCATTAATGGGTATAGATACCCTCAATAACTTTAGTTCAACCAAAATATCCTAGATTTTGAATATACACCTTCACAAGATACTTAACATTTTAGTCAAGGACGCATCTCGGTTGGCGACACTACTACTCCAGGACAGAATTTTATCTCGATTAGTGGTCATCATGATGAAGGATCGAGCAATCCTGACTTTAGTCAGCCAGAAGCCCAAAAGGGGGGAAAAAAAAAAGCCCAATGTTGGAATTATTTTGACGATATTACAGTTGTTGACGTCCTAAAAACTCAATGTAAGTATTGTGAAAAATTATTTTCGTGTGGTAGTGGTAATGGACATCTTAATAGGCTTTACTCGACATGTGCACCTAATCAAGGCCATGTCAATTCTATCCAAACGGAGTTATCTTTTGATAATAAGTTATTTATTTATAATTAGCAAGAGTAAAGAGACGGGCTTGTTGAATTTATTATTGTTCATGATGAATAAGCTTTTAATTTTGCCGATAATAATAATTACTTTAGATATATAAAAACTTATGTGCAACCTTTGTATAAAAAATGTTCAACGAATCACAGCTAGGTCTGATGCGATTAGACAGTATAATGCTGTTAAATTATGTTTGATTGATTATTTTGATAAACTTGACGGTAGAGTTAGTCTTACTTCTGATGTTTCAAAATCTTATTTTATTCGAGTTAATTATGCTTGCGTGGTGCCCATTGGATTGATTCTGATTGGCTTATGAACAACAGAATCATCACTTTTGTACTCTTTCCCTATTTGCATGATGCCAAGTTGCTACTATTATAGTCCAAGTACGTAACACGTTTAAAATAAAGGATAAGATTATGAGTATCAGTTTTGATAATGCTTCTAATAATATAACTGATGTTGAAGTCTTAAAGACGAACCTTAGACCTATACTTGATGGTAAATTATCTCATGTTTCGTGTGTTTGTCATATAATTAGTTTAATTGTTAAGATGGTTTAGCAGCAGCAGGAGATATTCTTCACAAATGAGAGGTATGGCAGCATATATTAATTGTTCTGGGGTTCAAGAACACAATAATTCTAAATTTTGTGCGTTCATTATAGTTTACCTCATAGGAGACCACTTACATAATTTTTTTTTATTTAAACTTGGCAATTTAGCATGGTGAGTTAATTTGTTGAGATACAACTCTTACAGAAAATATCACCAAATTGGTCACTGCAAGAGTAGATTAAAATTCGGATGGTAAAAAAAAAATTGTGTATAACCCAATGTTACATCTAAATTGATCATTAATACAAGAAAAGTTGATTACAAAGTCCATAACTCAAATGCTTAGGTTTTAACATAAGGACTACGTAGATTAAAAGTGTACTTCTTCTTCGGCGTCTTTTTCTTCATCGTCGTGCAAACCCCTGGACTTATCATCGGCGCATTGTAATGGTTCTACTTGTCATGGTTGGTCATTTTATTACATAATGCATACTTTCTCAGCTTCTTAAGTGCAGTTGCTTGTTAAATAGGACTCTTCACGTGTAGATCTCTTGTAGCCTTTCGTTTGCAATCTAATTGAATCCAAATCCCGGATAACATGTTTTTTTCCTCAACTGCGTCATCTTCTTCTGATCCCTATGTAGGAATGCCTTCACACTCAGCCGCATTACTAGCTGAAGCTATTTCAAACTGGTTGACAATGAGATCTTACTCTACCGCTAGATTTTTGGGATATTTATACTCGTCCGTTGTAGAAGAACCCTTAACGGACAAAAAAGTAAACATTGTCACAAGATGATTATACAACTATGTCTCCGATTCCTCAAAATCAGTATACGAATGCTTTGGAAAGGCATGGTATCGTATAACTCGTTTGCAACACAGTCCACCGCTGCAAGAAAAGGCGTTCGAGGATCTCCTTGATATTCTTTTAAGTGAAAAACTATAGAATTTGTCGACACAACATGCCAGAGAACTCAAAATTCATGCAAGCACATGTAATACCCCAAATTTTCGGCTACTTGTGTAGGTAATAATTTAAAAATTATACTGATTTGAATTAAGTAATGGACCATAGAGAATTTTCTTGGAGTCCTTTTAGTGATGAAATTAATATTTAATGGTCTTAGTGGTTAATGTGATCAGATTAAGTATTATTTAAACAAAGAAGAAAAAGAAGAAAAGATTTCGACCTAGATTAGGGTTTTAAGTCATATTGTGATTAAGTTAGTTGATTAGATTAAGTATTATTTAAACAAGGAGGAAGAAGAAGAGATTTCGACTTAGATTAGGATTTTAAGTCTTATTGTGATTAAGTTAATAATAAGGACTTTTAGTTGAATTACAACCACATTAGCATCAAGGACATTAAGTTGTGTTATAATTATACTAGAAATTGGGACTTCAAGTCATATTAGAATTAGATTAGCAAACTATATAAGGGAGAAGAAGAGTCTTCATATTTTTTAGAGATAAAGGAGAGGAAAGAGAAAAGAGTCAAGTGCATTCTTTTGGGTATTTTCAAGCAAAAAGGTGGTGAAAGATTTAAGATAGAGAAGAGATTATTGACATGATATTCGTTACTTTGAGGTAAGGGTTTTTATGCACTCTTTTCTCTCGAGACACACATCCTTTTTAATGTAAATAAGTCTTTGTTATTGGATTTCTCTGTTTCATGCCACTGCCGCACGATTGTTTCGATTCTTCTACATTATCGTGCTTTTTCTCTACGTTAATATGTTCATGTTTTTTTTTTCATGGCCTCGTCAGATAAAGTTTACTGTTCACGTTTTTGTTTGTACCCTTTATAGATTGCATCTAGTTTTCGTGATTTAAAATACTCGGTAGAAGTTTTCTTAACCAAAGACTACGACAGATTTTTACAGCCAAATGATTTGCCATGTATCTCTTTTCTATTGGTCTTTGACATTTTTCTAAAAAGTCAAGAACCGTGCTCTACCCAGATTTGGGTTCAAAGATGTACTGTCTGACTTCTCTTCACCACGTGTCGATATCCTAGTGGCTCCTAGTCCTTTTACAACATTCTTTATTCTCTCGGTTTTTGTGTCATTAAGTTTTCACCCAAAAACTTCTTTTGACGATATATCATTCATCTGATCTCCGATTGAGCTGATTTTTGTTTCGTTCAATTCATATTTTATTTCTCTTTAATTTGAGTCTACAATGACTATTTTTGAACTTCGAATGAATATTTTCAATATTTATCAAATTACTTTGTGGGTGATATTTGTGTTTGAAAGTCACTTTTAATTATCGTGACTTATTTGTGACGCGCTGGCTGTGATATTCGACATGATGATTTGTGAGCTTAATAATAAGTAATTTGTGTATGTGACACCCATAAGTTTGGTAAATATATTTTGATATTCGACTTATTGCTTATGTAAACCCTTTTTGGGTCGATTTGTTATTCATTTTTTCGATTTGACTTATTAATCGATTTGTTATTTGTTTGTGAATCGATATTCGACTTATTGGTTATTTAACCCGTTTTTCGGTCGCTTCTGTTATTCGCTTGTGAAATTCGATTGAGTTATATGAATTCTTATTTGTTGGTTCTATTCGATAACTCATATTTGTTATTCGTTTTTGGTAACCTTCTTTTGGTCACTTTCGTATTCGTTTGTGAAATTTGACTGAGTTATCTAAATTTTTATTTATTGGCTCTACTCGATAACTCATGTTTCGTATTCATTTTGGCCTTCTGTGTGTAAAAACTTTTACTGGGCAATTCGTGCTCACCCCTTTGTTTTTCGTTTCCTTTCTTTTCATGCCAAAAGTAGCACGAAGGGCGAGATATTAGTACAGCGATTGGAATTGCTCTAGTTTTTTACATTGAGAATAGAGCTTATGATTTCTTTAGGCGAAAAATCGGTTAGTTGATTTATTTTCCTTTGGGTTCAGATATTTAATCTGAGAGATTTGTAATAAAGTTTTGGATTATTTTTTGGAGTTAAGTTTTGAGATACAAATAATTTTGTTTGTGGTATTTTAGATGCTCTGCTCTACCATTAAGGTTGTTATGTTTTGGACAAGATTGGGTTATGGTTTAAGGATGTGTTCGGACCCTCGAGTTCAGGGCGTTACAGAAATTGCAATATCCCACATCAGATGTGAAATAGTATGAGATGACCTTATAAGACCTTGTCAAGGAATTCATAAGTACCTATTTAGCTAGCCCTTTTGAGGGAGGCAATGCCCTGTGGTGGGGCCATGGACCGGGTCGTTACAGATGGTTTATCAGAGCCGTCTCTCGAAAGCTCGGGCTGGAATATCCAGTTGGGTTACTGACGGTTGGAGAAACGAAGGCAAGCCTGGGTATATCCCACATCAAGAGATGGTTGGGGCAACGAAGGGTGAGCCCGGTATATCCCACATTAGCTAGAGAGGAAGATTCTGGGCTATGTGTGATCGAGCCTTAGCGAGGATGCTAAGGTATAAGGAGGGGAGATTGTAATATCCTACATCGGATGTGAAATAGTATGAGATGACCTATATAAGACCTTGTCAAGGAACTCATAAGTACCTACTTGGCTAGCCCTTTTGAGGGAGGTAATGCCCTGTGGTGGGGTCGTGGACCGGGTCGTTACAGCACTTGTCAGCATATTCGTCTCTATGTCATGGTAAACAGTATACAGTCTATGCACTTTCTCAAGGGCGAGGTTGTTTGTCAAGGAATAAACTTTGTATTCACGTGTGCTCTCTGCAGTGACCTTGTGTATATTCTGGATTTTTGTAACTCTATTTGGTAGTGTCTGAACATCTCTTTTGTATAGGTTGCACCATTACCTTACCAACGAGGTCTCAATCAGCTTTCTTCTTTGTTTGTACGTGCTTGCAAAATTCACAGTCCTTTCTTTCACGAATATCTGTACAACCGCTTTCTGGGAATTTATAACAAAACTCTTCAAATTCAAAAAATCACCTGCATAGTGATACAAGGCATTCATATATTAAATCCTACCCGTTGTTCCCATGCCCGTTGCAAAATACCTTCTAGTGTAAATGCCAATCCATTTTTCTTCGAGTTCATACAACGATTGGAGTCAGTCATCATCTTACAATGAGTAATCCTCAACAAGACCTCTCTTCAAATTCCTCAATCGTTAACGACTTGTTAACGCACCTGTGATATCTCAAAAATATCAAAAATTAATCTAACCGTGAGTTTGATTAATTAAGGGGTACTATTTTTATTACGTGGCAATACATTGATGATGATTAAGTGTTAGGGAGCTAAATGGGAGGTTAGTTTGACCTTGAGGGTCAAAATATAATTTTAGAAAGTTAAAGGGGGTAAAAGTGTAATTTTGAAAAATATGATGAACGGGATGCATATTTTTATTAAGTAGCATTATATCGATGATAATGAGGTGTTAGGGGGCTAAAGGAGGGGTTAGGGTGATTTTGGGGTCAAATTGTAATTTTACAAAGTTGAGGGGTCAAAATGCAATTTTAGAAACTTTGGGGACTAAAGTGCAATTTTGTAAAGTTGCACTTAAGTGTCAAATTTGGAAGAAAGTGGTGCCACCTTTGGCCAGCTAGTTAGTGACTCATCTAATAATATTATAAAGTATAATATTAGATAAGAGAAAACAAAAGAAGGGAGAAGGAAATTCGGGGGGGAGGAAAATGCAAATAAAGAAAGAAGAACAAAAGAAGAAATAGGAAGAACAGAGAAGAAACAGAGGATGAAAGGAAGAAGAAAAAGAGAAAGAGAGGAAAAGGAAGAGGAAGGAAGAAATCAAAGAGAAAGAAACCAACCCTAAGGGTAATCTCTCTCTCCTCCCTTTCCAATTGATTGATTAGAATTGTGTATGTGGATTCATGGGTTTGGGTAACCTGCCATGGGTGGGTTTATGGTGTACAGTGAGTGTGTTTTGTGGGTGAGAGGACAAAAAGATGTAGGGGAAAGAGGGAGGGGTGTGAGAGGTGTATGCGTGTGTTATATGTGATGTGTGTGTGTGTGTTATATGCTGTGTGCACGGGGAAGCACACTGCCGCTATGGCAGCAGTGTTGCTGTGATATATACATGTATTTTGATGGTGAAAATGTGTATATGTAGGTGTTATAAGATGGGGTAGGTGTTGGTGGACGGTGTGGGGTGGTTGTAATGTGTTTGTGAGTGTGTGAGGGACTGTGCGTGAGATGGGTGAGGGGCGAGGCAGCAGTGCTGCTGCTACTGCTGCTACTGCTCTACTGTGTATGTTCGTTCATGTTGATGATGAACAGTGACTGCAAGTGTCACTAAAAATGAAAATTAAGTGAGCAGGTTGAGTTTGAATTTTTTAAAAATAGTTAGGATCATATTTAGCCAAAGTACAAAAAAGAGACCCTAGTTAGTTTTGAGAGACCTGTATCGTGGAAAAAGTGCAGATTTTTCTGAGATCAGGAAGGGGGTGAATAGATGCGGGAAGTTTAAAACGTTATGGTGAAATTTAAAATATCAAACGAACGCAGTTTTGCGCAAAAAATTTTATGAGGACTCTGGGACACTGAGAAGTTCCATTTTCCAAGTTTTTGGGTCATTCTGAAGTCATTAGCTATTTTTGGCCGAACGGGCTTTTAAGCACTCGGTTCGGAATTTTTGGGCAAAAATTTTATAAAATACTTTTTAGCTCAAGAATGAATGCAGGAGGTTTAAAATATCATTTTAAAGTGGTTTTGAGATTTTTATGGTGCCGGGAACCCTCACGGGGCATTTTGGTAATTTGCCACCCGGAGAGGGGTATTTTGGTAAATTTTCCGGTAAAGTTTTTCAAGGGACTTTTTAGTCCAGAAAGGATTGTAAAACACCTAAAAGGTTGTTTTGAAGCTGATTCGGGGCGTTGCGGTGATAGTGAACCCCGGGGGCATTTTGGTAATTTTCTCTTTAAAATTTTTTGAGGGAATATTTGGTCTATAAATGATGCAGTACATCTAAAAAGTAGTTTTAAAGCGGTTTTGGGGTGTTGGTGATGTAGCGGCCATTAGGGGGTATTTTGGTAATTTGCCATGTTGGCGCTAAATTTTTTAGGACGCGCATAATTTAGCGTTCGGAGGGGTGGGAAGCAAGGAATAGTGGTAGTATGTCTAAAATGAGGGTTGTTATCGATAATAAGTCGATAAGGCTAGATTAAGGATCAAATTAACTAGCTATCGTAAGATGCTATGAATGGTTAAGTGGGAATGGGTAGAATAAGGAGTGCGTATATGATGAATGATGACTAACGAGCATGATATGATTTGACTAGGTGATGCAGCTCGTTGCGATCAGAGATTGCAAGTTGCTTCGGCTATAAGCCAAGCAGGTAAGGACAATGCGGTTCTATTATGCTAATGCATTGTTTCGATTAGCATACTATGTTGATGACGTTTATGTTGGACTCTTGCTGTTATGGGTTGACACCGGTAGTCATTGTGACCGGTATACGTATATTTGAATTGTGCTGTTGAGGACTTAGGGTAGAAGAAATTCCCTCAGTCCGCCCTGTTGATAGAATTTAGTGAGAATGATGGGCGTCCTTGTATGCTATGACTTGATTTGATTAGCATACCTGAAGTGGATGATGATGTTGTGTAGGGTTGTTGTGTGGTGGTTGTGAGATGCCGGTAATTATTGATAGCCGATATCTCTTCTCTTTGAGAACACTATTGAGGACTTGCGGTAATCTTCTCCCGAGTCCATCCTATCGTTGATAATGATGTCGTTGATGTTGTTGAGGTCGTTGCGTGTTGTTGTGAAATGTTGGTATTATTGATAACCGACATTTCTCTTATGTAAGAACGTTGTTGAGGGCTTGCGGTAATCTTCTCCCAAGTCCACCATGTTGATGATGTTACGTTGAACTCTTGTTGTTAGGTCTGAACACCGGTCGATCTTCTGATCTGGTATTCCTTGTTGAGCTGTGTTGTTGAGGACATAAGGTGGAATAAATTTTCCCTTAGTCCGCCCCGTTGATGATGTCTTGTTGCTTGGCTGTAACGTGATTAGGGAAAGCACTCTAAATGAGTTCCCTGCTTGTTGACAATGTCTCTTTTATTTACTTGAGACTGAGATGAACATCCCGTAAAATGGGACATCAATATGAGGAGGATGGCCTGTGAAACATGATCACTGGCAAAGAGGATGTAGGGCGCGCGAGTCGAGTCTGTCATGTCTGGTCGAGTCTAGTCTGTCGTGTCTGAGTTGCATTGCACTTGATTTTCTTTTGATGTTAATGTTAATGACTTGTATTTCGTTGATGTTTATCTTTCAATTTCCTGTTTTAGTATTCACTTGCATAGTCAGTCAGTCTGTCGGTCAGTCAGTCCAGTCCATGAAGAGGTGGCAGTAATGCTGTTCTATTGGGCCTTAAAGCCGCTCAGTCTAACGAAAGAAAACTTTTCGTTTGACAAGTTATGTTGATGCTGAAATTTATTGACTACTCTTGATTCATTGCTATCGTTGAGATGATTATTATTCCTCCGAGTCTTTTGAATCATTTGTACACGATATTCCTCGTGTTGTCTTTACTGGGCGATTTGCGCTCATTCCTTATGTTGTATTGTGCAGGCTATAAGGAGAACCCTCTAGAGAAGGGAAGAGAAACAAGTTAGAAAAGTTGAGCAAGGGGGTATGTTGTGTGAGGTAAAGATTGAGCCGTGAGATCGGTTGTTAAGAATCCTACGACTACAGTCGTATATTAGGTTGTACATATGCATGTTGTTCATAGACTTGAGAGTCTTCCGCTGCAGTATGATGTATGTTTGTAAGAAAAAATTTTGTAAGGACGCATTTTGGAGCGTCTATTAATGATGTGTGAGTATGAGGATGTAGTTGCTCTGTATTCAGCACAGGGTTTTGAATGTGATTATGGTCGATAACTCAACCCGGTGACGTCACCAGGGTTGAGGGTGTCGCAGCACCTGTCAAAATCCTTTTTAAAGTCTGGATACTTTGCATACACGTGATGTAGATGTTCAAAGTATTTGTTGCTTATGTGCCAAGTGCACAAATTGTGTGGAGTCACAGGAAAGACAGTAGCAATAGCATTCTTCATTGCCAAATCTTGATCGGTGATGATAACTTTAGGTGCCTTGTGCCTTGTAGTTTATTGTTTCCATCCACATCTAAAACAACCATACAAAAGAACTTTTGCTCTCATCCTTTAACAATGAGAACACAAAAAGGATGGAGTGGTAGTGATGATTAACGCCTTTGAAAAGAATAAAATATATCAAATACTTGTCAGTATAGTAGGTGGTGTCAAAAGTCACTGAATTCTAAAATTCCTATAAGCATGTCTAGAATGCCCGTCAATCCAAAAAATTATCATAACTCAGTGCTCGTCGTTAAGAGTGAAGTTGTATGTAAATTCGAGGTCCTCTATTTGCATCTACTTCAATAGGCTCATTGTGCTTGAGCATCACTAATGTCAAATGCGTCCCCTCTTCGGGTTCGAACCGTGTTACAAACTTCTGTCGCATTGAAATTCAAATTTCAAACTCCTTCAGCCTATTCAGCAAAAACATTAACAATGTCGATAAGTCATATCTGTGCTGCACTCATTATGTGAATCAGGTTCCTTGCGACACTGCTCATCTTCTTGTGTTGATACATCTGACTCACCTTTGAAGGCATTACTAATGGATGATTGTGCACCAATTTCAAGCTAGTAATAACAACATGATCTTGTTTGGATTTATACCTTACGAATATCTTAACCTTGCAATCTGTGCGGGCAAAGCAGTCCCGTATTCTGGACGCACACATTCCTTATTATGGTACTTCTAATTGTCTTGATTCTAAAGCCAAAACCAACTCTCAACGTATATGTTCAAAAAAATTCTTCGGCTTATTCTAATATTTAAAACATTTGCTAATGTGTGTTTAAGCTTATCACAAAATCGAACAATGTTAAAAAAAGACCTATATAAAAACAACTTATGTTCAAGTTTTAAATTGTAACACTTTTTTTGGCGTAAAAATTAATGACAAAATAATAATGTCTTATTTAACATAACAAATAAAAATACTAATTTAGCATGCCAAATCCAACAAACATAATCTCAAAAAATTTAACTTCAGCATGCTACCCACAACTTTCCTAGATTAAGACATATACACCAACAAGCCATTGAAATCACAAACTTACCTTGCTAGGGTGAAGCTTGGAGCTTGGAACTTGAACAGCTTGAATGAAGATCTGAAAATGGAGGTAAGTAGAGTTCAATGGAGAGGCAAGAAGAAGATGTTGAAGAAGGAAGAAGAGCTGACAATGAGGGCTTTTTGGATATAAATACCCATGTTCGCAAGATAATGTAACGGACGAGAGATGACTAGTTGATATGATGTGTGTCAGAAAGTGCCTGTTCGCCACATAATGTAGCGGAAGATAGTTAATTTGACTTGTTGCCAACAACTTGTCATCCGCAACATTATGTAGTGAATAACTACTGATACACATAATGGACAGGCATCGAGGGATATTTTGGTCAAAATGGTCATTCGATGTATGTATATATGTATACATCTCTATATGTGTACACACACACATATGTGTGTGTGTGTATATACACACACACATATACATATATAGGCTCAGTGTGATAAAGCCTATCTCACAACATCTCCAACCAAAACGTGCATCATGAAGGAGGCACGTTATACTGTTAGATGCAAAAATTAGTGGATATGTTTGCGCTGACTTTCTAGACATACTTAAATGATGTAGTTACTATGCCTAGTAAACAACAATTCAATGTACTTGAGAACTTTAGGATATAAAATATACCAAGTTCTTCAAATTCATGAAATCTCGAATCAAGTTATGTATTGCATCAACTTATCTGGGTGGAAAACAACTACAAGTCAAACACCATGGTGCCAACCATCTCATGATCGACTTTTAAGTGTTCTAAATACCATTCTACTTATATGTAGGTATGAGTGCGTGACGAATACCGATGAGCTTTCGATCTCTGGCTATATCGGCACTGTGTAGGACTCTGCAAGGGATTTGGACTGGTGGCTACATTAAGGGGTTCTCTGCCTATACCGGTGCTGTGTGGGCAGTCTTTCCTAACAGATAGAGCGACGCTCTGTGGGGCAGGCCAGGTGAATATGCAATCTGACAGTCCATGGAGCACCAGCATCTGTGATCCCCTGGTGAGGTGTCACTCATGGGGTGCCATGTGTCGCTTGATGACATCATCATCTCAACCCCTATAAATAGAGGAGTTGAGAATTTATTTTCAAAACTTAAGGACTTACACTGACTCATTTCACTTTCTCACTTTAGAATCCCAGTGCCATGCCCCCAAAACAGAAGCCGTGACTCTAATCAAAGTTTCTGAAATACTGCTATAATTCTGGCGACAACAGTATAAACAGAGCAACTATATCCTTTGAAATAAAATATCTCCACAAATGTACGGATTCAATGCATGCCAAGAGCGAGTGATTACTTTGATGTGCAAGCGATACTTTAAAATGTATAGCAATTTTATCCAAAAGGAAATGACAAAAGAGAGGACGCAAAATCAATATGACACTTAAACAAGTCCCCCAAAAAATGTTTCCTAGATGACCATGTCATGGACGTACGCTTTAGAAATCAACTGACCATCTAAGTCATATGAAATGAAGAAGAATCAAGCAATAAACTATAGCTGGTAAAGTCCAAGTGATAAGAAATGAAGAAGACACAGAAATAGACTACCAATTGAAGGACACATCAATAGTCTACCAGCTGAAAAAAGACGGAGCAATAGTTTACAAGCTGAACAAGGACAGAGCAATAGTCTACAAGATGATAGATAAGTTTTTTGCACATTAGAGTCAACTATTCTATCATAGACTTTGCAATTGACTAAGTTGGCCATCAAATTCACATGTAATAACAATTAGGAACTGACTAGTAAGGCATTAGGAAAATTAAATAGTCATCTAACATGAATGCACAAGAATTAGAATAAGGAGAAAGGAACTAATGCCCTGCTGTATAGTCTTAAAAAGAGTAAAAAGAATGCATTACACAACCTTGCATTCAAGATGGGTTGCAGGAATAAGTTCACAACAGTCTTGCTTACATAAACATGATATACTTGGCAGTGTAATTCTATAACTCTATTCTCTAATAGACAACTCCTACAAGAACCAAGGTGAAAGAACGTACAGAGAAGTTCACGGCCAATTAACCAAATGCCAGATACCCCTATATGATTAACAATTACACGAGACAAACCATGAAAATTAAATAAAAGAAGATGGACGCACAAGTGCTACTAGCTTCGCGGAGAACCGAATAAGGGGGTTTACAATAAGATATATTAGTTCTAACAAAATATGGACTAAAAAATATGCTTGCCACAGCGAAAAGGTTAAAATCCTTTACCTTGTATAAGCAAATTGGCGAAAGTTCAAACCCCCCAAGCTACGTTGCTCGATTTACACTGAAATTCTCCAAAGATACAAGCTTAGGGCTAAAGTGAGCAGGAAAGTCAACAGGGGCAGCAAGAGGAACGGAAGAGAGGCTGAAGAAGAAGAAGAAGAAGAAAGCTATTTATATCAAATCCCTATATGGCAAATTACAAACACCCCCTGAACTTTAGCCACTTATTCAAAATGCACCAAAACTTTTTTAATGTTACGAAAAGGCCTCAAACCTATTTATTTGGTTATTTATTTATTTTAAGTAGTAAATTTGAAATAATGGGGTAATACACTTAACGCTAGAGAATTCTGGACAGAGAAACATATAGAACCCTGACACAGGACTCCGACACAGGACCTTAACTCTGGACCTAAGCATTAGACTGTGAATGTGGTCGTGTATTTACCTCGTGCCTTCGCTGTAATGCCCCGAGATTTATTTTCAGTGCGTTAATGCCAAATACACAGAGTTTCAAATAAAATCCTATAATTATCATAGGACTCCAAAACAGCAATTCAGAGCATTAACTAATATTCCCAACATACAACAATATCTGTCATAGGGCCCAAATCTTATATACAATCCAAAAATTTCCTCCAACACGGAGTTCAAACAAAACCTAAACAATACCAACTTGTTTTAATTAAATACACTTAAATATCAGTACTAACTCTGAAATAAGGCAGCTAACTTTTGGTCACACAACTAGCCCTTCAAATCTGAAATCCCACCTACTAACCACCTGAAAGGAAAAATAATAAGAGAATGAGTCAAATGCCCAGTAAGGTTGCTCAAAGGACCAATCAAACAAAAACAAAAATATCTGAGAAACAAAATTTCGGAAGCATAAAATGTTTCAACAGAACAGATAATCAAACTAGATTTCGAATGTCAAACTATATCTAAATACAAAGACAGACACAAAAGTTTTCACAGCAACTGATAATCAAACCAGATTTCGAATGTCAAAACATATCTGAATAAAAATTTTCAAAGGCACACCCATTTCAACTAAACAGACCAAATATCAAACGTTAAAATATATCTGAGTACGAAGACAGACAGCAGAGATGTCAGACCAAATATCAAATGCCAAAATATATCTGAGTACGGAAACAGACACTAGAGAACCATTCAGAAAGTGGTCACATACGCCATCCCTGACATATGAGGCCGGTTCAGAAAGTAAGATCGTAATCTATAGCTCAACTCCCCTGAGCTAGCCCACGTTTCAATCCACGTGAGTAAGTAAAAAATAAGTCACATACACTGTGACATGACTCATAAAGTCAGCATAACAAAATCTCAAAATAACTGTTATCAAATATCGGACAAATCAAACCTTATTCAAAGGTTTCAAAATCACATTATCAAATAACGAACTCATCAAACAATAAGTGGAGTTCACGAAATAATGACGATCATAAATCACTGAAACGACGATATCAATATGTCAATATTCTGAGGTCGAACAAATCTAACGGAATTTGATTTTTCACAAATCATAGAATTTACAACAAGTCATTCTTAACAAAGTTCAAAACAAAAAGGAGAGGAAAAATCACTTATCCCCATTTGAAGAAGTTCAAATTTCAAAAGAATCTAAAGACTTACATGAGCAATTGGTCCATCGCTGATTTAAATTTTTGAAAGTAAACCCTTACCTTAATCAAGCCTTTAAGAATGCAAATCATCAAGCACCACTTTAGAACTCAAGAGCTTCTCAAGCCTTCTCTTTCTCTCTTTCCACCACAAGGGTAAAAAGAACAAACTTCCCAAGCCTTTTGAGAGCCACAAATCCTTCAGCTCCTCAGAGCTTCCAAACTTTCCAAGTCTGCTTCTCTATCTCTCTCACTCCCTCTCTCTCTCTCTCTCTTTCTCAAGCAAAGGAGAGGAAAAGAAACAGAGGACCCCAAAAAGGCTAAGAATGAAATAAAATACTATTTATATGAGACAAAAATTTTAAGTTTTTATTCGACTGAAAATAGTTTTCAGTCGACCGAATCCAACAGAGGTGAAAATGGTTCACTTTTCATTCGACCGAAACACCTTTAATTCTACCGAAAGCACTTTTAAGTAGACCAAAAACACCTTTAATTTGACCGAAAACACTTTTAAGTCGACCTAAAACACTTTTAATTCGACCAAAAATAATTTTCAGTCGATTGAAAATAGTTTTGAGTCTACTGAAAATACTATTCATTCGACTAAAAGTTACTGTTCATCGACTAAAAATTTCAGAAAATCTTTTTAGTCGACTAAAAACCTTTTTAGTCAACTGAAAACCACTTTTAGTCGACTGAAAACTTTAAAAATTCCAAAACACCATTTTCCTTCATTTTGATTCGAACAAAACCACTTTCATTCGACCGAAAATGAGTTTTTAGTCGACTTAAAACCTTTAAGTCGACCGAAAACTTCAGTAACTCATTTACACACAAAAAATCTTTTCATTCGAAGCAAAAATTCATTTTTATTCGAAGCCAAACTATTTTCATTCGACTGAATATTTCAGAAGTCAAAAAAACTTTATCATCAATAAGTTTTGATTCAAATGAAACCACTTTCATTTCTACCGAAAATTTCAGAAACAATCCCAATTCATTTTCTTAATTTAAACAAAAGACCACAAACTTATTTATTCAAAAATACTAATTTCGCACAAGGAAAAGAACATTTTCGAGGTATTACATTCGCCCTCGCAGCACTGTCACTCCTTAGGCTCTATCTGGAGAGCCTTGGTCTCTGCTCTTATTCTATCATTATTATGCCTCACATTAAAATACTTGACATCTAACTTGGCTGCATTCTTTGTGATACATTCACGTCTACTGCGAATCCACTTTTTTGACGTGAACGAGCTTTGTAAAAAAATGTATAAATGTGATTTGAAAAATAGCTGCACTCTCTCAACGCTCAAATGCACTAGTTGTGATGTATATCTCAATTTAATTGGTATGTTTTCGAAATGTGCGGAGCTGGGTCTGTACTAAATTCAACTTCAATCAAAGTTCTTTTTTCCCTTGTATTGGTGACAATGGAAGTGGATAACAAGTTCCTCGACAAATGGTGCGAGGTGATTGTTGTCAGGTTAATGGTGGAATGCTGATGAAGAAAAGCAGGGGAAAGGGACAAATGCAAAAGACAACACAAGCACTAAATACAGGTTAAACCGCAAATACTTTTTTCAACAAAAGTTTAGCACATTAAATAGATGTTGGTTATAGCAACGTTTTCGAGAAAGACGCCTTCTTTTCGTTCTGAGGGGCTCTTCATTTTTCTCTGCCCCTGTGTTGAAAGCCTGTGACTGGTGATTGCCCATGGCTTCCTTTCAATAGCTCGTCTTACAGGTTTGAGATAGTTGCTGATTTTACTCCTTTCCTTTTTTATTAAGCTTGTATAAATTGGTTGTAGTTGGGATTTTCTAGGTTTTCGATTGGTTGTTATATAGTTAGGTGGTGGGTGAATCTATGGCGTCAGATAGCCTTGACTCTGAGTTTCTGGAGTTGCCGCAAAGTCTTGCCCACTGCGGGTGTCTCCTGACTTTAAATCATGAGGTGGTAAGTCTTCAGCCCCAAATTTAAGGAAACACACTGATTAAGCACTGGCAGCCTTTAATGGCAATTGAGCAGATCGACTTCCCTTCGGTTGATTTATGGGTTCAATTGTATATTATTCAGATAGAAATTTTCTACTATGACATGGAAATTCTCATGGGTCAAGCTTTTGGCCGAGTCCTGGACATTGACTGGTCTCTATCCCGGCAACAAGGTCAGGATTATTTGAAGGAATTGATGAGTGTACGTATTGCTAATCCTCTCATCCCTAGGTTATTTGTGCACACTGAAGGTGTGCAATCACAGTGGATACATGTTAGGTTTGAGAAGGTCTTCTATGTTTGCTACAGGTATGGGGTTCTAGGTCATTGTATAGATACATGCCGACTTCCCTTACATGTGATACAGGATCGCATGTCTTCGATATTCATCGTAGACCAACATGCCCATGATGGAATGTCGAGAGGAGCCATGTTTTACCGCTGACAATAAGAGCTTTTTCAACCACAGACTAGAATTAGACCACTGGACTAATTACTGTAGATACAGCGGAAGGCCTTGAGTCAGTGTTCGGCACTAATTGTGGCTCTAGTGTTGATTCGGAGATAGATTTAATGGCTGAAATGGACAGGACTAGAACAAATTTGGTGAATTTAGTGGAATCCAATTCCTCCAACTCCCATTCAAATCAATATTGCTCAGCAGAGAGCATTAACTCTCTGTTTTTCTGGTTTTTGTGACACTGTTATGATGGAGATGTTGACACTGTGTTTCCACGCTAAATCGATCATCATGCTGAGTCAGGTATGCCAGATGTGTCATCAAATGTGCTGGCTAATTTAGTGGCCAACTCGTAAGTTCAAAAGATATTCACTTATTTGATGCAAAACCAGATAAGACAGATCTTAAAGCCATGGACCTCACAGTTATTTCATGTAGGCCTAGTGGTTATATTTCTAGACTAGGTTTTGGGGGCCAGGACTGGAACAAGCAAAGCGGTTGGCTGAGCCCGAGGGAACGCACGACGCTGATGTTGGGCTGTCGAGAACCATTGAAGAATCAATTGGATAGATTGATGCTCTCTCATGTGGTTTTCATTCTTTTATCCTACGCATGCCTGATTTATCTACAGCCTCAAGCAGTGATAGTGATCAAGTTCCTTATAAAGCTATATATCAAATGCTTAAATGTTCTGAAATGCCGAGGAATTATATCTCAGCATTTTCAGTTCCAATTCCAGCTTCTGTCAAGAAGCATAAATTTCAACCGTCGACTTCTGTGAATGCCTTAACTTTCCACAAACAGAAAAAGCCGCAAGCCACTGGTAATGAAGCTAAAAGACTGCAAACCCTCGGTGTTAATGGTTCCATGAAGCGAGACAGTAATGGTTTTGGCTCTGATCTTGAACCTCAGTTGAAACGGTCATGTGACCATGATGAATACAGTGGTAGACAAATGCCTGTGCGACATTCAGTAGAATTAGCAACATCTTGTACTTCCATGACAACTACAGCTCTTTGCAAGGAGGTGTTCTCTCCAACTTCCAAGATGTTACGGAAGCATGCGAGCCCGAAATGGGAAGTGGTTGAGATTGTTACAAGTTATTCCTCTTGATCAGCTACTAGGTTTGTCTGCCCCAATTCTCTTTCTTCATTTTGCTGCTCCGGTGACTATTGTTCCTTGCTTGCATAGTTATGGTTTTAGCAATTTTACTGTTAATGATACCACTTCTGCTTGCAAATTGTTTGGCTAGGGAAGTAGACAAGGAGGATGATATTAAGGCTTAGGTGTTTGCACCAAACCTACCACGAGTTTCTCAATGAAATTACTCTGCTGGAACTTTGGCGGCATGGGTCAAGTGGCCACAGTTTGGACAGCTTCTAATTTGATCCGTAAATATAACCCAGATGTTGTTTTCATCATGGAAACTAAGATGTTGTTTTCCAAAACTGGGAGCTTGTTCCGAAAATTAGGATTCACTAATTTCGTAAGGGTTGATCCGACCAGATTAAGTGGTGGTTTGTGGCTTAGCTGGCTTTCTTCCAATCTTCCTATCTATACGTGATGTGCATACCAACATCATTTTAACCTCGTCGCAAGGTTTGGATAATTATCTTGTATATTATGGTTCTGTTTATAGTCATCCTCGAGTTCAGAATTAGGCTGGTATTTGGAGTTACATCACCTCCATCCTATCACCATTACATGGTCCCTTCTATTTATGTGGAGATTTCAATCAGGTATTAGTAGTTCATGAAAAATCAGGACGGATTTCCACGATAATCCCAGGTGCTCAATTTTTAAGGAATCTTTTGGAGTCTTTTTAATTGTCCGATGTTTGTTAGGATGGCCCTTTTTTCACCTGGGTTAGGGGATCTCTAGAACGCGGTTTTTTGTACGAAAAATTAGATCGCCTTATGACCTATACATCTTGGATTGTTCACTTCTCTCAAGCTGTCATTAGTAATTTAGGTATTTAAGGCTCAGATCATGCCCCGATTTTATGTGAGACTAGCCCCTTCAGTCTCAAGTAGCACTTACCTCGTCGGTTTGAGGTTATGTGGTTTTCCTCGCCTCAGGTTTTTAGTATCATTAGAGATGTTTGGCTACTGCTAGCCTCTCGCTCTCCGCTTTTTCAAGTCATGACTAAATTTAAATTGTTATTGCGAGTGTTGCGTGAATCGAGTAAGACTAGTTTTCGAAAATTGCAAATCAGATTATAACTACTCAGCAGCGTTTGGTATACTTTCAAGACGGAGCTCACATTTCGTGAGATAATAGTCAAGAGGAATTTAATCTTCGATGTAAACTTGATTTTATGCTAAAATGTGAAGAATTGTTGTGGGCTCAGAGCAAAAATCACTTCGTTGGATCAAGGTGACCAAAAATACAAAGTGCTCCATGCCTCCACGATTATACGGCGGCGATCGAACCAAATCACTTCTTTCGGATGAGGATTCAATTCGATCCCTAATTGAAAAAAAATTCACCAAATTGATTTCCTCAGCTGTTACCCCTACCCCTTCACCTGATGGTTATTTTCTTAGATCCTATTTGAATAGTTACTCGTTCCATACCATCTCTTCTGTTCATGTGTCACTTCCTGGTCAAGCATTTATGCCAAAGGAAATCAAGAAAGTGGACTTTTAGTTAGGTGGTTCTAAATCTCCAGGACCTGATGGCATACCAGATGTTGTCTATCAAAGATGTTAGACACTAATGGGTCCGCTGGTCACTCGTGCAGTGCTTTCCTTTCTTAGTTTTGGGGCGAATGCTCACTAAGGCTAATCAAACCTTCATCACTTTAATCCCAAAGAAGCATCCTCTAGAATCCGCTGTAGATTTTCGACCAGTTAGTCTATGTAACGTTAGTTAAAAAATCATTTCCAAAGTGTTAGTCGCACGGATGACTCCTATCATGAGTGACATTGTATCTCCCTTTCAAAATGCTTTTGTGGCGGGGCGTGCCCTTTCTGATAATGTCATGCTTGCCCAAAACTTACGAATTGTGTACGAAGCGCAAAAAAGGGAAAATAGTTCTAATTGCCCTTAAGTTAGACATGAGGAAGGCTTTTGATCGGGTGACTTGGGATTTTCTACATGAAGTACTCTTACACTTTGGATTCCCTTCATCCTGGGTCAACCTAGTTTATCAATGTGTGACTTCGATCTATCTCTCCATTTTAATTAACGGAGCTCCTACCCCCATTTTCAAACCTAGTTGTGGAATCAGACAAGGGGATCCTTTATCACCTTTTCTCTTCATTCTCTGCTCTAAAATCTTATCAATGGGTTTAATATCGGCGAAAAATCAAGGAAATATTCAAGGCATTCAAATAGCAAGGAGTTCTTCGGCAATTTCGCATTTGATGTATGCCGATGATATGTATCTATTTTTACGGCTAAATCGACATATTGTTCCGAGTATTATAGAGATTCGACAAATTCTCAATAATTATTGTTTCATGTTCGGATAATGCATAAATTGGGAAAAGTCAAGTCTCATAATTAGTCCCAATTCCTCCTTGGCAACTAGAAGCTTAATCCAGCATGAATTCTAGTTCAATGCGCAACAGGAGCTTGGAAAATATCTCGGAGTAAATCTGGATATTGTTACTAAAGAAAGGATATTTTTAGTGGTATTGTGCAGAGTGCAGTATAAGTGTGCTCATTGGTTAGGTCAACTTCTCAGTAAAACGGGCTGCGCTACTCTAATTCAATCTATTCTCTCTTCATTCTTTGTTCACTATAGTCAGTCTACAAATTTCCCAATGCGGTGTGTAAACAGTTAGATCAAATTTTTGCTCGCTTTTGGTGGTCGGGAGAGGTGATGGTTTCCTGGCCTAATATATGTTTACCTAAAAAGTTGGGCGGCTTAGGATTTAGGGATATCAAGCTATTTAATCAGGCATTGTTAATTAAGCAAGCTTGGAAATTTTGGAACAATTCAAATAGTCTTTTAACACAAGTTCACAAAGGCAAATATTTCTCTTAGCAGTCTTTTATTCAGGCCAGGAATCCTAGACAAGCTTCATGGATCTGGCGCAGTCTGTTAGTAGGTCATCGCGCTCTTAAGCATGGAATACAGTGGCGAGTAAGATATGGTCAGTCTATTTCTGTCTGGATGGACTGGTGGTTGCCTCAGGTGAATCCTTCTCGATTGCAATTTTTTTGCTCTGATCAAGACGAGCATTGGCACATCTCGAACTTGTTCTTCCCTGATACTCACTTGTGGAACATCTCACTTCTGTTAGAAACATTTCCTCCATCCATAGTTTGCCAAATATGGCATCTTGTAATTTTGCCATTAACAACCGAGGATGTCTGCTACTGGCTGTATGCCAAGGGAGGAGTATTTTCGACATTGTCAACATACAAATATTTGAGAGACAATGTCACTCTGAATTTGTCCCCAGTTCCTTCCAGTGTTTGGGTCAAGCTTTGGAAGCTCCTGATACCGAAGAAGCTCAAAACATTCATGTGGCAATTTTTCCATCAAAGATTAGCAGCCTCCTAGGCCTTAGTTAAAAGGAAATGCCCAGTCTCAGAGCTTTACCAGTTGTGCTCGCAGTATCCTAAAACACAACCTCTCTTTCTTGAGTGTCATCGAATATAAGCGCTTTGGTAGAGACACATTGATCAAGTTCCTGCCTCAAATTCAATCCAACTGAATTGTGCACTGTTTAGTAAACCAGTATTCTGGAGCATTGTTGATCTATCTTACCTCATGCACGTTGTTGTTTTCCTTTGGGTTATTTGGTGTGGAAGTAATGCACTCATATTCAAAGGAACAAAGTTTTCAACGGCAAGTATTCTAAATCAATTTCGGAATCTAATGATTAATATTAGTAACACTCATCGATTCCAACAACGTGTTCAGAAGATAAGGACTAAATATCACTCTGGAAGTTGGCAAAGTAAAGTACAATTTGAGCGTTTCTATCATCCGTTCATTCCTGTGATGTTCTCAAATATCTGCGACTGTTGCTTTCCACCAATCGCTGTTTTCTATGCTTTTTATGTTATAAAGCCTACTCATCGTACTTTCGTTATTAGCTCTAACAACAATTCTGCTGCCAGTTCTACTACATGCTTGCAGTATGGTCTGGGTATGGTTAGGTTTAGCTCATCCTAGGTTCCAACAACAGCATATTTGGACATTATTTATTCGTTTGATGAAGCCAGTGCAACAGCTGCTGCTATGTTACTAATTATTGATTGGTTAACGAGACACCTCTGCTTACATATCATCATTCTTGTTACTCATTCTGACTTGATTGTGCAGATGCAGAATGCAGATAGGAGTAAGAGCCTTAATCATGTTCTATGTAACATAGCTAACTGCAACTGCAATGTGGGACGGATTGTGTATTAGATCTATCATCATCAACATTAGCCACTTTTGTTATAAATTCAGGTCATAGTGTGAGGCAAAAATGGTTTGCTGATGTACAGCCTATTATGCAATTTTGACGTCTGTGCCTTAGTGGTGTTCTTAGGCTTATGCGTCTGTGTTTTAAATTTCCTTAGTCATTCCATTTGATTTTGTAAATAAACAAAACACCTTTGGTTGTATGGGTTCTATCATGATATATATTTCTTCATTCCCTCTCAAAAAAATGGGTAAGCCGCGAGAGTAGTAAAAAAGGGTTAATTGATGTTCTTATGCCCCTCATGATTCAAGTATTTACAATGATACATAAATAGTGTATCTTGTGTTTACACTGACTTTTTATATGTACTTAAGTAACGTAGTTATTATGCTTAGTAAACTGCAATTCAATGTACCTGACAACAGCAGAAACAAAAATTGTACCAACAATGTCCAAATTGATGAAATCTCAGACGCGTTATGCATGGCATCAATATATCTGGGTGGAAAAGAACTCTCTACAGGTCAAACACCTCTGTGCCAACCATCCCATAATCAACTGTAAAGGTATCAATCTGTTAATAGGTCGGGGGAGGAGTTGGCCAATGTGCTTAATTGCTTGTCAATTTCTACAACCAGAAGCAAAGCTAACTTGCAAATTAAGGTTTAAAGAGAGGTTAGTTTGCTGTGGTAAGACTGTCTTCAAGGACAAACACACAGCTTACCTCGACTCACAAACTAAACTTTGACATCTAAAGCAACAAGAGCCAAAGCGATTGACGATTACTTCAACCCAACTACTGGCTGCCCAAAGAACATCTTTGTCTTTGCCTGGAACATATTACTAGAATATATTAAGGATCCATGAAGTTATTTCTTTGACATATTCATAATAATAGTTCCCCTCAAACCCAAGTTTCAGCTTCAGTGTCTCCATGATGCACACCATCATACTTTCATCACTCAAATCATTAGAATTGCTTTCAAATGGATAGTCATTCTACTTTTTTTTATAACATTGAGAATTGCATAGATAAAGAGCTCAGTTATGAGCAAATTACAGGAAAAGGTTGAATCATGACATGCCATGATTTAGCAAAGTTTAAAACATCCAAAAGGAAAATAACCAAGCATACCTAAAAACACTCCACCGTGTTGATGTTTCAAGAATCATTACAAAAAGGGGTGGATTCAAGGACAAGCATCACATGGTAGCAAAATGGTATCAATCCAGTCTTAATGGACATCAATTCTGACTTGACACGCAAAGGAAGTGAGGACCTTGGCCTCCTTAAGATGTGATTTTTTGGCCATGTACATACTATAGTAATGGAAGTTAGTGAGCAAAAAGCAAAAGTCGTAGAACATGGTTGCCACCGAGTCCATAATGTCTTCAGTTTCCAATATCTGAGAAAGTAGAAAGGATAAGTCAGTGTATACATTAATGTGAAGAATATCTTTTGTGAGGGACCATTTTGATGTAAGTAACAGCCCTTTCATACTAGCAGAGTAGGAATCGGATGCTAAAGTAGAAAAGGCAGCTAAACCACATTGCTTATGCATTGCAGTCAAACAGGTAATGCCAACACCAGTTCTAAGGGTAGACTTGTTAAACGAAATGGCTAGGAAAATATTTATAGAGTGTTGAGTTTTAAAAGAACAAGGAGAAGTTTGGGGTTAAATGACGAAAGGGTACAAAGTATGATCTTTGAGGGACTCTGTTTTAGAAGGGGTATTAGAAAAGGTATTACGAGGAGTGGTATTGTAGTTGATTATCATTTGTCCCAAATGAATAATCTGACTGATAGTATTTTCTGGCTGAACGTTAGAGTTTCAAAAGATTTGTAGATTCCGATTAAACCAAATGAGCCAGATGGTAGCTGCAATGTAAGAATTGTGGTAGATATGTTTGTTGGCGTTAGTTGTTTTAAACAGCCAAGCGATAAGCCAGATTTTATCGTTATGCATTGTTTTACCTGCCTCAAGGTGCATTCTAAAATCACACGGAGATGTTTCTAACTATCTGGTTGAGCATTTTAAAGCTATCTTCAGGCCGGGATCCCAGGCAAAGCATCAGTCCCGAATTTCACATAATGTATCTTCTATCACCAAAAGACTCCTCCCAAGCCAAAATGAGTGGATGGATCAACCTTTTACTGCTCCTAAAGTGAAACAAGCATTATTCCAAATTCATCCTCTCAAAGCTCTCAGGCCTGATGGTACCCAGCAGTGGTATATCAGCACTATTGGCATTTTATGGAATGTCAAATCACATCGGCAGTCCTCTCCTTTCTTTGATCGGGTCATATGCTTACAAAGGTCAATAACTCATTTATCGTGCTTATCCCTGAAGTACCTTCGCCGACAAATGCAAATGACTTTAGACCCATTTCCCTATGTAACACCATTTATAAAGTGATTGCCAAAACTTTAGCTAATAGGATCAAACCTGTCCTCAACCTACTCATAGCTGCAGAACATAATGCCTTCATTCATGGACGTCACATTAGTGATAATCTCTTTATTGTCCAAAAGCTCACAAACAAGATTCGTAAGAATAGTACAGGCAACCTTCACCTTGGAGTTATTAAAATGGAAATGAGCAAAGCTTACGACCGTGTTAACTGGGATTTCTTGAGAGCACTGCTTACAAGAATAAATTTCCCGAGACATTTGATCAATCTCATTATGACATGTGTATTTGATTAAAGACAGTAACCAAGGAATAAACATACAACAGTTGATGTCGAGTGGAATAGCTTCTTCCTGCTCAAAGTTTACTGCTTTCAATACACTCTTACGAAAAACAATACATTAAGTCTCTTCATATAGCCTTAGGGTATTTCACAACTAAAAATACCCTAATCCGTGTTAAGGGCAAGAAGGTAATTTTACATAGAACAGAATTATGCTACCTGGGTGAATCTCATACTTGGATGGATTCTTTTTTGACTAAGCATCAAAAGTTTCTCTTGAACTGACTCCATATGAGAATCGAAAAGTGATCATATTAGATCAGGTAAAAGAGTAGCCCAAAAAATTAACCGTGAATGATTATAACATTTCGAACCTATATGCCAAAGGCTTTCTTCCTTTCAATTTAAGTCGCACCGGTCCCCTGTAGCTCCCAACAACACGTAGATCACCTTAGTTTGAGTCCGTACAACAAAGTTACACCTGTATTTTAGTAAAACAATGCATAACGATAAAGTCAGACTTGCTCCAAATGCTAAAATTGCTTCTGGTTCTATTGTCTTTCGTTGTTCCTACAAGTCTTCAAGCTTCAACCAATGTAATTGAGATCTTTCTACCATCAATGAGAACGGACAAGAGAAGCCTACTCAATGCTTCCCACTAGGAAGTAGTAACGAACTAACTAAAACAATAGGAAAAATGAGAAAAAATGAGTTCCCTGAGAGCCACTTGTGTGGAACTTTTCATCTTGGAACTCTTTCACTTAAAGAGATGGATCAAGAAAATTTTAACCCATTAATCATCATGGATGACTGAGATCAATATAATTGAAACCTTCTGAAACACGACAGATGAGAATGGGCAAGACGAACCTTCTGAATGCTTCCCACAAGTAACAAACTAAACCAAAGCACAAAAAAAGAAAAAGGAAAAAAAATGGTTTCCATATAACATCCACTTACGTGCAATTCCTTAAGTGGAATTTTTTATCTTGGAACTCATGCACTGAGACTGAAAACCGATGGATGAAGAAAATTTTAACACATGTAAACGTGCGTTCGAGATGATCTCTTGATTGCAGACACAGAGCCATGTCACTGCATATTAGTTTTTAGGCGATGTCATTTTGCTGTTAAAACATCTAAGACATTCCACCATTCAAGAAACCCTTTGTGCTGAACCATTGAACTTGGAAATATGGGTGGTTAAGTGTGAAAATGGCGAAAAAACCACCTTTACCAAGTCTAGAAGTTTTTTAGGTTCCTCAAATCAAGACTCCTAGTGCAATTATTTCTTCATAATCATATAGCAAAGCATAGTTAGTCCTATCTTCGCATAATTTTTAACAATCAAATAGCTAATATCTGTCCCGCCCCGCTTTCCTCATAACTGAATTTTAAACCACAAATCCAGTGGGCAAATTCGTAAATAATGGTGCGGATTTTGGAATCTCTGCTAACCAGTTGAAAGTCTTCAAGCTTTAACTTCCAAATTACCTATCATTTCTTATGAAAAAATGTGAAGCTTGAATAGACAAACCAATAATTTGCAAACAAGAGTGAGTGGTACAAGCAAAAAAGATTAGAAAATACTTCAAGCTCTAGACAAAGGTTACTAGGGACACGGGAATGGATAGGACAACAATGCCAACACACAGTATAATAACACAGACTTATTCAGATGGATAAATCATGCCATGTGTCAGCATTGGTGTTCTATCTGTCCTTCAAACTGAGAATGGAATGAAGGACACTTAGAGGAGTCAAATGGGCCGGGCTTGGGCCGGCCCAGCCCAAGCCCATCGGGCCTCCAGCAAAACGGGCCTGGGCCGGGCCAGAGGGGCTGCCAAACGGGCCGGGCCAGAATGTGGGGATATCTGGGCCCAGTCCAAGCGCAGGCCCTAGGCCCAACATTTAGGGCTGAGCCCGGGCCCAATTTTTTTTATTTTTTTTTTGCATTTTCTTGTTATTCAAGGTAAAGGCTTTAATTACGGTAATTTGTTATTATTGTTTAAGTAAATTTTACTCTAGGCATATCCAATATTCACAATTTAACGAACCTAATCTTTATCCTTTTATTTCATTATAAATCATATATATTGAAAATAAATGTGTTTATAGGCCCTCATCATTTTATCCGAGCTTGAGACCGGCTGCTTGTAAACAAATAGGCAAAGTTACCTATTTTTTATATATACAGAAAATTATCTATCTTGCTTGTAAAAATTTATTATATTATATATATATATATATATATATGAAAAAAAAACTATATTATGTGAGAAATTTTATTCTTAAAACTTAAAAGAAGCAAAATAAAAAGAAATTCCCTAATCGTCCCGAAATACTTCAACTTCTGAGTCACTGACTCGGGATTAAGACGACTCCTCCTGTCATCCAAAACCCTCCCGCTCACTGAAAATGCCGACTCTGAAACAACCGATAGAGGTTGAACAGTTCCTTAAATTTCTTGCTCACTTTCGCTGTGAGTGCAGTTATATCCTCTACTGGGTGGCACATTAATATCGATATTTCTTATATCGAGACGTTCACGCCATGCAACTTTAACCTAGGATCTAAACAAGTAGCAACAGTAAAAATAACAGACAGTTCACTCCAATATTTATTAAACTTTTTATCCATCACTTTTACTATTTCCTCAAACGGTCGTACATATCTCCATTTCGATAACATTGTAGCCATCTTAAGAATTTCTATTACAGCGAGAGGAGAGGTGAGATAGTACGTACCAGACAGTAAATTGGTAGACGTGTAAAATACCTCCAAAAATTCAGCTAAGTATGTGGTCATCTATCATTCCTCTTGAGTTGGCAAGCCAGCTAGGAACAAGGTTAGTAAAAAATGCGTATAGACTTCTCTGTATGCCAAAATGTGTAAAAGCATATAGTATGTAGAGTTCCACCTGTGGACCACATCTGTAACTGCTCTCCTGCAAGGCATATTATATTCAACACACAACATTTTAAATTGTTATGTTCTCGAACTATTAACATACGTTGTCATACCCCTCATTTTGACAAGAATATCTCCTGCAGCAGTTAAACCATCTTAAACAATTAAATTAATTATATGACAAACACAACGAACATGAAATAATTTACCAGAAAGTACAGGTTTGAGGCTCTCCTGTAAAGCATCAATAGCAGCTGTATTGTTAGAAGCATTATCAAAATTAATACTCATAATCTTATCCTTTAATTTAAACGTGGTGCATGCTTTTAATATAATACTAGCAATGTTCATTCTATCATGCGAAAAAGGAAAGAGCTCGAAAGCAATGATTCTCTTGTGTATAATCCAATCGGCATCAATCCAATGGGCCGTCACACAAGTACAACTAACAAAAGTAAACGAAGATTGTCAAATATCAGAAGTAAGACAACTTTATCGTCAAATTTATCGAAATAATCGATCAGGCGTGCTTTAACAGCATTATACTGTCGATGTGTATCGGATCTGGCTGTATTTCTATAAACCTTTTTGTACAAAGGTTGAACGTATGTATTCATATATCTAGAGTGCTTAGCATTATCGGCAAAAGAAAAGGCTTCTTCATCGTGAATAACAAATTCAGCGAGACCGTCTCTTTGCTCTCGCTGATTATAAACAAATAACTTATCGTTAAAAGATAACTGCGTTTGGATAGGTTCGACGTGACCTTGTCAAAGTGCACACTGAGGGTAATGCCTGTTAAGATGTCCATTACCACTACCAGACGAAAATAATTTAGCACAGTACTTACATCGAGCTTTTTAGATGTCGTCCACCATAACTTCATCAAAATGATTCCAACACTCGACTTTCTTTTTTTTTCCTTTTGGACATATGGCTCATTACCGGAGGCATTGCTCGGCCCTTCTTCATCATGACTAGGCATAGGGTTAAGATTATGCCATGGAGTAGTAGCGTCGCCAACCGAGTTGCGTCCTTGACTATAATGCGGGGGGTCTTGATCAGGCGTGTATTCAAAATCTGGAATGCTTTGATTGAACTCTCAATTGGCTTGAGTATCTATCATACAGCCTGTACTCATTCGTCCAGGAACGAATGGTTATGGTGGTGCTTGGATTGGTGTTTATGATGGCCGTGGTGCTGGCGCTCGTACTGGTGGTGGTGTTTGTGATGATGATGATATTTTTCGTGATGATGATCAACGCTTCAGTTTCTTCAGTAATCCAGCTATATTTGATGCAAAACTTTTTTAGTAAGAATTAGTAATTAGTAAGAATAACTAAATACACAAGTATAAGAGCAGTAATTAGTAATTAGAAATAACAATTAAAAGAATTAAAGAGTAACAAATGAATTACTAAGGATAATTCAAAATTGGAGAGAGTTAATAACTAAAGAGAATTTAGTAATAGTAATTGATAAATATAAATTCACTAATTACTAGACAAAAGAATTAGAGAGTAACAAATTAATAAGAATGGTTAGTAATTAAAATTTAGCAAGAATAGTAATTAGTAAACAAGAATAATAATTAGCAAGAGTACTAATTAGTAAATAAGAGTAGTAATTAGCAAGAGTAGCAAAACTTATAAAAATGTAGAATGTTTATATAAGAGAGAGTAAGAAAATTGGTGTGAAAATTAGAGAGAAATTGTGTAAATTTATAGATTTTTTAAACTTCACAAAAGACCAAAATATCCCAAAAAAACTATCCGTTTATAGTTGTTAGAGAGGGTAAGTGTAAAAACCTTAAAAGAGTTGAAAATTTTAACTTTGACCAAAACACCCCCCCCCCCCCCAAACTAGCCGTTCTTTTGCTGTTGGGGGGGGGGGGGGGTAAAAGTGAAATTTAGGAGAAAAAAGGGAAATAAAACCGTTGGGGAGGGGGGGGAAATTGAATTTGAAAAGTAAAGAACCGGGCCAATTCCGGGCCACGGTTCGGGCCGGCCAAAACCCGGGCTTTTTTCTCGAAAATTCTGGCCTGGTCCAAGCCCAGGCCCTAAGCCCTAAAAGTCCGGGCCTCTACTGTTCATAAACAGGGTCGGGCCAGCCCGAGCCAAAAAGGGGCCGGGTCGGGCCAGCCTGCGGGCCCCCCAGCCCGTTTGACAACTCTAAAGACACTATTGGTTAAAGTGCGCATCCTCCTTTAGAGAGAGATTGCTTTTACACCCTACCCATCGCATCTCAAAGCGCTCAATCAGGGGATCCAAGCATGTAAGTTCCTTTTAACGAAGAACCAACTGGAGACCCAAGTAGGAAGTGCCGAAATGACACTCCACTCTACAACCAAACAATTGAGCCAGCACATTTGTATTCAGGACTCCCCCAAACAGGAACAACTTTCTCTTCATTACAATAACCTTAAGCCCAGAGCAAGACTGAAGGAGTTACAAAGGTCGCAAATGCAAATGCCACAATTTAAGTGTCACCTGCAAAGAGCAAATGCAATGCCACGATACTAGAATCTAAACTAGCATCTGCTCTGAAACCCCTAAAGACATCCCCCTCCGCTCGAGATAAAAGACGACCCAAGGCCTCTATGATAATAGAAACAAGAAAGGTGATAAAAGAATTACCTTACCAAATGCCACGGGACGAAGGTAAATTCAGCAGGAGAACCATTTCCCAAACCCAAGCAAACAGTAGACCAAACCCATGCTGCTTGTAAAGCGGGAATAGACTCGCTTAATAGCTATCAAAGCTGCATTTATATTTGCCATCTTCCAAATCAAAGAATTTTGGTGTTATGATACAACTAAAGGAAAACCTTCTGCAATCTACTAGGAAGAACTTTGTATAGCAATTTAAACAAAATTCCCATGAGACTACTGGTTCTAAACTCCGTGATATCTGTTTGTACCACCTCTCTTCAGATCAGCAAAATGAAGGTGGCAACAAGACTCCACTAAAGGATCCATAGTGAAACAAAGTGATAAACTCACATGCCAACAATGCTGAAAAAAAAAAAAGAAATTTTGAAACCGTCAGGTGCCGATGCTTTGTCACCCCAAGTATCCTTCAAGGCCACCAGAACATCCCCGGAAAATGGCACTTCCAAGAAACCACTAGCAGCCCAATCCAGAGAACTAAAATCCTAGCTATCCAAACTCGTCCCCAATAAATCCTCTTCTAGAAAAAGCTGCTGATAAAACCCCGCAATAGTAACTCATCCAGAGAATAGTCCACCCCGTCAAAAGTAATAATCTATATCTCAGTCGAATCTCCTGTGTGCACTAGCGGACTTACTGAAAACCCGATCACAGCCAGAGATCTCCCATTTCTGCCATCGATTTGCTTCAGCTTTCAACTCCACTCTTTTCTCCAATTCCTTATTCCGGAGTACTCTGGACCTCCCGGCAGAATCAAAGGACCAAATTTCAGCTAGAACAAGGGCTTTCCTTGTGCCAACCGACCAACCTGTTCCATTTCTTCAAATCATATTTCATCACCTTTAACGTACTAGCCAAGCTATAGCTACCTGTGGCAGCATAGCCAAACCACCATCCCTGGATAAGATCCAATCCTGGTTCCACAACACATTTTTTAATCCAAAGGGAGTGTTATAACTACAAAAACCACCATAATCAAGAAGGAGAGATGAGATGAGCAGTCGTAACCAGAGGTAAGCAAGACAGAATGACATCACCATACTGATCTTCCCAATCGAATGAGATTAGAACTCCATCAATGCGGGAACATGAGGGAACGCCTCCAAACCACATGTAAGTGCCCCCTGCCAAGGGCAGATCAATAAGCTCATGTCGGCAATAAAGTCACGGTATTCAACCATGGCGCACAAGAAAGTAGTACAACCTCGTCTTTTACCTATAAAACGGATAACGTTGAAATCCCCACATAAACACCAAGGCTTGGCCCCATAATTAGACTATCGTCTTTAACTGCCTCCAAGATATGCTATTATCCTATGTGTTACCCAGGCATAAACATCGGAGAAACGCCAAGTGAAGATGTCCTCCAAAGATTTGAATAAATAGGAAGCTAAATGCTTACCAATCTTCATATCCAATTTTGACAACATATGTGGATCCCAAAATACCATAATTTCACCAGACGCCCTCATTGCATCCAAGGGTACGCAATCTGCCAACCTACTCCCCACCAATGAACTAAGGTGTCCGCCAGGAAAAACGCCCCATCTTAGTTTCTTGAAGAGATACCAACTGTGGTCCCCATCTAGCCAACGATCTTTTATCTTTTCACTATTCTCCTTCTTACCCTAGAACTAAGGCCAACACAATCCAAAAAATAGATACTTCGCCATAGAAACACAACCAGAAAAGTAGAAGATCTCCATCCCTAGGCAATGTCAACTTGTCATACCCTTCACCCCTCTTATGCTCATAACCGTTAATGCATTCCAATTTCTACAGTTACCACGTCTATTTTGACACTCCTTTTCTTCGTCTTTGTTTGTTTATTCCAAACAGTAGAATTAACATCAGTTCTTTCCAGAGAGGTAGTTGTTGTAGAATACTTCCCAGTAATCCTTTCAGATAACATATGGGTAGGTAGCTTCTCTTCCTTCTGAAACTTAAGCAGCTCACTCAGTTTCCTATACATACTTTTGCAAAGAAAGATCATGAAAATTATTGCCTGAAGTAGGCCTTTTAGGAAGAGAGACTTCATATTGATGGTCCTAAAAATAATCGATGTATTTTCCAAGTTTCTCTTTCCAGAATCCATAAATAAGCCATTAGATGAAAAACCTTTTCAGGAAGCTCCTCTTTAGAAATGACAAAAGAGCTAGAATGAGAAAACTTACCATCCACCAATCCCATATGCGTTTAATGCGCAACAGTTCATTCACGTGGTGGATCAAAATGTATGAAACCAAGACTTTCAACCCTTTCCAATTTGTGTTAAATTAAGGTTTCATGCTATCACAGCTCCAACTTCATATACGCTGACCTATAATCCTCAATCAACGTCGATTGATCCATTCATGCTACAGATATAGATAGCAATCCTGCAAAGTGGCTATGCATCACGTTGATGCTTGTATAGTTAAGTCAAGCATGGTACTTTCAACTATCTAAATTTCTGACTGGCAGAGAGCTCAAAACACACTAACTTGCTTCCTTCTATTACAGTTTAAAAAGGAAGTACAGCTAAACAAAATACCAGGTCCACATACGTGATCATTTTCACTTGGTACAATCTTACAAACGTTAGCGTCCAATAACAAATCTGAGTCTCCACTTCCAATTTGCATTTTGGCCCCTTCAACAAGAACAAACTATAAGGTTCAACCTTACCAATTTCTTCCTTTTTGATAGACAGGTCTGCAAGTAACACATTATGTTCAAGCATCTGGCAGAATGTAGATGTTCCCACGAGAGACTTCACCGTCAGTAAACTTCTGTTGTCCCACATTAATACCAAAACTTAAGGAGCCAAGAGGCACATTCAGTACTCTACTAACACAACAATGTAAAACTAAACCAAAAGGAGAAAATTACCTTACAAGCTTAATGTATCAATTGCCGCTTTTAGGGCAAAGCTGCTCCAAGTCCTTCACGGCTTGACTTAATGCATGAAGAGTCATTTTCTTCACCTACAAATTAATTACAACCTCAGAAAACCACGGACAATTCCCTTAAGGCACCAGCTTTAATGAAAACAAAATTTATAATAGGTCTGCCTACAGCAAGAGGCTCCATCCATTACAGGGTAGTTAAATGTAATCAGCCTTGGCCAAAGCTTGTACCAAACTTTAGAATATCTAAAATAGATTATTCATAGCATAATTCAGAACATCCAACTATTTAGATATCTCCTTGAGTGACTTCGATTCAGGACACCCTTGAAAGGAAACTGATGTATACCTCCAATTTGTCTTCCTTAGCCCTGTGATTTTGGGGAAGAACGCGGAATTCCTCTGCCAGACGGATGCATTCATGCACATTTTCAGGTGAGACATAGTCAAGGGCAACCTTTATACATGACTGCAAGCAGGCAAACACAGCACAATATATGACTGAGCTAATATAGTTTAAATACAAAATCTGCTTATAAAATTCACTACGCCAAAAACGACCATGTCTTATTAAACATATGCATACTTAATAATTAATTTGCCAGTTTGTCCATGTCTCTGTCTGTGTCTCAAATATAGAGGCAAACAAACACCTCAAAAGCACACAGAAAACTACCTGCTATAAAAAGAGGAAGAGAGCAGTTGATGCAAAGCTGAATGCGAAAAGTGCAAAGCAATCCATTATGTTCTATTGCTTCTGCTCATGCTTCAATAACTGGACATCAAATAACGTCCTTTTCACTGGTGAGCTCATAGTCACACCAGTCCATCTGAAATCTTACGAATACAAAAGCACTAGCATGCTAATTATCTCAAATTTCAGCACTTACAGGCAGCAAAATATCTTTGTTATCAGAGACTGCATACTAACAGAGTCTCATATTGAGGCAAAGAATGGTCATAATGTAAAAATCATTCAGACAGAATCCAACTGAACAGCAGCAGAAAGTAAAATAGGAAGCTAAAGCATTGCTGAAGGGAGTGATTCTTACTGCTTATAGAAACCAGAAAGTAAGGGCCAGCTACGCATGCAAACCGAAGACCAACTTCTTGCCATGCAACTCATGCCCATATCAACCTCAAGTTCTAAATAACAACTGAGAGTAACAAAAGTATAAATCACTATCGCTAAGCAAGCAGAAATCACTTTTCCTCAGCTTATTTAAGTTAGCCATGATTAAAGTGGATACCAACTTTACTTTTATAGCTGAGCACAACCCTTTGCATCGACAAAAATCGCTTATTAACATTTGTATTTTTTAGCAAAGTAAGTTTTCAGAGGATGTTAATATCTTTTTTTTCTCGTGTTATAACGTTTGCATTCATAGAGTTTTTAGAGCTTTATACTATATCTTATTAACTGACGTAAGCTTGGCTTGGGTTAGTGTCACTTAAACTTTTGAATCGTTGTTAACATGGTCCCTGACCGAATAGAGTAAAAGAAGTTCATGTCACACATGTGACTACTACAGCAAGACCAAAAATCACGAAATCCTTTTATCCAAGGTTGCAACGCTACACGTCAAAACCACTCACCGAATTTTCAGCGATGTCGTAGTTACTACTTCTATCAGGAACATCAATGTGATCTTATATGACTAGAAGTTCCATGGTTATAATATTCACCTCTGTCTAGTACTCCACATTATTGTTGCCTCCTCATCCGTGCCTTTCCAGAAGTTGCCACTTCCTTCTTATCAAATCATAACCGTTTTGCAATAACTCCGTCCACCACAATTGTTGTTCTTAGTGTTGTTATCTGACATCTGTTCTTTTAATCGCCTTGACCTCGCTAACTCTTTCACCGGCGTCAAGTGACTCATCTTTTTCTTATTTCAAATTCAGCTGATTCCCGGAAGCCTCTTCCAATTAAATTTTGCCCCTTTATCCATTCTTTGTGTACACTTGTCTGGAACTTTCTAGATCCCCTACCGGCAATTCCTCCTTGTATTCTTGAGTTATCGGCACAGCATGATTAAACTGCTATGTTAAGGTTCAACAAATCTTCCTGACAATCTGCAACTCTATCGAATCATCCCAATTGCCTGCCCATCATTCACAAGATTCATGGCACAAAGAAAGTATTCTGAGATAGTCTCTAATTTCTTCAAAGAAAGTATTCTGAGATAGTCTCTAATTTCTTCATCTAATGAAGATAAAACTTGCAATGGAAAGTTGCGAATCAATTGCCTTCATGGATTTTATTCAAACAATCAAATGCTGCTTTTGTTGAATACACTTTTAGTAACTTCTTAGAAGTTAACATAAATTGCTTATGTATGCATGTAGAAATCCATTAGAAAGATTATCAATAAAAACATAACCTGTTGCAGCTGTGCGAGCCCTTCTATGAAAAAAAATTTATTCTATTCCTCCGACCAGAACATCACCATATAAGCATATATGGCCAATATTATATAAAACTCATGCCCACAAACATGGAGAATGGGAGCTGGGTAAAGAAAGAGGACGAGAAACAGAACAACTTCATCCATATAGCGGATTTGCAGCGGTTCATTGCCTAAAAACTAGTCGTACTTTGAATATATGAATAACATTGACTTGTATACAAAGACCAAACTTTCAACTGTGACTAGAATAACTTAGAAATCTAATGACCCCCACATAATTAATAACCTAAAACACCGAAGATTACATCATCAATATTGATAGTAGCTTTTGGAAGTTGTAGGCATAGTAACAAATATCGTAAATTTGGAGATTTATGGAGCAAATATGCAAGAATAACAAAATCAATGTGCTCAATGACTGTCAACACTTCAGGAGGTGCATGGATATATCATTTTTGAAAAGGAAAAAAAGCAGGGATACATCGCTTTTGAGAAAAGAAGGATATAAGTGTGGTGGGGATATGGCTAATACTATGCTTTTATCATGTTCATGTGTACCAAAAATGCATTTTTTCTATTTTGTTGAATTGGTTAGGGAGTTTGTTGAATTGATGGACTGTTCTTACTACTATTTCCATGAATCTAAGAAGCACCGACACTTCTAGGAGGGCAATGTATGGTGTTTGACACCTATCGGGACACCAACATGCCTTCGACACTGTTGGAAATGACTTTCTGGTGTCCGAATAAATAATCAATTAAAATTTAATTTCGAACACGTATGGACACTGCCGCACACGCTGAAGAGGACAAGAAGAAGAAGAAAGAAAAAACATAGAAGTAGATCTCGATCTTCGATCTGTAAAAGAGAACGTGTATTCCATGTTCGACCAACATCAAAATTCGTCTTCTTTATGTCCCAGATCTGGATCGACTTCGAATGAACCTTGTTCAAGTCTTTGAAGGGGACTGCTGCTGCTCCTCTTTGCCTTAACCATCAATCTTTTGATATGGAGAGTTATCATGCCGACACGTATAGCAATCATATGAATCAATAAAAAATTGGACATTACAATTTGGCCCATCATCTTTGGAAATATTTTCATACTGACCCCACGCATTTTACCATTTCATTCAAATAAACCATTCGGGGAACAGATTCTTTTGTTTCAAAAATCTAGCATCTCCTCAAAGTTATACAGATTCACAGTAGAGCTAATTTGGATTAAATGGTGAAGCATTATGAAGCACGGACACAGGTGCGGATACATGGATACGACATTTTTAAACAATTTAGGATACAGACGGGGGGGGGGGGGGGGGTTACTGCAAATTTTATATATATATTTTTAATTATGTACACCTAGTATTGAATTTCTAAACAATTTAAATCTTACGAAAGTGCACAAAAGATATATAGTACAATTTAATTTAATCATTCTACAACTGTACCATACCATCAAATACATAATAACCACGACCAGACCATAATAAATGTAGCATCAAAGTTTCTAGTGTCTAAAAGCAAAATACTCTATCAAGTATCTAAGCATTCCATGGCCACAACATCTTCATCTTCATCAATCTCTCCATCACCATCATTCATAAAAAGTACGACCTCCAACTCTTGATCAAGTGAAAGCTCCGCAATTGAAAGTACAACAACATCATTCAAAATGCCAAATTGATCTCCTCCTACATCCCACATTTTGGCGCTCCTTGTGCATATTGTGGAGATCTTCTGAGAGAAGATGGAAATTACTATGAATGAAAACCAAGTCCTCCGCATGTTGTGGGGTCAACTTTTTCATTTTCAAGGAATGCACAGGGAGTAAATACTCCAATTCCTCTTTGCACAAGACGAAGAAGAGGGTTGTCAAAGTAGTTTCAAAGCTAGAGTTTGGAGCATAGGTGCATGGAAACCATGGCACGACCACCAATCATGAGGACTCATAATAGCCCAGTCGTTAATGAAATCAATATCATTAATTTGCCGCTCCTAGAACAGAAGTGGGCAAACTCAATATTGACCTTCAAACAATGTCAGATTTGGAAAAAAACCTCTTGATGCATTTTTGGCTTTTGTTATAAATCTCGGCATCCTTGTACAGAGGAACCCGATTGGGATCCTAAGCCATTCATCACTGTAGTACCTTTCATAAACACGTTAAACGAATAAATTGAAAAACAAAATCAGATTTACGCTTTATTAGTGACAAACTCAGGTTTAAACTTCTTTATAATAACATGAAAGTTACCTTTGATTCAAAGAATGTGCCTCACAGTGAAGTGGCGTGTTGTTCTCCTTCCAACGATCAACGAGAATGGTATGAACCACGTCATAGAAGCTAGACCACTCATCCTTCCTCTTCCCCTCCTTCTATTACGCTCTTCACCTTTTCAATCATACATATCATCAATAAGACGACCAATCCCTCGTCTAGAACCATATCCCTCACAAATCTTGCCTTTCCAACATCATCCTCCCGATAAGACGACCAATCCTTACTAATCACCATGGTTTGGAGATGGTTTGGAGACTTTGCTTCAAGAGCTTGAATCTCCTAAGCATCACAATAACAATTGCAAACCTTGTCTCAGCAACCGAAAGCAATCTCACATTAGAATATTTGTTATAGATGGCTAAATTCATGAATGTTTCATGATGAAATTCTTGATTTGCATTATATCACCGTAAACATCCGAGATCCAAGAACATTCATCATAGGTAATTTGATTACTCTCCATATCCTTTGCCACGCAAATGTTCTTCAAGGCAAGATTTGATGTGTGCACCACACAAGTAGCCAAAAATATTGTAGATAATTGTGCTTCAATTGATCACCCTTCCGGCTTGCAATTAGGATTATCGTCTATAATTACTTGGACAACATTTTCAGAGCCTATCTCATTAGTCACATCTTGAACAAAGAGGCAATAAAAAATCGGTCCTTAACTTCCCCCCAACAATCCAACGCCTTAGTAAACATAGGCCCACCTTCCATTACCGCTATGCAATTAACTATCGGCCTCCTTTGTGGGTCGGTCCATCCATAACTCACAAAAGTCACACCCTTTACCTTCCATATGGCTCGAATAGGTTGCAACAAATTTCAGATATTTGCCTTCTCCTTTTGTAAAAGAGTTGTCCTAAACTAGTTGTATCCCGGAATCAAATAAGCTACAAGAGAATTGGCGATGGCAAAGGCATATGACTCACTGGAAACCCCCAGAATAGTACATCCTAGCAATCTCAGAGTGCAAGTGATCTCTTTTGGCAGTGTGGATTGGATTGCTTCCTTCATGGCTTCGACTTGCACTTCCACTTACATCACCCTTTCGCTTCTTTTTGGAGAAGACCGCCTTGGAAAAACTTGCTTGTTCCACCCAAAGAGCCACTTTGTGGAAAAGGCGGAATCCCTGGAGCACTTTGCTTTGCTTTCTCAAGCACATCATCCTCCATTCCCGCATTTGGTCGAGCTCACCAGGTGTCACTTTTTTGCATAGTTCAATTCCTGGTTCCCTTAATCTTCAATAAATGAACTCTAACCCGAGTGTACGAGCTATTAGCAGCCTTGCCACAAAGGTTGCACTGCCATCTAACAACCCCTTTACCATCTTTTCAGGCCTAGTCACATAATTTGATAATGGATCTGTCCCATCATCACCGAAACCAGAAATAAGAGTTGACAATTAAAAAGTTAACACACTGCCTGAAAGTGACAAAAATGAAATTGAAACACTGAATCTGTTATTAAGCAGTGAATCAGACATTAAACTGAAACACAATGAACCACTGTTTAAAACACTCGACCACTTTTTTAACATACTAAACACTGTTTTTAACACGCTAAACCACTGTTTTATGCCCCCCAAAAAAAAACCAGATATTAGAACAGACACTTAACAAGCAACACCTAACAGACAGCTGAAATGGAAAAATTGGTCCAGTTTACAACCCACAAAAGAAATTGGTCCAAGTCACAACCCAGAACCAGCAAAAAAGAGAGGAAGACAGAAAGGTAAACCGTATAGCAAAGAGAGAGGAAGACGGAAGACTTCACCTTTCGAGAAATGCTGCCGGAGGTGACCCTCTCTTCACAATATGCATTTTAATTCAGTTACTATAAACTTCTTATTTATGTTTTGCCCCCCCCCCCGAAACTTATGTGCTATGCTTCAACCCCCGAAAATTCTTTTGGAATTAATGTTTTCCACCCAGAAGTATCCGATTCGCACCTAATCCGTATCCTATCCGCACCAGATATTCATAAAATTAAGGGAAAAAATAGAGAGAGAAAAGATGGACACACAACCGACCGCACTCGATGCACATTCAGTCCTGGTGCTTCACCGCTTTTGAAGCACCCGTGCTTCAGAAGTGAAGCATATGACATTTGTTTTTCATATTTTGGCATATATATGTAAAAAAAAATATTATAAAAACAGCAGTGTCCTACTGTCTCCATAATCTGAATTTTTTAAATGCAGTGTCCAGAATCCCAGTCAGTGTTAGTGTGGGACATAGAGTCTGTGTCCGTGCTACTCAACCAGGAAATATTGGGGCTATTTATAATAACAAGTTAGTAAGGGGGTTCCAACTAAAATACTAGAAAGTTGGGAAAAGATATACAGCTGTCATGACCCACATGCAATAAAGGGTATGGTTATAGGTTGAGAAACCCACATCGGCAGCATAGCCTTCTTCGTACTCTTCTTCAGAAACCACGACTCTCGTCAGATGCCACTAGAACTACTACGACATGCTAACGGCCAACATCTCTTTCCAATCATCTGTCCCCGTCGGCATTCACCGATAGCCACTGCTTGTTCTTCTTTCTCTTCTCTTTCTTCTTCTTCTTCTTCTTCTTCTATCTCTCTCCCCCCTTCTCCAGGAACCCTAGGTTTGTTCTCTTTTGAAATTCAATTTTGAACCCTGAAGTGCCCGGTGCGTGTCCCAGCCGTGTGCCGTGTCAAGATATCACCTACTGCGCAGCCAGCCGCACCCGTGCTTCATAGAAGACGTTTGTTACCATGAATAAAAACATATGGGTGTGTTGCATCACCAAGGGGTTCATCAACTTCTCCAAACCAGAACTGACCAAGAGGATGAAGAATATGTGCAGCACCCAGAGGGTAACATCACACCAACAACAAAACTTATATGATCCCATCTGAAATGCCTTTCTAACACTGAGGGTAGTTATAATGTAGCCACGGTACTTAAACTGCAGCGAATGTGGCCCAACTGGAAGCTTCAACTTTCCAACGGAACATCTAAGGACCCACAAATGCTAGTTTAGGGACCTTTCTTTTGCAGAAGTGCATAAATGAAAAGTGCTGTCACTTCGAGTCATCCTCTCTTCGGAGTTGTAATAGAGAAATTGGCATGGTCAAAGAAGCTTTCACTTACAAAAAAGTAACTAGGGCAGCCTTAAACATTGATTATGTGGTCCAAATCAAAAAGGTGTTTTTTACATACATACACGTGTGTATCATAAAGGACGACGAGGTGCTGTCTGCATAAAATTCTGTCTCTTCCCTCCCCCTCTCTCCATCTCCCTGTCCCCTCCCCAACCCTCCCTCCCTCTCCCACTCCCTCCTCCTCTCTCTCTGGTCAACGACAATAAGGTCCTGGTTTAGGGGCTTTAAATTAACCTGGGCTACAGAAGGTGAAAGAAAGAACTTGTTCAAGTGGGATCAAGGTGGGATCGGGTCAAACAATAAAAAAGCAAGGTGCGCATTATTACAGAACAACTGAACAGGGCATTGAACCAAAATTAGAAAGTTAAATCAAATATGACCCGGTGGGTCAGGTCGAATTGAAACAAACCCCAGATGCCCGATATTCTGCAACAACACAACTTTAAATTATGATTCTGGAAGGCCCCAACAAACTAGCGGCAGCAATTAAGCGGGCCTCTCAGGAAGCCAACATGAATATATTGCTGAATGACAGTAGCGAAGAGAGTGAATATCAAGGAATCTGCTGCTGACGAACTGGGACAACCTCTCCACAAATGATGAGGTGCTGCGATGATCAGATAACTTAGGATTGCTGCGGTGAAGCCCATAAGGTCACAATGTTTCCTTCTCTTGTTTGGGAAAAAGATTTGATAGCAGCAGCGATGGTCGCAAGAAAATTGCATTGGGGATTTTTTTTCTTTCTTCAGAATAGGGTGGATTGAGAAAGAAACTGTTCTTCAATACAGTGATAGCTATCAATACGCAGTGTATGATTATCAAATCCACCACAGCAAACTTAAGAAATATATGCCGCATTCCAAAGAGTTTCCAACTAGAAGGTAAGACAAGTATTGAATTATAAAAGTATGCCAACCCGGAACAGACAACTTTACCTTCAAATTTCGAACTTGATGAGGACAGCCAGCAGGTATGAAAACAGCATCTCCTAGTTTTTGTACAAAAGTCCATGCTTCAATGCCTGAGCACAAAAGAAAATATATCATGACCAAGAAGGAAAAACAAGCAAAAACTTTAGCTACCAAAATTGAACATCCTCATCGATCTTTCAAGTACACTCGAGGAATGGTTTTAATTCCATCATCTCCAATATAGCTACAAACACTAACCATATTCCTCCTTGAGCTTCCTTTTATGCTCCACAGTCAAGTAAAAGGTTTGGTCGTGAATAGGGTGGACAACCTGTCACAACAGTGGAATGACAAGACATCAAATTAAAAATGACAGATGGTATGCAGGGCTTCTTAGACATTAGATTGTTCTATAACAGAACATTGGATCATATTGCATACAAATAGTATTTTAACACAGACATTTAGGAACGGATGCATTCTTTCCTCCAAGATTTCGTGGTTCAATCCTTCTTTGGTCTTACCAGCAGTCAGATCCAGAATATTTGTAATTCTACCACCTATTTTAAAGCTTCACGCAAAGTGAAACTGTTAAGCTCTAGAATTCTAATCATCTTCTTCCGGGCCATATCTGCCACTTATTGAGATGTGAAATAGATTTCGCTGAATTTCTAACATATACATCTCAGGTTAGAATATACACAGAATTTCCAAAAATGCAACTAGCACTAAGAGTTTTTTTTACCCTTATCTGTACCATAGTGACTTGATTAAAGCAAAATATTTCAAGAGCAATTTCTCCTGAACAATCCATTAGAGCTATCAGTAGAACAAGAAAACTCGCTCAACTACATAGATAGGTCCTGAAATAAAGAATCCCAGTAGTAAAATGCACACTGCAAAGCTGTGCAACGCATCGGGAGATCCAAACATCAGATCAAATCTTAGTTTAAGGAAACTCCTATATTAGTGACACTCCCTCTTGGAACCTTGCTTCCTCCCCCAAGGGCCTTCTGAAATAGTGACGCTCCCGCTCCTACCAAGTGTAACTAAGAATTGGCAATCAAAAGATGGTCTTCATGGTGACCACTGTTCGATCAGCTGTTATTATTACAAGTAAAGGTCCCCTTCTAATCTACACAGAACAAGTAGACAAAGTACACATAGCAGCCATCAATGTTTTCTTGTGAAACACAAGAAAACATTGATGGCTGCTTAAAAAACTTATTGTAATGGACTCGTCATTTTCCAAGGAATTATCTACTTTTCGGCTATTTGTTCCATTGCTTCTCCCTTTTCAGTTTCCTTGCTACTACAGGTGTATACTCATTGCAGCCTTTTCCATGTGTAAAATAAAGGTTGAAAAACAAGTCATTCTTCCACCAATTTTTCAACAATGGGAAAAACTGTCTCGCCTTATGGTGCCAAACTATATCATCCCACAATCCTTAATGTTTACAAATACTCGGCAAAGAAGCATCATATTACCTCCTGCAATGGAGAACAATGAATGTGCCGGAATTCCCTGAAGTGCTTCCTAAGATATTCCTCCAACTTAGGAGTATCTTGCCTCCGAAATATGTCCCAAAGAGCACCACAATCTGGGTTTCCATAACCTTCTAACACTTCACCCAAATTTGTGTGGTCACTACTTTCCTTTCCAGATTGATCCACTTTAGTCTCTTTGCTTGTATGAGAAGCTTCAACTGAATCTGCCTCACCAACAATTGGTATCTCAGCACTTTTCTCTCTCACTTCTGGGCGTTCAAATTCGTTTGAGCCTCCTTCCACCTTATTCCCACTATTTATTATGTTTGCATTTGACTGAACATCAAATACTGCCAAGTCTTTTGCTTCTTTGTTGGAGCCCTGGCCCCCATCTGACTCCGACTTGGGCACAATATCTTGCCCATTTAAACCAGCGAGCTCGCTTTCACCATGTTCTTGAATGGTTGTATCAACAAGTTCTTCAGAAGTCTGGGCACCTTTAAAAACTTCCCTCTCATCCTGGGCAATGTGCTTTTCTTTTAACTCTCTTATTTTGGCAAGATTTCCAGGCGTCAGAGTAACAGCTTGAGTATGCGTCAGCACATTTACCTGCAATATATAAGTTATTAAACAAACTAGAAGACAAGAGAACTTCCCAGGAGAAACGAAAACAAAGAAAGAAAGAAAAAGAAAAAACTAAGGGTTGGAAGGGAAGTGAACATGACTACCAAGCTGGGATAACCAAACAAAGAAACATTACCGGTGTCTGTCTAGGGAGAAGAGAGGGAGCAAACATTGACCACATAAATGTATGTCATACTAAATTTCGTTGGTCATAACTCGATTTCAATGTTTTACAAGATAAGACTGAATATGATAATGTAGAATGGCATCATGTCCTGAATACGTAAGTCAAAGAAAGGCTATTCCTTTTCTCTTTCATTCACTTGCGTGATAGTGAAAATTGGCATCATATCCTCGATACAAAAGTCAAGTCTACTCCTTTTCTCTTTCACTTGAATTGAGTTGAGTTGAGGCGAGTCAGTCCTGTACTTACTATTTGATCCATCACTAAATAGAAGTCAAAAATGTGATCAAGGCTGCTGCCAGTAACTCTAGAGCATTTAATTCTTTGTCAAAACTGGGATCCACCATTCTTTTGCCTCAGAAAAAGAAATGACCGGGAGACTGATTGCTAATAAAATGTTGCAAAAACTCCACCGCTCATTAAATGCAATGTATAACAGGCCCACAAGTGATGGATCAGAACCAAATACATTCTGCACTTACCTATATGCATTTTTATATAGTGAGAGACCCAAATTTACATATTTTTAAAAAAATAATAAGAATTGGAGTACATAATTACACATATAAAGCAATTCTCCTCTCCTGAACTAGGCAGAAGTATAAGGATTAAACTCAATGAAATAAGACATACTGCATCGGACATATCGCAATGAAGCTTAGTAACAGAGTCTCCCCGCCTCAGTTCCTGAGCAATCCCATAAGCAATATAAGTCTTTGGCCCCATGTCAGGCTTCAAAGACTTCCTGGGTAGTTTCACAGCAAGATTGAGGTAGCCATCACGAGGATGTGAATACTCCTTAAAGGGCAAGCAATTGATGAACTCGGCATTATGACGTGGTAGACGCTCCTCAAATAAACTAGACGGGGGCCAGTCTTTCAACTTCAGAATCTGAGGCCATCCTTTATTGTCAAATCGGCCCTCCAAATACCCAAGAAAGAAGTGGTGCACATTAATGTCTACCTGTATGCCAGTAACTAAATATATCAATCCTAAAATACAGGAAAGGAATACAGCACAAGAACCAAACAGGCGTACTTCTACATATCTGCCGCTTTACATTAGCAGCAAAACAGTAAAGAAACATGCACAGTTCGTATCAGGACCTACATCACTCACCCAGAAAGAAAAAAAAAAAGCAGTTTACTCATCCAGCACCAAAGCAAGGGGAGCTTAGGAGCTTGCATATATTAGTTTATAGACCAATAAAATACAGTTGATATAGTACTTCTCGATCAAGATTTTGTTGGACAGGGGTCACAGTAGTGCAACAGAAGTCTCACTTTTTTAGTATATGGGCATCAGACAATTTATGCATGACTTAAGTAAACTGCCATAAAAGTTTTATACTCAAAGACAATTGGATTCTATTGGGTAGTCCAAGGCCACATCATGTAATGCTAGTATGCTACTCCTTTATAAGGACCATATAATTAATTTAAGTAGTTCTCAGCAATATAAAGTCAATCCTAATTCCTTTTCTTCTTTCTATAAGCTCTTTCATTCAATAATCTCTCAAGCCTTCATAAGTCTCGTAATTAACTCATCCCTTATCAGTCCTGAGAACAGACCCTTAACTTTTCACCACCACATAACTCATAGTACCAAAGACAACTCTTAGTACCAAAGACAACTCTTGTTCTTCATTTTCTTTTTCATAATCAACCCCAAAATCTTGCCCGTCTCTACTCCCTTTATTAGCTCCAAAACTGAACACCTTTGCCCTTCAGAGCCATAATATCCAACAAAACATCCATCAAAAATAAAAGAGCTGAAAAGAGATATCCCAGGGACTGTTTACATGCAGCTGACCATCAGGATGGAAGTCTTTAGCAGTTTAAATTGTGACCAGTATGGAGCATTAGTATTGGTCGGGACAATAACTAACAGCTTTCAAGAACTTCGCAAATTCCAACAATGACAAGGAAATATACAGAGATAGAATGTCTTCAGAGAGTAAATAGAATACGCACACACTCTGGAAAGCCTCAAAGAAACTATCAGATAACGCAACAATAAAGCAAGTATTACTGGTAAGTTGGCAACAAAACACGACCCAGGTGCCCCTCAATACCACTGCTTATTTCCTGCTTCCATTACAACCCCATCCTCAAAGAATCAGCCGTGGCTATTCGCAGGCCACCTCTTCCGATAAGACCCCGAAGCCTATTGGCAGTAAAATACTTCCAAGCATATGATACCTAATTGGTACCTACTACTGGAATAACTAGATTGGAAAGTCACAGAAAGCAGCTGATTTTAGAACTCTAGAGTCCTCAAGTTTTTAAAGTCATTTAAAGTATACAGTGAAATATATCTTCCAAAGTTGCTTCAAACTCATTTAAGGCTTTATTTCGGTGTTTATAAATTTAACCAATGATCTAATATGCTATGTTACATGGACTCGGTACGAGTGTCTGAGTCGGATACGTGTCCAAGTGTCGGATCCGTCTATTTTTGAAAACCCAAGACACGGAGACACGGCTAAATATTCCTATCATTCTTGTTTTTTAGTTATTCCTTAGTTTACATAGTGTTTTTAGTTACGCATATCAGTTTAATTAAAAACTTGGATCATCTCAAAGCAATAACTAACTAAAAGAAACTACAACATAGTGTTCTTAGTGGTATATCCCATGGGATGTGTCAGACACACATCCCATACCCCATGTCCAAGTGTCGAGTCGAGTGTACGAAAAGGGTAATTCACGCATTGTCAAGAGTCCATGTAACATAGCTGATACGAGATTTTGGTTTTTCACCCAAACCCTACAACAGTAGCATTTGTCAGTGGAAGGTGTGCAACAGCAATGGGTGAGAGATGGTTAGGATGGCAAGAAGACAGGCAGGACCGAATGGACAACTTGCAAGTGTCATCAAAAACTGATATCTCACAGCACTACGGTACCTGTTCTGTTAGAATCCACCATTGAACGGGCATTTATATCGACCAAAAGATGCAAGCTGTTGCTATACCTAGCAGGAGTGTCTTTCCGTATTCATATAGTATGTTCTTATGGGAATGTGCATTAGTATATTTATTGCCTTAGGCATATGATTTGTTCCACCTACAATATGTATACATGTATGCGTGTGTGCGTATCATGTGTGAAGCACGGACACCCCTCCTAGGGGGAGGTATGGTGTCCTAAACGGACGGACACCCCGACATCCTCCGGACACAGCCCAACACGTGTCGGACACCGCCAATCGGTGTCCGATTTTTTTTTTTCCGACACCGTGTCGGACACTTCGTCGAGAAGTGTCGGACACGGCAATGTGCAGTGTCGGACCTTTTGGGGCAACTTTGGAATTTTTGGAACTAATTTCGGGGGTCAAACAAATTGTGCCCTAAATCCCTAAATCCCCAATCTGAAAAATAACACCATCTGCAATACTCACCTTACGGCCGTCAGCTATCTACCACCTCACGGAAGCCATTACCGACTTGTAGCTATCGTCGGAGCTGTTCCCCAACATTCCGAAGCCGACGCCAACAGATCCAGTCGCCGTCACGAAGACCGAAGCAACTGGCTTGACACGCCGTCGCCATCGCCAGAGCTCACTGCATCGTTGCCGGAGGTCCTCGCCGCCGTCGCTGAAGCACAGGTCCCTTCCCTTCCCTCTCTGTTCGAACTTTGAAGTCCTCTGGCTCTCTCTCTTTTTTTATTTCTCCTCTGTCAAGTCTTAAGACTTAAGACTCGAGTCTTTTTTTTTCCTCTTCGTTCGAGTCGTTTCAAGAACCCTCTCTCTCTCTCTTTTTTTTTGACTTAGTTATTTTGTTAACTTAATTTCAGAATGCAATGCTTTATGTAGATTGAGCACTTAATCGATTGATCACTTATTTCAGTTATTTCCTTTGTTTCCTATTCGTATGACTTTGGTCTTTCTAAGACTTAATTTCTTATGTTATGTACCATGTACTATGTTGGATTTAACGTTTAAGTATGAGTTGTCTTTGAATTTCTTGTTTTGGTAGCTTTTCATTATTATTTATTATTTTAGATTATGGAATGTATTTGATATTTATTATTTTATATATATATAATAAAAATATTAAAAAAATAGCGATGTCCTGCGGTGTCCAAAATCCAGTTTTTTGGAAATTGCGGTGTCCGGTGTTCCCGTCGGTGTCCGTGTCCGTGCTACCTTGAGTGCAAATACATATCCATGTATATCTTTACATGCGTACAAAATGATCAGATTTCATCTTTTATGATATACTAGCTCAAGAACCCGAGCCAAGCTCGGGTTAGTTCATGATATGGTTGTAAGAAGATTGAGTTTAGTTTTGTTTAGACACCCTTTGTTGCATAATATGACGATTATCAGATTCACTTCAAAAACGATAAAAGAAAAACTGTGCCATTTATTTTTCTTCGTTTATATTCAAATGTTCTAAGGTGATAAAGGTAGCACGGACACGGTGTCGGACACGGATACCGACGGGGACACCGGACACCGCGATTTCCAAAAAATCGGATTTTGGACACTGCAGGACACTGCTATTTTTTTAATATTTTTATAAGTTAACAAAACTCTTTAAACAAACCAAGTAAAAACAAAGATATTGACAAAATATAAGTTAACAAAACTCTTTAAACAAACCAAACCAAAAGTCCAAAACCCAAATGGGTTCTGACTCTCGAGTCTTCGCTCCAGTCAACGACGGAAGGGAGAGAAGCAGTCGCAGACGACGAAGAGAAGGACTATGAAGAGAAGGTACCTGTTAGTCGGCGACGACGACAGCGACGACGAGTCACAGCACAGCTACTTCAGTCTTCGCGATGGCGACGGCGACTGGAATCGTTGGCGTCGGCGACTGGAATCGTCGACGATGAAGTGAGCTTCCGTGAGGTGATTCCAAGCTGACGGAGTGACGGCCGTAAGGTGAGATTCGCATATGGTGTCTTTTTTCAGATTAGGGATTTAGGGCACAGTTGATTTTTGTTAAAAATCCCCACATATTACATTTAATACCGATTGACCCCCGAAATTAGTTCTGAAAATTTGAAAGTAGCCCCAAACGGTCGGACACTGCACACTACCGTGTCCGACACTCCTCGATGGAGTGTCCGACACGGTGTCAGAAAAAAAATCGGACACCGATCGGCGGTGTCCGTAGGGTGTCGGGGTGTCCGTCCGTTTAGGACACCAAACCCCACCCTAGGAGGGGTGTCCGTGCTTCAGAGGTGATAATGTATTGAACTTCTATGGCTGTTGGGGTGGGGGAATGATAAAAAAATTTAGAAGGACAATAACCTGGATAGCTTTTCAATGTTTATGGAAAACTACCAAAATTAATCTTGGTTTTGGAAGTTCTGATGAGAGAGTCTCTCAACATTGGTTTGGCTTTTTCATAGCAGCACATTGGTTTGGCTTTTTCATAGCAGCTTTTGGCAATCTTGTTCACTGTATGCAGCTTCAGGTTGACAGCACATAAGAATTGTAACATGGATTAGTGTATCAGTGATCTACATTCAAGATGATCGATGAGCGGCAACATTCGGTTGATATTCCCCTCTCTTAAACACTGGTAGCTCTTAGGAGGGTGAGGTCACTTAGGGATCCATCCACCAACTCTATGACTAAATTATCTACTTTTGTTGATAATTGGAATTGGGAAAGAAACTCAACTAATGGAATAAGGCTTGGTTTGTAAATAGCTTCGAAGTCAATCACAATTTCAGGCGACATCAGTTTTGTAGTCATAGGAAACTGGCACATATTCACAAACATTAAATGTTCATGGATATCTTACCACATAAAAAACAAATTATGATAATTAAACCAAGCAAAAACTGAAGCTACATATGGGTTCTAAATTTTAGAAGGACAATGTCCTGGATAGTTTTTCAACCATGGTTTGGCTTTTTCATAGCTGCTTTCGGTGATGTTGTTTACTGTATGCAGCTTCAGGTTGACAGCACATATAGGTTCTTACATGGATTAGTGTATCAGTGATCTACACTCAAGATCCATCCACCAACTCTCTGAGTAAATTATCTGCTTTTGTTGATAATTGGAATTGGGAAACAAACTAGACTAATGGAATAAGGCTTGGTTTGTAAATAGCTTCAAAGTCGATCACAACTTCAGGCGACATTAGTCTTGTATTCATAGGAAACTGGCACATAAAAACAAACATTTAATGTTCATGAATATCTTACCACATAAAAAACAAATTGTGATAATTAAACCAAGCAAAAACTGAAGCTACATCAATGTTGAAGTCCCAGGAAACTGGCACAAATTATGATAATTAAACCACGCAAAAAATGAAGCCAGAAAAAGAACCTGAACACAAAGTGCACCTGATAGCCATTGTCTCGCTGAGTCAATGACATTGAGGAACGATAGTCATTCTGGAGAAAAACAGAGGGAGGGACATAGATGGAGCAAAACAGTGTTAGAAAGCGGAAGGAAGGAACGAAGGAAAGTCGAACTGGAGCAAAAGAAAGGGAGGGAGATAGAGGGAGCAAACAGAGTGTTAGTGGAAGGATTAGGGAGAGAGCAAAACAAAGTATTAGGAATAGGGAGAGATAGAAAAACAGAGTATTAGAGACTGAAAAAGAGGGAGTGGTTCTGGAGCAGAAGAAAGGGAGTACTTGCGAGTGGTTCTTGAGCAAGAAAGGGAGAGATATAGAGACAGCAAAACAGAGGAAAACTGAAAAACAGAGGAAAGTGAGGGAGATAGAGACTGGAAACAGAGAACTTAACGTGAAGGAATAGTATTGAGAGAATAGTATTCCCATTGGGACATTACCACTTAACTTGAGGGATGATGTGTCGTTTTGTGATATGTGGTTAAAAAATTTGATGATGTGTCAGTTTAAAAATGCGATTATGTGTCGCTTAAAGAAGCTAACGTTGTATCTTTTGCTTCGCTTATTATATATTATATAGATTTCAGCATCAAACTGCAGGCTATCCAATGCACCAACAATCAAATAAAATAAGCCAGATGACCAAGTTGTTATGCAGGCATCACGAACTCTCCACAAGAAGATCAAATCTGAAATGCATAAAAAGCATCAACAGAATTGAGAAACAAACAAGAAAGAACAAAAGTGGAAAACAAAAAACAATTAAGCAAGATCCTGCGAGAAATTCCTTGAACCCCCTCCCCCCCCCCCCCAAAAAAAAAAAAGAAGAGAAAACTCCTTTTGGAATGAGAAAAACATTTACGATTTTCCTTCATTCGTCCCTTAATAGAAGGCTGAATAAATCAACTCTAATCCTTCATCTTTAAAACCAAATCGAACCCTTGTAACGTACACCATTTGTGGAACCCAAGACGACCCATTTTCTTCATTCCTAAACCTCAAAACCTTATCCTGCCTCTACCTCTTTCTAGGCTCCAATACTAAAAACTTGGCCTTTGCCTTTCCAGCAATTACAACACCGTGATACTGTCCTCCATCACATTGTTTAGTAAGAATAAAAGGACCGTTAAGTCGATACCAGTCTAATTGGCGGTTCATACTGCAGCCGATTATCAAGGATGGAGTGCCGATTATCAAGGATGGAGTTCTTCAGCAGCCGCTAAAGTTACGACTACAATTGATTGGTAAAAACAGATTATTTTAAGAAACTACAATAACATCACAAGTTTTGAGCAACAGGATGAAATAATCAGATACATATTCCACAATACTTAAAGTTAACTATTATATTGGGCTTCGTACATGTAAGTTTAAAATCATGGTGCTTACTCACAATCAATTAGAATCATATGTATAATATAACGCACATGGAACACTATAAGTATCGAAGAAGCTACAAGGAGTATAAGCATGGACAACTCTTCAGCGATCTGCAGTTTGTAAGCACAGTGCTAAGAGAAAAACTGAACTGACCTCACACCAATCCAAACAATTGATAGCAGTAACGTCCAAAAGTTGAGCATGGTTATTGTTCGTGATCTGGCGGAAGGCACGCCACATGACCATCGGTTCCCAGCTCAAGCCAGTCGTGGTCTCCAGCACATCACTGACAATTACAGGCTCGCCTCTGGACCAATGCCACTGGAAATGGTTCAAATCCACAGGTTCAATGTCTGACGCAGACAGACAGTACAGATAGTTGTCACCAGAAACATCTCGAGAAGCGGCTTTCCGCAACTTTTCTTTGCCATTGTCAATTCCACCCACCACATCAAAACAGGAGCACCTTTGTGCAGGAGTATCATGCACATCTTCGAGTTTGCATACTTTGGCTATTTCTTCCGCTTTCACTAACAGCTCTGAGACCCAATCTTCTCCAAGTATATGCCTCAATTCTAAAATGCCTTGTCCACAACCACCCATATTTTGTGGGGGACAAAGAATGGAACCATTTTCTTGGGATTTCCATTCGGATGCTGACTTAACTGGATGTATCGTAGTCGTTTCAACAGGTACGTCAGAACTTCTGGTCTTTGTTGATTGTCTGTGAGTATTGTCATTACCCATAGCAGCACTGCCATGCAAGTAATCTAGGCCATTGTCAACAAAATGCATAATCACTTCATCATCACCTCCCCTAAGATGGCCCTCACGCAGCTCCCGACAGCAGATAAGGCAAAGGTCATAAGAACAAAGGGGACAGCTTCTGTGGAAGTCAAAAACAGAAGTTTTGCAGTTGTTGCTGCATGAAACAATTGTAAGGGAGAAATCTTTTTAGAATCTAGAGAGAAGAGCACTTTGTTACCGCTAATGGAAAGAGCGGGCAGATTTCTTCCATAAAACTTACCAGTACATGCGCTCATCCTGTTTGCATTCTGACTTTTGTAATTTTACCTCTGGCAATGGTATTCCTGCCCAAGGGAGAAAAACGGTTAGAAACAATTGGGTGGATATGCTTTCCGAAGCTTCACATTCTAAATTCCTACTTACCTCCTTATGAGTCTTGTTGTATAAATCAAAAGATACAGGGACATGGCAAGTAAACGTGTATACAATTAACCATTAGCTTATTGAGCAAGTAATAAGGAAGAATTGGCCCTATGATAATTCTTATGGCCAGCAAACGCACAAGACACTCATGATCATGTAAGAAGCCATAATACTTTCAGTCTGTTACCTTCCAACAACATCAACATAAAAAGGCAGTCAATTTGATGACTCATAGCAGCATCTTCTTATGGAGATAGAAATCATTGTGCAGAAAACACCCCTCTTCTTCATTTTAGTAATGAACTACCGAGCCCACTCTACGTGAAGTTTAGAAAAATTACCTTGAATCTTAGCCTCAATCTCCTTCTCTAGAATTTGTTCCTCGTTAAATCGTTTCACAAAAGGGAGAAGGGCTTCTAAGATATATTTTGAATACGAAATCATTTCGTCATTCCTAAATTCCAACATTAGCTGCTCCTTGACCTACAGCAGACATTCAGAAAAGAATCGTGAAGTACTATGTAGAATGAAGTGCATTCAAGAAAAAACCAAGAAATTACAAAACATGAGAGCTACCTTTGCCGACACTTCTAAACGCAAGCATCTTTTGCAATTGCAGTTGGCGTTACAAACAGGGCAAGACTCAGCAAAATTCTCCTCTGTCATCCTAGGGTACCTACATATCAGGAGAAATGAAACATCACGACCCACAAAGTGCTACAGAATGGTAAGAAGACACACAGAGAAGGTGCATCAATTTTCATCATGCAATTGAGCAATGATATTGTTAAACTGTTGCTTACTTTTATCATGACGTAGGCATTCAGGTGCTTCTTGTGATCAACTTAACGAAAATGCATAAACAGCATCTTGGTTGAAATTTAAGTGGACCAATAGAAGGAGTCGGGAAAGAAAATCACTTGCACAATTATCTATACCAAAGATAAAAGCAATTTGATAAGAATATTATACCATCTAGTCATGCAGGGGACGCAATATCGCTTGCTCTTGCACTTTGCGCACCGGACAACCCGACCTTTATCATTCCTCTGGCACTGGTGACACATTTTTGAAATCAAATACCCCTGCATAATCCAAACAAGAAAAACCGATCAGGAAATACTAAAAAACTAGTGCACGAATAGAGGGAGAAAGAATAAGGAAACTACTTCTGAATCCACTTTCAGTCTTTTTGGTGGAGCCACAACGTTCCTCTTCTCTGCCAAGCCCCTAAGCGCATATCGCTCTTCTCTGCTCAATGTCAATGCCTCCCCAATTTCTCCTCCTCCTTTTTCGAACTCGTCTTTCTTCAGCCGCTTCTTTGGACCATCCTCCTTGCGCTCCTTCTTTGTCGTTGTCGACTTCCGTCCCCTCTTTTTCTTCGCTGTAACATCTCTCGTCTCTTCTTCCTCGCCCCCACATTCCTCTGCAAATTTCACCGTTTTCTTCGGACCCCTTTTTCCACCACTACCACCGGATTTCAGAATTTCTCCATAGTCCTCATGTTCCGATTCCTCCACAAATTTCTCCTCCTTCTTCCGTCCTCGTTTCCCAGCGGATCTCTTGTTATTGAACTCTTTTTTCTGCTGAGGAAAGGAAACCCTAATTCCATTCTCTTCACTTTCATCACCACCGGACATTTCATTGTTTCCCCTACCGCTTGCCCTCAAACTTCCACTCTGAAGCAAATCTTTCCGATTTAAACTGCCCGCTGCTTTCATTCCGTTCATTTTTTCTTCCTTTTTTCCCGCAGAAACCCCATTGTTCTGTGCTTTCTTCTTACTCTGTGGCGGACGACCCGGTTTTCGGCGATTTTCCTCCTTTACTGCCGCTTTCGATATGCCGTTAACCGAGTCATCCTCGTGCCGATCCCTACTACCAATACTGTCATCGGCCATTCGTTGAGCAGGGGGGGTTCTCTCGGTGAATCTACTTCGTCTTCGTCCTGGTGTCCCTGCTCGACCCTACGTCGTCGCTTCGAAATCGAGTCGGCAGAGCCAATTTTTACCGTCTCTGTCCTCCAGGACTGGAACTGGAACCCTTCACGGTGGTCACTGCGGTAACTGTCAGTCAAGTGCGGACGGCCAAGAATTTAGCGAGACAAAGTACAGGGGTAAGTGCTGTGGATTAGGTTTCAAATGGAAGAGCTTGATGGGAAATATCCCGCCTTTTTCGGTATCTTGGAGTTTCGAACCCGTAGTCCATTGGCCCCTGTTTACGCTAAAGAGAAGGAGAATGGTTGAGAGCCGTGGGATTAGACTTGTGAATCCCGAGATTATGTGCGAGGAGGGAACAAGGAACGATGCACGACAACAGTTGCAAACAGTGGGCGTGCTGGTCTCGCCTTTTCTGCTCCGATGCCTACTGTACTGCTTTTGTTCTGTTCAATCAAGGAGTGATCACATATATAAACACAACTGCTAAACGGTCTCCAAAAAACAAAGATACCAACCACTCTTCTTTCTTATGAAGACCTGGACCAGCCCTGGCTCGCATAGTGAATAGTGCAGACCCGGACCACAAGGGCCTAGGGCCCTTTTTTTCCCTCTTAAAAAAGCTTAGCCCGGCCCGTTTTAAGTCCCCATCCCGGCACAAGATTTTAAATTTTCATCACACCCCCCCCCCCCCAATAGCCATATTATTGTTAAATTACATTTTTACCCCTTCGACAGTTAAATAATAGCTAGTTTGAGGGGCATTTTTGTCCAACCGTATTCGGACAATTCATTTTATTCCTCATATTTATCCTTCCAACAACTTTTTAAGAGTATTTTGGTCTTTTATGAGTTTTAAAAATTTTATAAATTGATTTATTCTCTTCACTTTTTTCACTTCTCAATTACAATTCACAACTCTCTCTTATCTACAAGTTTTCTTTTGTATTATTATTTGTTTCTAAGTCCTAACCCTCACAAATTTTTGAATTACAAGCATTTTGTAATTTCTAGTCGATTGATTTTTGAACAAAAATACTTAGTACTTTTATTCTTTTAGTATTACCAATTATTTTTATTACTCTAGAATGCGTTAAAGATTATGTCTACTTCAAAATTATCAAAATCACATAACCAAAAAGTCCAACACCACGAGTACGACAACTTCAAGAGCAATCGGCAATGGGTATGAATACAAAAAAAAAATTCTTTTAACCAATATATTTCTTATTTTCACTATATAACTTCACAATATTTATAACATTTTAGTCAATAACACAACTCGGTTGGCGACACTAATACTCCTGCGCCCATTTTTTATCCACTGAGTGGTCGTGGAGGGGAAGGACCGAGCAATTATGCCTCAAATTCGCCAAAAGTCCAAAAGACAAATAGAAAGCTGAAAGGTAAGTGTTGGGATTGTTATACAACGAGTATGGTTGATGGCGTCTCCAAAACTCAATGTAAGTATTATTTCTAACAATGTGCAGCTAAACAAGGCCTTGTTGATGACAGTCAAACACAATTATATTTTGATGGTAAGTTATTCAATTACAATCACCAACAACAAAGATACGATCTTGCTGAATTTGTGCACAGTGAAGAACTATTTAACTTTGCTGATAATAAAAAAAAAAAAAACATGCTAGATATACATATAATTATGTTCACCTTTGTCTAAAAAGGTTCATAGAAATATTTCTAGGTCTGATATACTGAAAGAATATGTTTCTGCCCAATGCTTAATTAATATTTCAAAATTTTTGATGGTAAAGTTAGCCTTACCTCTGATGTTTGGAGATCTTCTCATATTGTACATAATTATACTTGAGCGACAACACGTTGGATTGATGCTGACTGGGATATACACAAGAGGATCATTGATTTTAAAGTGCTTCCACTTTCAGAGGAGGCATTACACATTGTTGAAATTATATGCGTAGCATATACCAACTTTAAAATATATGACAAGGTAATCAATGTTAAATTTGATAATGTTTCTAATAACAATGCTGATGTTGAATTGTTAAAGACAACCTTAAGCCTATAATAAATGGAAAAAAAAATTATGTTCGGGTGTGTTTTTTACGTAATTAATTTAATTATTCAAGATGGTTTAACTGTTGCAGACCTAGTTAATTTCAAATAAGGATTATTGTTATGTAAATTATTTGGGCCGAGAATACAAGAATTTAAAACTTTGTGTGTTCAATGTAGTTTGCCTCATAAGAGATCTAATACATACTTTATTCTTTTACGTGTTATAGTATATAAACATGTTAATATTCACTACATATTATTTAGTTCTCACAAGGCTTGTCAAGACCACACAAGTTACAGTTAGCTGAATACCTGGTTGAATAATTAGATATATTTTACAAGTCAACAGTTCTATTGTTTGTTAGGTATTGACCCACATTCTCTTTCGCGATACTAGAAATACTTAAAATGAGTATCATTTTAGGTTAATGAGAAAAAAATGTAATGGTTAGTGTGATAGTAAAATATTTGTTAGAATTTCCTGTAGTTTTTACTGTTGCCGCTGCTTTGGACCCTAGTTTCAAGTTATATGTTGTAAACTATGAAATTAAAGAAATTCCACCCCCCCCCCCCCCCAAAAAGGACTACGGGTCAAAAGCAACATATTTACTTACAACTTTCATAAGTTCATCGCTTGGAAACCTTTATAATTGTTATCAAAAATTCCGCTGACATACTCATGCGTTCTTCATCATCGAGTTGTCATATGTATATGGATCAGATCTAACTAGTATAGAAGATGTGTTGCTAAAACAACCAAGAATGGAAGAAAAATTTTCAAGTTTGTTCATTTTACTTGTTTAATGAAATTGATTTATGTGCAAGTACCAATCATTATACTTCATTGTCCTTATCGGAGAAAGAATTTTGATTTACTAACTTTTTGGAAACAAACATGAAAAAGTTTAATGTGTTTTATTCCAAATTACACGTGATATATATACTACAGGTGTAAGCTTCCACAGTAACTTTAAAGTCGTGTTTCTCAACGAGCAGGAGGATGTTGATGACAGGATAAGTCGTCTTAATTCGTTTTTTTTGACAAAAAGACAAACAATTGTGTGGTGATTAGCAAATTATAAAAAAAACATTAACAATTGTTTGTCTTTTTGTCAATTAATTGTTTTGACATACAAGGCCAAAGTATCATGAGTGTATGTCAAATATAATCATTTTGTCAGCATAGTCCTGATCTCCAATTTTAGGCATTTTAGTCATTAAACTAATATAAGTGCGCTAACCAAGTCCATCTGTTAGTTGCACGTTACCAAGTAGCCGTTTGAGGGCTCAAAATTTCTTTTAACCAATTAAACAAAGGAATAAGAGAAAGAAATCTATTGAGATGACGACGGAAACAAAAGATAAACTAAATAAGGGGAGAGGAAAACGAGCTATAAATAACTGGTTTTAGTTTTATATTTTTATTCGAACACCCAATAGACGCCGTAGACCGGTGCTAGTCCCATGCCCGCTGCAAGGGCACATAAGTCTGATGCTCGAGATTAGAACCATTCTTCTTTCCAAGGGCTTCTCCATTACAATCGCCCACACCATGTTCAACGCTCCCAATCCTTCCTTCAAGTATTGCTCTCTTGGACTGCATCATTATCCTCTAGTTAGATGAAACTCGCCCTTGAGTTTTAAATGACTAGGTATCCAACTCGAAATGTTTTCATCTTGCATCCACAGCTTTGACGACTATCTTGCAAGTGAATAACCTGTTCTATTTACTTGAAGTAGAAGATGTGATAAGAGGAAATTGCCCATCTGTAAGTTTTATGGAACTACAAAATCAATTGTAATCATGTTCTTACAAATTTTGAGTTCCTTCTCAATTTTAATTTGCCTTCCGATCTTGGTATTCACTTCTTCTTTTTTTTGAAAATCTATTTGTTATGACAAATGCTAATCATTGTCCCAGCAACACTTTAATTACTCTTCCATTATGTGATGAAGTAAAGACGGTTGTCTATTCTATGTAATTCCCATGTTAGTAAATCAAACCAAAAAAATGAATATTCCAAGCCTTTGTTTTCTTGTGATATCTTTTGTCTGCGCTCTTAGTCAACAATTTCGTATGTGACTCTCCGATGTTCTTTTTTCACGTTTAAATTGATTGAATATGGACCTATTTATACCAATGGACATTTACAAATATTCTACTCATTTTTTTTTATGATTTGGTCTTTTCTTTTGGGCTTTAGTTCAACAAAATCAACTTTTTTAAGTTTTTCGCTCGTTAGATGGACCAAAATAACAAAACAAAATGTCTATGACAATTGCTGTAATTACAATATAAACTCATAATATTGGGAGACACCTTACATTCCTAGTCAAACTAGGTCAAATTACTTTTATTGACAACTATGATTCTTGAAGAATCCTCAATCTACCAATTTTTACTAATCAATCATCTTTCACCTCCATCTCTAACCACCGCACCACCACCATCAACAGCACACCTCCCTCAAATACACCACATCTCTTTCTCAACGACACACCAATTCTAGCAACAAATTACCCATTACCACCACGATAACCAACCGCAAGCAAACCCACCACCATTAATCTACCAATTTGCGAGCCGCCCCCCGACCAATGTGCAGCCCCACCGACACCCTTTTATCTCCCGCACCAGGCACTGTAAGAACCAAAACTACCGATCACAGTGTAACAACCCGGTACAGCCCCGTCATAGGGCAATACCTCCTTTAAAGGGGCTAGCCAAGTAGGTACTTATGAGTTAATGTTCATAGTCTTATAAGGTCAATCACAAATTATCCCCGCCCCAATCCGATGTGAAATATTACAATCTTCCCACCTTAGACCTTATCATCCTCACTAAGTGTTAGACCCCTCATATTTGAATGCTTAAAGAAAAAAAATTAAATTAAATTAAATTAGAAAGTTTGGGACGTAATGGGTATTTTGAAATTCTATTTATTTTAGGAATATAAATATATATTTATATTGGTGTCTGATAGTTACGTACATTCATAAGAACACACCAAAGTTCAGAAAAGTCTTCAGGAAATCATTAGGAAGAGCCTTTTGAGAGTTTGATCGTTGTTCGAGGTAAGAATTTATTTTTGGGTATCGAATTGAGGTTTGTAGTTGGAATCCTTACGAATTTTTGTTATTGTTGGAACCCTAATTTTAACTTTTGGGTATATTGATTTTTAGGGATTTTGATACAATTGATTCAGGAGATCAAAGTTTTGTGATTGAATTGCAAAATTGGAGGTAAGGGATTACTGTTTTTGAAATCTAGATCTGCGTTGGACCAATCTATCCTATGATTTTGAGAAAGAATTTCTTTAATTGTCAAACTATCATTGAATCTGTTCAAATTTAATTTGTAGGGTTATTCTCTCATAATTGATTTAGACTCATCTTATTCTAATTATGAATAAAGGCTTTGTGTGAAATTCATGTGATTTGGTAGTTAACCGTACTTTTGTTTCATTCATCAATTTGGATCGGTATGGATATTTTCCCTGGCGTCTCGTTTGTGTACGAGTGGGAATCCGTTTGTTGCTAGCGTTAACTCCATCTGCCCAGCCGTATACAGCCAATTCCTTATCTACCAAGTCCATATTCCAAGCTTCTTGATTACCAGATTCATGATATTTATGGTTCTGAAACTCAATTTAGGCATTAAGCTCCATTGCTTAATAGCCATAGCCTTACTGCATAACACTTGATCACCAGGCAATCATTATCTTTGCTGCCCAGCTTGTTAGACTTAAGAAAGTACTACTGATTCAAGAATTGCAAGCTTATTTTAATGTTCAAAATTCATTCTTTTGCTCAGCCCATTAGCGTACAAATTTATTCTGGTGCTTCCCATGCATTAAACTTGTATTGGTCCGTGTTCTATCGTTCTCTACTCGTTTGTTAATTGGTAGTATTTTCCATACGATCTCCTACTTATACCTTTTGACTTCTTTTGAACTTGATTTTTCTCTTCTTTCATTGAAGACCAACTTTAAAGATTTTAGAATTGTCTGAGATACTCCGTGTAAATCAATTTGGAAATATCTATCGTTGATTCAGTCACATGACCTTGTGTAACTGATGAGTGATATTTGGCGTGAGTTATAAGCCGCTAGGTATATACGGCCCATATGTTTACATCGCCTACATGACTTGTTGGTAACTCGTCCATATTATGAAGTCTATTGGTTAACACTTTTGTGAGCCATGTCACACTGTATGTGACCCTTCTGATTCTGACTTACCCATGTGGATTGGAACGTGAGCTAGCTCAGTGGGATGAGCTAGAGATCGCGATCTTATTTTCTGAACCTGGTTCCACGTGCCAGTGATAGCATGTGTGACCTTATTCTGAATGGCTCTCTAGTGTCAGTTTCTGTATAAGAATACATTTTGAAATTTTGTCTTTCTACGAAACATATTTTGTAATTTTGACAATTCTGGTTCGTATACGTTATGTTAAAATTCTGTACGTCCGATCTTGTTTTCTCAGATATCTTTGTATCCCATTTTGATTGGTCCGTTGAGCGACCTTACTGGGCATTTGGCTCACCCCCCTTATTATTTTACTTTCAGGTGATCAGTAGAGGGGATTGGATTACGGGCCTAGCAACTTGACTGAGAGCTAGCGGTTTAATCTCAGAGCTACTTTGATTATTTTTTTTTATAGAAATTATAATAAGAGGAAATATTTGGATTTCGATGTTTCATTTGGAACTCCTTGTAGGAGTAAATTCGGGATTAAATTACTGTTTTAGGCCTATTTAACATTTAATTATGTAAATTGGAGATTTTCTAATTAAATGCTCTGAATAACCTGTTTGGGAGACCTTTGAAAATTTGAGGTTTTCTAACTCTGTTTATTTGATATTAACGCTCCGAAAATTCGGGGCGTTACACTAAGGCTCAAGCAGATATAGCTCAAAATCTCCTCTCTAGCCGGTATGAGATATATCCGGCTCACATTCGTTGCCCCACCCATCCTTTTGATGTGAGATACACATAAGTTTGCCTTCGTTTTTTTCAACCATCAGCAACTCGACTAGATACTCAGCTCGAGCTTTCAAGAGTCGGCTCTGATACTATCTGTAACGACCCGGTCCCCGGCCCAATTACAAGGCAATGTTTCCCTTAAAAAGACTAGCTAAATAGGTACTTACGAGTTCATATTCAGGGTCCCATACGCCCAATCACAAATCATCTTCCATCTGATGTGGAATATTACAATCATGGCCTCCACCGAACCTGCAATGGGCATCACAAACCACTGGTCCAGCAATGAGCACGTGCACCACTTCTACCAATCAAACATATCCCCAAATTGGACTTGATCTACCAAAAATGCCCCCCCAAAGGACTTGATCTAGCTGAAGTGGCCTCGAAAAATAAGCACGTCACCATTTTGGCGAACTTTTTGCCCGAAAAATAGTCAAGAGGTATTAGATGCAAAACTTATAAAACTTCATGGTGTGAGTTAGCTAAAATGAAGTTCATGGTACATGCCGCTACAACGAGTAAACTTGAGGGCACCAACGTAATTAAACTTACAAGAAAGTAGCAATTGGATGTCTTCTTCTTAAATTATTTTATACCTATAAGTTTGTAATTAACATCAAGGTAATTAGTTTTTCGAATCCCACCAATCATAATTGATGATAAAAAAAAAATTTATGCATAATTAACAATTATTTACTAGTGTCCAAAGTGTAGTTATTAGCAAGACCATTCTTTCCTTTCTTTGACTTGTCTGTACCAATCCTTTGTACTGTGTTTTGTCGCATGACTTCCTACTTAAAGAAATATTTGTTCATAACTATGTAGATTTGGATGCCTTGTTAATGCACTAACACCATAGATGAAGTTGTTCTATTTTCTCATACAGGCATGATTTGAATTTCTCAGTTGTACCAATGGAAATGATGTACAAAGCAAAAGAAATTGTCCATTTTCATGTTAATTGAAAATGTTGTGAACACTCATATAAGCACTAGAAAATTTGCGAATTCGATCCATTAATATTTGTGTCATCTCGTGCGTATAGAGGATTATAAGATGATGCCAAAGCTAAGATCTTCTCTCTCTCTCTCCACACACTTGAAAATTTTAAAGTAGGTCCCACTTGAGAAGAAATGAAGACCTTTCTATCGATGGATTTACCTTTCTAACTCTAAACAATTCAACTTCCATTGGTAACACTCAAGCTCAAAAGAAGGAATCTGTCAATTTCTTCATGCAGCAGCCCATCCTACCATTGTGTTGAAAAATATTAAGGAAAAAATGGTAATTATTACACACACACGTGTGTGTGTGTGTGTGTGTGTGTGTAACGTTTGTTCTTGATTGTTGTCACATTATAAAGTTCAATGAGACAAGTGCAATAAAATGTGAATAATAGCAAATAAATGCGCGAGAACGTGCCAAGGTGTCAAAACTTCTTCCCTTCGTTAATTGTGTGTGATTGTTGCATGCTGCAACTCTCTGGAATTTAATATTTACCAACCATTTTTGGTGATCACATAATCTTTCATGTCCTAACAATTTATTCTTTGTGTTAATATACGTTCGCCCACACCAGATTACTTTTTGCCCCCTAACATTACTGCTCACTCTCTTTTCCCATTTCTATTATCTTTCCTCTCTCCATATCTTGTGTAATACCCCAAGACCTGAGAGTGGTTTTTATGATAGAAATCTGACCTAGCTATTCATTAGAGCTTTACGATTTGGTGAGCGTTGTAGTGTATGATCTTTAGCAATAATTTTTAAAATCATAAGTTGTAATTTAACGACAAAGAATAATTACAGCAGTGTCTCTGAGATTAGGGTGTAATTACAAGCGTGTCCATTAGTTTGCACAAATTACATCAATGCCTGTTGACCAAACATAATATAAAAAAACATAATGGTTTTGATGAAAAGACTTTATTGCCCTTAAATAAAATTAAAATTTTATTTTTTTTTATCTTTTTTCTCTCTCCTTTCTCTCTCCTCCTCTCAGATTCAAGCCTAAAAATTACAGAAGGGCCTGATTTTGTAGTTGTGCGGATCCATGAGCATACATGGCTTAATGAGCTTGTTGGAGCCGTGCGACCAATATTGCAGCTTCAAGAGGATTTTTGGCGCCAAATTTTGGCTTTGGCGATAAGGCTTTTGCTTCCTTTTTGGATTGAGGAGCTGGGCTGTAGGCGGTGGATCAATCCCACATGCTAAGTAGGATTTTAAGGGCGGGGGGTGAGGGAAGGGTTAGCAATGGGGGAGAGTGAAGGGGTGGAGGCAGGTGGGGGGAATGTAGGGGCTGCGAAGTTAGGGGAGTGGTAGTGGTGGTGGTGGTTTTAGGTGGGGGAGAAGAGAGAGATTTTAAAGTTCTAGATGTGGGGCGATGGAGCTGTCGATGTAGGGCTAGGGAAGGGGCTGCTGTGGAAGGAGAGGTGGGGCGAGAGAAAAGATGGAGGGGAAAGGCGACGTCGCCAGCGATGGGGGCGACGCCGACATGAGATTGGTCACCGACGATGGGAGAATGAACTGATCAAATTTTCAAAACCCTAATTTGAAAATTAGGATTTTTATACAAATCCTAATCCTAATTTGAACATTTTAAAAATTATTTAGTATATGCAGTAAAGGACAGTATTACCATTTAAAAAGTACTTAACGATGACATCATAAGAAATACACTTTTTTTATGGAACCCTAACGGATGGACACAAGTGTTACAAAATTAGGGTTTTTTGTTACGATATGTTACATTTTGAAACTTAGTGTCCTTGACTGTAATTACACCCTAACCTTAGAAAAACTGTTGTAATTATTCCTAACAACAACTGTTAAAAGTGATATCAAATGAGATCTTTAGTGACGGTTAGCGTGAGCAATATCACTACAAGAAATTGGACTTTTCCGTCGCTAAAAGTCCCTAATCCGTCGCTAAAAACTTTTAGCGACAGACACCCCGTCGCTAAAAGTCCGTTGCCTATAACTCCGTTACTAAAAGTTTAGTGACGGAATTTTTAAATCCGTCGGTAAAAATTTTACTTTTACCGACAGAAATAATTACTTTTAGCGACGGAAAATTCCGTCGCTAAAGGTATTTTTTTATATTTTTTAATTTCTGAATTTTAAAAAAAATATAATTAAAAAACTTTTAGTGCGGAATTTTTGTCTCTAAAAGTCCATCTCAAAAGTCTTTAGCGACATTAACTCCATTGCTAAAAGTCTCTAAAAACATTACAACGAATTTTTAGCGTCTAAATCCGTCGCTGAAAGTCTGTCTCTAAAAATATTTATTAATTTAAAAAAAACTTTTTGCAACAAAATTTCGTCGCTAAAATCCTTCAGTAAAATGAAAAAAAGCCATTTTTTTAATTTTTAGAGTATTATTTTTTAAAATTTTGAATCTATTTTAGACAATCAATCCTAATCAACTAATCAAACAACAATTCAATTCTTTAAACTAGCAACTAATCCAACAACAATTCAATCATAATCAACGAATCCAACAACAATTCAATCTAATCAACTAATCACATCATACAAATCTCAACAAAAAAAAAATACAAGTTTCATCGAAATTTGAAGTAATCCTTTCAAGTTGCATTTTTGAAAACTTCAGCCATAGCCATAAAACCAGATTGTGCAGCGGGTATAGCCAAACCAGCACCAACTACGCTAGCACTTTCACTCAATGGGCTGCATCACAACACCAAAGCATTAGAACATTTGAAACTTTGAATTGAACATGACACCTGAGGCCAACTAAAATGCAGCTTAAAAATGAAGTGTTCCTCATGTAATAAGTTAACATCATTCCACAAAATTTACAATCAACACCAACAACAACAGCATAACTTAGAACATTTGAAACTTTGAATTGAAGCGACATTCATAGAATTGTGGAGACATAATCTATTTCTGAGATTCCACTACACATGGTTTATATTTCCAGAAATATATTCAATGAGAAGACAATAAAAGTAGTACATCCAAGAAAGTAACCAATAGTAGAAATCTAGAAATGAGCCCTAATCATGAAGTAAATAGACACGAAACGCAAAAAAAAAAATAACTCAGAAATACTTGTGCATACAGAAAAATGTACAAGTTCATGTTTAGTTTGTGCTACTAATGTGCTATGGATAATGCTTCAAACCTGTACAAGAATTTACATGTGCATACAGAAAACTAGTGAAATGCAAGTATTTTCCTCACACCGTTTTCAAGAGCGCAGAAACACATATTACCATCATAGCGAAAGGCATTACATCTGATCAACAAGGTTTGAAAATGCAAACAACTCCCTTGTAAATTGCAAAAGAGAAATATCTGGTTGGTTCAATGAACGATTCAGGCATGATAGCAACAAATATTGTGGATCTTGAGTGAAAGAATCAGGAAAATTAAAATAACAAGGAAGCATAAAAAATGCAGCCCCTTTCACCTTGAAGTGTACTACTAAATCTACGCTTGTGATAATAAATAAATTGTGCACCAAATTACTCCTGGGCCAGCGGCAGTGGAGATTGGCAGGGCAGAGGCGCACAGGGCTGTAGCAGCGGGGGTACGTGGTTGTTGCGCCGGAGGGGGCGTGACCAGCTGTGGCGCCAGTAGGGCTGTGGCGGCGAGTGGCATGGGGGTGGGCTGTGGCACCGGGGGTTTGGAGGATCGTGGGCGAGGGAGAGAAGACTGCAGCGGGCGGGGAGGAAAGAATAGAACTAGGGTTTTTGTCCAATTAAGTACTAACTTTTAACGACGGATTTTTGCCGTCGTTACAAATCCGTCGTTAACAGTTATTAAAATTTTCAAATAAGTTGACTTTTACCGACGGAATAAATCCGTAGGTAAAAATCTGTCACTAAAAATAATTTAAAAATTATTCTGCAAAAAAAAGAAATTCAAAAAAAGGAAAAAAAAACTAAAAAATTCAAATTAGCAACAGATTTACAGTCTGTAAAAGTCTGTCGGTAAATGTTCGTCGCTAAAGAGATTTATCGATGGAATTTTCTGTCAGTAAATCTCTTTAGCGACGGATATTTATCAACCGACATATCCGTCGCTAAAGGTGATTTTAGCGACAAAAATTTGTCCGTCGTTAAAAATTCATCGCTAAAAGCTATTTTTCTTGTGGTGTATTTTTGTCAACTTTAGCGACATTTTAACCAAAATGTTGTAGATTTGTGGTGCTGGGTGCTATAATTAATTAATGTAAGTTAAAGAGGGTTAGTTAAAATTAATTTCAATTTAGGGTATTTGAAAATAGAAAGGCATAAAATCTAATATTTTTAAAAAAATTTGTCAACCCTCTAACTTTGGAATGTGAGGGAACATAGGAGAGAAATAAGTATTTTACTTAATGAGTTTTTTCAGTTACACATTAGAGATAGAGAGAGATATACAAAAAAACAGGAGAGTTCCAGTTATAGAGAAGAAGAACAAGAACAAGAAGAAGGAGAGACAGAGAGAGAGAGCTGGTGGGAAAGAAAGGGAGAGAGAAGGTTGACGGTCAGACTCCGGAGGGAGAATCTCTGGTAAGCCCTCCCACACACATACATACATATTTATAAATGTATAACAGGAGAGTTCTAGTTACAGAGAAGAAGAAGAGAGAGAGAGAGAGAGAGAGAGAGAGAGTTGGTGGGTAAGAAAGGGAGAAAGAAGGTTAACGATCGGACTCCGGCATAGCGAGAATCTTTGGTAAGCCCTCCTACACACACATACATATACATATACACACACGCACACAAATACATATTTATAGTTGTATATTGGTGTTTGTGAGCGCAAGCGGTGGCAGTCATAGTGTGAGTTTGTGTGTGTGTGAAGGGAAAAAGGTTATGAAGTGGATAGCCATGCCTGCCGTGGATAGTTGCTCTGACGTAGCCATGGTTCTACCATGGGGAAAGCCATAGCCATGTGCATTGAGGCAGTGAGTGCATGAGTGTTTTTGTGTGTAGGTAGTGTGGATCTTGGTGTATCCTGTGTATATTGAAAGAGAAATGGTTACAGCATGAACAGTGGTGCACATTTGTATTGTGTGTTGTGATGTGTAGGTATGTTGTGTAGGTTTGAGTGGTACAACTAGCAGGAAGGGGTGGAACAGTGGGTGAAATGGGTGAGTTTTGGACAAGAAGAAGACCCACTGCCATGAGGCAGTAGGTGTGGGAGTCGGTGGGTATGGAGGGTGTTGTATATATATTGTGTGTTTGTGTATGGGTATGCGTATAAGCAATAGGATTAATGACAAAATTGTCCCCTGAGGTTTACACATTTTTGCACTTTGCTCCCCGTGTTTACAACTTTTGCAATAGTGTCCTCCGAGGTTGACAAAACCATTGCAAACAGCTCCAAAAGTGGATGACTGTTAAAATTCGGACGTTAAGTCCGCATGTGCACGGCACATGCCCTTTTGGCGTGAGCAAGTTCGTCATTTCCCGTACCCCATCTCCCCTTTTCTCTCTCTGTTCATCTGCTTCTCTCTCTTTCTCTCTATATCTCTCTCGCTCTCTCACAGTAAGCCATGGCCGCGTCCTCGGCAGTATCAAAAATGTCAAGCTTGGTTGTGTTGATTAGCTGCACCGGAGTAGAGATAGCTTGATAAGATTTTTCTTTCTATCAATAAATCTCAGAACTCCATCACGCAGCATCTCTACCGCCTTCCTGCTTTGATGGATTGAAGCAGGAATGAAATAGGGACAACCAAATCCAATTAAGCTTGGTGCTGTTTTCCCCCTCACACATATTTCTCCACGAGGAGGTTCTGCAAGTGGATTGTAGCCCATTTATGGAACTTCTTCTAGAAGTAGCTCAATATACACAAATGCAGAACCAACATTTCCAAGCATTCCCATTTTATCTAGAAAGCCAATAGTGGCCAGACCACAAGTCTCCATCAACCATGAGAGAAATCAATTGAGCTAATGTAACTAGTTCACAATGTGGAGAATAACTTCATAAAATAATTGCATCAGCACTGATTCTAGTATAGTTAACAAAAACCTAAATTGGCGAAACTTAATCTTGCCAAAAGTGAAGTTCTTTACCTTATCCTTGCAATACAAAAGCACAGGAAGTAACCCGCAAGAACTCTTCAACCTCACTGCTTAATTGAAACAATGAGGTTGAAGCCAATTAGGGTTCCTCTCTCTAAAAATTGAAGCCAATTAAGGTTCTTCCTTTTTTTTTGTGGTTTCTCGCCTTTTGATTTCAACCGAGAAAGTGAAAATGGTGTGTGTTTTTACCTTTTAGAGCACTTTGTCAAAATAAGAATGTCGTGTTGCAATCATCAATTTAGTTTCTCAGTTTTCTACCATTAACATTGTGTGAGAGAGAGAGATAGCAGAGGAACAGAGAGAGATAGCAGAGGAACAGAGAGAGAAAATGGGAGATGGGGTAGGGGAAATGACAAACCTGCCCATGCCAAAAGGGCATGTGTCATGCATATGCAGACTTAACGTCCGAATTTTAACGGTCATCCACTTTTGGAGCTGTTTGCAATGATTTTGTCAACCTCGGGGGACACTATTGCAAAAGTTGTAAATACGGGGAGCAAAGTGCAAAAACGTGTAAACCTTAGAAGAGTTTTTTCATTAACCCTAAGCAATGAGAAAGGAGGGGCTTGAGCTGTGAGTGTGAGAGTGCATGTGTGTATGTATGTTAGGCAAGAAAGGGAGCTATTGTCATGGGGCAGTAACTGTGATGGGTGTGTGTTGTGAGTGTCTAAATTTAAGTGTATATGCGTGTGTTAGTGGAGTGAAGTGTGGGTGTACACTAAAGGTGAGTGGTGTGCGTGGTCTGCTGTAAGTACTTGGATGTGAAAAAAAAATGGGTACAGAAGCATAAGGAAGAAGAAGAAGTGGGTAATGGGCTGTGCAATAAAAGTGGTATATTATGCTTGCACAGTTGTATCGTGTGATTATTGGGTATTGTACAATTATCATAAAATGCAAAAACTTAACAGAAAATTTCCTAGGATAATATTAGATTTACTAGTAAAATTTCATAATTTTCTAAAATTGTTTAGTATTTAATAATTTTTGCAAATTTAGATTTTTCAAAAATTCATTTGGAGTCTTTAAAATTCTTATTAAATTATGAAAAATTTTCAGTAATGATTTTATGATATAAAGAAGTTGCACTTTCAGCTTCATAATTTTGGAGTTGATTTAGTTTTGGTGCTTTTTTAAATCTTAATTTCAGTTTTAGTTTTTTTTTTCCTATATATTGTGAAGCTATCGTAAAAATTATGAGACTTTCATTTGATCTAGAAGTATTAATTGCTATTTTTGGGCTTTTTTGGTATTTAAGAAAATTATTTTTAATTCAAAAATTCAAAAAATTCATATTTTAACTTATTATGTTGTTTTATAAGCTATAAAAGTATTTTATAAGGATTTATTATGAATCTTGGGGTATCTTAATGCCTTATAGTGTGCAAGATTTTTTGTTATTAGGTTGGCCGTCTGAGGGATCTGTTTCCATTTGAGTTGTGTTAAGAGTGTTGGAGTGAGCAACGTGTAAGCAATTAGTATATGGTTGATAGTGTTAAGATGTTAAGTTTTATACTGATAATGAAATTGTTTAATTTTGGTTCATTCAGAGGATCTTGGATTGAGGTTCTTAGTATAGCTTGGATCGAGGTAAAAGATTTATATACCTTTTTCCTCGAATACGATTTCCTGAAATTTTATTCTGAATTACTATCAAAATTTTTTGAACTCTGTTATGTTTAAGATGAGCACGTATTTTTGCCTTTAACAATCCGGCTTTGAGCGTTAACCTTCCGTAAAAAATTCTTATCGATCGATACTTATTATTCATTACTCATCAAGTGTCGATTTATTTATTGAATTAACAATTATTGTATTCGATTTATTGGCATGAGGTTCTGTATTGATGTGTTTTGGTGTGTATTGATGGAATTGGTATGAGCTAGTACCTTGATGGACTACAAGTATACATATGCACATGTAGTTGTGATAGTGGGCACGCCTGTGTAGCTTTATTAAGTATTACCCGGCACTGCCTGTGTGACTTTACTCATCTTTTAGTTACCCTGTGCTCATGTCAATATCATCTTAATATGTTTGCTCTGCATTGAAAAAATGATTATTTCGTCTGATTGAAGAGGTTGAGTTGAAACTCTTCCCTTAATTGTCATCAAACTATCTATATTCATTTGAAAAGTCCTCGAAAATCAATCATTAAATAAAATATGTGAATTGTTTTGTAATTTATTCACTTGGTTCTTGAGCGGCTTTATCGAGCTCTCAAAAGTTCACTCTTATTTGATTCCCTTCTGCAGGTAAGGATCACCAGTAGATTGCTTGAGATTGGGTTTAGAGTCAAGCGAGAGAGTTAGTTTTTAGTTATCGAATTAGAACACATGCGTGGATGAACTTGCTAGTATATTTTTCATATCAAAATTTAAATTTTCAATTATGATTATACAATGAGAATATTACATTGCTTAATGGTTTAACTACTCCGATAATGGTTAATCATTGGGTTGTGAGGATAATATTGTCATTGTGCAAATGATCGAGTGAGTGGTTAACGCCGTAGATTGCTGGGGTGTTACACCTTATGCAATCTTTCTCTCCTATTCTTCGTAGTCTTTCCACCTCTAACACTCTTTAACTCTTTATTCTGATCTCTCTAACTCTGCACTACATTTGCATGGAGACCCATAGTTCTTCTGTCCTCCCTCGTATTTGTACTTATGTATCTTCTCTTTGTCATGATTCATTGAATCTATCTTTCACTTTTTTCATGATTCAAAAGACGAACATAAGTGTTCACGCGCAATTGCATGCACATAACTGGATATTAAATTATATGGTCAAAGTAAATGGGAAAATAAAAGGGAAATAGAAATTGTAGGGCTTCGTAAGTAATTGTCCAAAAAAAACCTCATCGCTAAACTGGCACTTTAGGAAAGGTAACTTAATATTCAACAAATTTCATGTGTTAGTTATTTAATTGTGATAGTTACTTTTTGTAATTTTTCCTTCTTAAACAAAGATGTTTGCTTAGTTGTGATTAGTATGTAATTAATGTACTTGTTAATCTTATTTTATTTTAACTATCCATTTTTTTGTTAAATGCTAAATTAATTTTTATTTATAATTTGAGATCTACATAAAAGTTATCTTTTAGTTATATTAAGGGTCACTTGGATAATGCTATTGTCTGATATATTCAAAGGATTGTCAATGCATGATTATACTCAAACGACGTTGATATTATTTTATGTAATACCCTAAACCAAGATATATTTTTAATGGGTTAATTTAAAACTTTTAGCAATGACATCTTTTTCTTAGCATCGATATTTTTATTTAGAAACTTTTAGCAACAATTAGTAAAGTGGGGTTATGTAACAATCCGTTAAATTTTTTCTAACACATTAAATTACCGTAAGTAGTTATTCTGGGCCTTTTTTGTAATATTAGAAAGTTTTGGGTAAACTTTGAATAACTATCAAAATTTAGGGGGGTATTGGTAATGTTTCAACCTAGGGTATATATATAGCTCTTGAGAGCGAGCAGCCGTTTCAAACCTCCTTGTTTCTCTTGTTTTCTGAATCACGAGAGAGAGAGAGAGAGGGGGGGGGGGGGAGGAAGCAGATTTGCCGGCGAAAGGATTATCTTTTTCGGTAAGATTCGCTTTGATATATGGGTTTGTGTGTGTGTGTGTGTGCCGCGAATGGCAAAGTGTGTGTAACAGTGTACCCGTAGGGTGATGGCTGTCGTGAGCTTAGTGTGGGTGTTATTGATGTGTGGGTTTTTGGGAGTGCCATAGTGATGCGTAAGGGAGTTGTGAGATTGATTATGGCCGTGAAAAGAGGATATGTCGTAAGGCAGCATACCCATTTGTGTTTGTTGAAAGTTTGTGGGTGTATAAGAGGCAAGGGAGAGATAGAGTGAGAGTAAGCTGTCGTGAATTGGATTTGGGGGCTATCATAGCGGGTGGATGTTGTGTATATATGGCATACCTGAGAAGGTTTTCGTCCAACCTTAGCATAGTGAAAATTAATCAAACTTATTCATAGGTGCTCGATAGTAATCCTTTGGGGGGGGGGGGGGGGGGCGGGATGGTACATGAGTGAATTAGTATTTACTGAATACTAGCGAGTGCGTGAGTGTGATCAATGAACATGTCATAAATGAACACCTCACATCACTGAAAGTGAATACAAGTGCATTGCGCACACTTGATGCGTGAATGTTTGTTTAACATATGATAGTCCAACTCAAAGGAGAAGTCACCTTATTACCTATTCATACCTCATCTGGTATGAAAAATTCTCAGTTTTCTTTCATGATTCGTGGAGAGAAATGGTTTCTGCAAGGGCACTAATTCTTGTTCTAGACAATAGATTTAGTTAGGGTCGTTTTCAGGATTTCTGAGGCTTAATTGTAATAAGTTAGATGACAGGTTTAAAAACTAACAACCAAACAAAGAAAAATAGCACTTTGTTACCTCAAAACATGGCACGTTGCAAAAGTTTACTTTCCAGACTTTGAGAAAATTTAGAATTCCGTAGATTATTTCGGTCAAACGGTCTTTACTCAATTAGAGCGGCTTGTTTTGGATATTGCCACCACCATTATCAAAAGATCACCGTTATAAGAAGACTGCCAACCACCATGCCATCACCATCATCAAAGGACGCTATCTCCACCCTATGCCAACCCATCATTGTTTCACCATCATCAGCCCTAACTCGATTCCGACCCTATTACATGCCACAATCCCAAAACAAAACCTCTCCACAACAGTGACCAACATAAAAACTTAAGTTCCAATCTGATTGTTTGCCCTTTTTGGCTTAAAGCGATTAGAAAACAACTTTTTACGCCTGAAATCTCCAGGAGTACTATCCTCAAGTTTCACGACTAAATCTTAAATTCGAACTTTGCACCCAGATTGAGGGTTCCAATTGCAATGCCCCTCATTCCATTCTCAATTTGTTGGTTAAAGAGCAGATTGTTGGCAGACTAGAATTGACAACATGAGCCAACGTGATGATGGTGAAGTTGGGTTGATGTTTTGGTGTGCGCGCGCGCGAGCGTACTGAATTAAGTTGAAAGGTATTCTCCTTTCCTTTGCAAGGTGCAGCGAAAAGAAGGCGCCAAGGATGCAAACATACTGAACCAGTTGCAGACCCAATAACAAAGAATTGGCCGTAAAAAACAGCTTCAAAGAGGGCCGCGATCTTGGCTGAGGTTGTCTTGAACATATTGGTCCTCGAGTGGACAAGTTTCTTTATACAATCTCTTCTTTCTTCACCCTTTGCCTCTTCGATTCAGCTCATATTCTAATTCAATCTCTCCTTTCGATCCAGTCCCTGCCTTTTGTGATATACTGTTAGTTGTTACTCTCCTGTTCTGTTGGCTAAATTGTGTTCGTACGTCCTAGTTGCTACCATCTTTCTGTAGACGTCCGTTAACTTTCCCTCATCCACTGTTGCTTTTGACTCTTCAGCAGTTCTTGAAATCGAGTTGGGGACACAACTATTTCTTGATAATAATCACCAAGACTCGCTAAATCTAAAACTGAATACAGCTTCAGTGTACCGCTGTACTATTATACGAAATGAAGGTCAATACGAAATTCTTGCCAACAAAATATGAAAGCGATAAACAAGTCGAGCTCAATGCACAATCGCATTTGCATAAGCAACACGAGCAACCGTAAGAGATGGTCCTCTTTTTGCAATTCCCGTTCTCGGATCCTACCCCTAAGTTCCATGATTATGATGCAGCTTCAAAGTATACATAATATACCCTCTACAAATCGAACATTATTGCAAAAGAATATCTAATCCTCTCGCTTGACGGAAAAGCAACCCTGCTACAACCATGATAGCGACGGCCATCCTTGGGCGGTTCAGATTACCCTCTTTGGGTCACGAGCTGCTGCCAGATGATCCTGCAAAACCAAAAGAAAGTTCCGATTTAGCTATAGAAAGTTCGTTTATGCTGCATACCATAGACCTTCACACACCCCCACCCCACCCCCCACCCCCCACCCCCTTCTCTCCTTCCTCAAGAAATAAAACGGACAGGAAATCTCTATCTTTCCAGACGAAGATGGCAAAAGCTTCATGGTATGATAAACTACAAGAAAAAAAATAGCAACCAGCTTTACGAGAGAATCAGAGAAAACACAAATAATCACAACATTCCTTGCATAACAGTCGATCACATAATTTAGTCCCATCATTACTTTTTTGGTGCGAAAGGGGATCTTATTTAACTGACAGCATAACAAAGGCCCCTGTATATACATTCTTTAGCAATGAAGAAGTCGCCAGATTCGCTGAATGTAGATACTGCAGCTTTTGTTGACATTGCTTGCGAATGCATCACAAAAAGTAGCCCTCCATTCTTGCAAAGTGAATTTGGAAAGACAAAATTGGCTTGAAGAAAGTTCAAAAACTAAATTGTTGAATGGCAGATAGTTTAGGGACCATTCCCAAAGGAGAGAAAGTGCGGCCTGGTCAGAAGTTTCTGCTCCTAGGCAAAATTAAGTAGAGACACCAACTCCCCCCCACCCACCCACCCACACAAAAAAAAAAAAGAAAAAAGGCCCTAACCTCTAGCATATTTCGAAGATCTCAGACTGATACATGCATCTCATACCAGGTAGACTGAGCAACTGATCTTAGGCTAAGCAATGCCACCCCAAAGAATGAAGTAAAATAGACTCAACTTCTCTACAGAAGTCACGCAACTATAAAAACCAAGTCAGTTAATCAAGTCGCAAGAGTTCATTTTCCAGAGCTTAGAGACAAACAACACATCAATACTTAATGGAGACTTGGAAAATGGTACAAAATCGGAATGGAACCGTAATTAGATCCCACTATAGTCTGCATTTCAGGCCTTTCAGTAGTAAGTAGCATCCTTCAAGGTACATGTTTTAGGAGGTTAGTCAGCACCTACGAGAGAAGCCTCGTGAAGCTCTATCCATGTGCCTAAGTGCGCATGGATATGCCCTGTGCATATCATACTTTTTCTCTTAACAAGTTGATGCGCATCATACTTTTGATGGCTCTAACTCACTTCAGATACCATGATTCAAGCACTAAAATACTCGGTAACTGTGATACAAGTTCATTTTTCAGACCTTAGAGACGTTTAAAGAGTGTCAATACATCTAATCTAAAATGAGAAATGAATCAAACACACCTTAATTTTGCATAAAAAGCTAATTAAAAGTACAAAGGAGATCAATATGAGAAGGATGAGTTGAAAAGAAAGATGTTATCACTGTATACTTTTCAAGAGCCAGTAGCATCCTAAAAGGTAACATAAAGAATCCAGACAAAGCTACCATCATGTGCTTCCAAGCGCATGGCGCTTTCTGGAGCATGGCATACTTTTAATAGCTACAACTCATCCTAGACACTACTAATTCACAGTTGCATGAGGTAAAAATTTCATCAAGTGCAATATATCCTTACCGAGATAAAATCAAATGCTCTAGTTTCCTCTTTCTTCGAACTGTTCAGCATCGAACTTGGAGTTTGATTAGGTATACTTGGATTAAAAATATCTGGAAATGGTGAATAATTTCCTCCTACTTGAGTTCCAGTTGCATGACCGACAGCAGAATTTTGGGAATGCAAGTTCCCTAACTGCTGGAAGTTAGACATTGTTGCGAGAAATTGCTGCTGGGCAAAAAGATTCCCCATGGCACCATAGTTTATCGGTTGAGAAGGAAATGCTGGATTCATCGTCACGCCAGGGGGGATATTATATGCCATAGGACCCAAAGAAAACATAGAACTTACATTTATCCCGACTCCTTGAGAACCAAGAATGTGATTAATAGCATCATTAGCAACCTGATGGCTTGGATTAGTAGTGGAATCCGAGAAGATGGTTTCAGAGAGCCCCCCACATTTTCCATTCTGCTTCACAAATGAGTCATTTCCATCTATGGACAAACCAGCCATTAAATTGTTGACATCTGTTTTCTGTTCTCTTTGTTCCATTGGTTCTGTACCAGAACCAAAAAGATTAAGGAGTTCAGAGCCACTTGTACTTGCTACTATATGGACTTCAGCAGCTCCTGGTTTATCAGCAGTCATCCCTGAGAAAAGATCAGATGCATCCTCTTTGTTGTTGCTAGTGTGAAACGAGACATCTGCAAAGGGATCATCATCTTTTCTATGTTCACTCGTGCTCGCACCAGTGCTTGAACCATCTCCAAATAAATCATCAATAATCAGTCTGGTTGGCATCATCAGATTTCCAGCCCTATGATCCCCGTGCAATTTCGTAGTGGCTTCAGTTCCGTACACATCATCTGGATCACCAGTGTCTATCAAGTCTGGCATTGGAACAGAAGCTTTCTCGGCCTTTACCTGCTTTTCTAAATGACCCACTCCCCCACTAGTTTGTTCTTCATCCAGAAGACTCAAGACCTGCCCATAAACAACCAAATGTCAGCACTATTCGATGAGCTAACAAACAGTCAGGAATTTGTCATACAATATACCCACAAAGAAAATTATATACCTACAAGTTTGTCATCATAAAAGAAAATCAGGCTCCTGCTAACATGAGCGCGAACACATATTAAGCACAAAGCGAAAAGGAGCTCTCTTCTTTTTCTCCACTTTGGATATGGTATTTATTGGGCTCCGCTCTCCAAACAAATTTTTGGATTGGGTATTAGAATGTAAACAAAAAAAATTTCCTATGCTCGAAACTTCTTAGAAAAGGTAACTCTCCACTAACATTCCTTTTCAGGTTAGTTCTTCTCACGTCTGATTCAAAGCGGCAGTATAACGTTTTTCACTGAAAGGCTTTATGGAAGTCAAAAACTTCTCAATAGGTGGCTTCTTTTGCTTAGTGTGTGTCTACATAGAACATTCTGACTCGAATCTGAAGCAGCAGAGTCAGATTAGCATCAGGCGATGTTGGCAGCTGAAGAATTTATGAGTCATCTTCTTCTTCATTGCACTTTTACCGAGCTGCGGTCCTTTCTTCAGTTTGTTTGGAAATGCTGAGGACTGTGGAAATGCTTTGTAGTCGGTTTCGTGGTTGCATTAGGCAGCCTTCTAGCCAAATCTGCAGAACAGCTCCTCTTTGACTTGTGTGGTGCATTTGGTTGGAATGGACTAAGCGCATAATATCTAAAGGCCTATCTAGCTCTGAAAGATACAAGAGAAAAAAGTTGTGTTGAGATATTTGTCCTCTTGGACAGCTCAGGGAAGGTGACATAAGATGCATTATGATCCCTTTTGGCTGTTGTTTCGATATATACATATACTTATCAAAAAAACAATAATCATACGTTGACTGATAAATGTTCCCTGCTACTACCCCACACCTGCCCTCCTTCCTCCCCATTTTATTTACTATTCTGCCCTTTTTCCCTGTTCATTTTTTGTTCCTATTCCGCTGCCTTTAACCACAAGATTGAATCAGTGCTGAAACTCTGATTGTAACGCATGAATTGGGACAAATAAGCTTGAATCTAACCCAAATTTTTTGACCTATGCATCAGGCGGTATGACACCAGGCCATCACACCCATCATGGTGCCTTACTGGCCTTGACAAGAGGGAAACTTTTTAGGCCAGTTATAAGGATCTTAACAAAATACAAGCTAAGGATAGCATCAGTTCTACGCGTCAGCCTCAATTAGATACCATGTAAAGGTGACTACAACTTCATCATCCATTGCCTCGTCTTCTAATAACTTTAATCTGTGTTATGTGGACTCTGGATCATAATCTGGATTGGATATGTGTCCGGCTGTCGCACTTTATAAGATTGACACGAAAATGAAAAGATATTACTGTGTTTATTTAAGGTTATACATAGTCTAGCATTAATCATCAGGATTCTGCTAAAACTATAAAATCTTTTAAATTTATTTTGGATTTATATGATTTCTATTTCTACCTGTTCAGGATAAGGCAGTGCTCAAAAGGAAAAAGAAAGAGAACAGCGGTGCCCTCCCTCCCTCCCTCCCAGATATGCCCTTGAAGTTTGTCATCTTGCATGTACATTCCTGGCGTTTTACTATAATCCAGAAAGGTCAAATCCAAGTTTTGTAAAGACTGTTGACGTCTTGATCTTCAGTTATCAAATGAAGTTTTAGTTGATGAAGTGTATATTTGCATTCTATTGGTGAAAAAGACTACTTGAATCCAACAGACCCCTGCCGGACGCCGCCGCTGCTGCCTCGCGTCACCCAGGACTTTTTCTTCTTCTTCTTCCATCGCTCTTTCACTTCTCTCTCTCCGATCTCCTCTCTGTCCAGAAATTCATAAACTCTAGGTCGCAATCTATCATCTTATATGCCAAAATACAGGGATGTCCCTCGTCTTTCGGCTGGAATTGATGACATGGTGTTTCCGTCCAGCAGAGGAAAGTCCAAGCTTAATTCCATACCGGTGTCTGCGTCGCGTCGGGTCGACACCTCCCCTTCACCACAAAGTTAGAAAGTCCCAAGCCTCGTAATGTGAATTCTAATGCAGAAAAGTTCAATTAATTACAGTCCTGAGGGTGCATCATCATATGGCTGATTCCTTTTACAGCAAGGACAAGTTAAGTGAGTTCAAAATAATAAAAAACTGGAAACGACAACATCGATCTCTATTCTCCATGTCCTGATTAAGGATTACAGGCCCACAGTCCTTTTTATTATTGTTCTTTCTTTACTTGATAAGTAAGAAAATATTAAGAAAGAACCGCCATTGAGGAGGCAAACCCTAATACACCAGAAGAAACCTAATTCTATGATGAAATCATCCAAAAAATCTAACAAATAAGTAAGAGAAACATTCCCAGAGAAGGAAATCCAAGAACAAATAGATCTCAAAAGAACTTGCTTCACATCTAAAACAGAACCACACATGCTTTTGTAATGACGATTATACTTTCCAACCAAAGATGGCAGCAAAGGCCTAAAGGGGCAGTGTTCCAACAGGCATGCCATGATATCTTTGGACTTCTTGAGGCCAGCAATGTATAAAATCAGTGGCTCATTCATCTAATCAATCCCAACAATGACATCACAGCCATTCATAACCAATGCCCATTATTGTCCACTGCCCCTTACACTATTAACACTCTTTACTCCCCTTCTTGCACCGCCCCCTCCCAACATTTGTCTCCTATTCCTCGGATCTACAATTCATCATGAGCTCTTGGCAACTAATCGTCTATAAAATCTAGCCCATTTGTCCGTTGCCGACCATGCTAATTGTGTAACTAACTTGCACCCATCCTTTCGATCCCCCAATGTTATCAGGCCTATATAATCGGTTTCCCCAGGAAAACCATTGACTGTCACTATCGGGGATAGATTATGCTCCAGTGCTACAGCCTTGGCCTCGATCTAGAGTCATACTCGTCGCCAACAAGCCCTCCGTTATCCTATACCATGCCTATTGCAAGTCTCTTAAAATTTGAAAACAACCAAAAAATTATGCCTCATCCTTAATCTCATCGAAAATGGCCATCTCTGCAATCATAACATACATGAGAGGGTGCGAGAGTCATGGGCCTGCTTTTCTCGAGGTAACCCAACAATTGAGTTGACTAAAAAGATGAGCTTATATAGCTTGTAACTGAAATTGGGTCCATACTAAAAAATGTTGACTGTCATCACTAAGCAATCACTTTTGGTGATGGTCACCTAACTGGAGTAAGTGCAGAGTATAGCGGGTGTAATTTTTTAAACCTGAGGGACCTGAGTCTAATAACCTCAAACTTGAATGACACCCGGTGAATTGACCCTTTTAATTTCCCTTGGATTACATAATTCTCTGGGGGTTTCATGTATTGGCATTTCTCTTTGACAAGCAGGAACTGTAGCCTGTTTCACTTAATAAATTAAAGAGGGGGGAAGTTAAAGAACAGGTACAGTAAAGGAAACCTAGACACACCTTATTTGCTTTTTCCCTCAAAGAAGCTTGTGGAGATTCAGAACATTTTGAAACAATATCTTTGTTTTCACAAAAATAAGATGCGACAATGGAAAGATGCTCATCGTCCCTTTTCCTCAAAATTGCTTCAAGCACGCATACAGCTTTCATGCGGACCTGAAAATGTTGCAGTATCAGAAGTAAATAAACAAAGATCATCACTGAAACATTTACAGTTATTCATCCCATCTAAGAAAATCAATCATCTTACAAACTATTCTCAAAACTTCAAAAATATGAGTTCATGAGGAATATAGACCAAGACAAAGTGAATTTGTATCTGTGCTTGTGTGGATGGGTGGCCATACTTTTAATTAATATGGAAATATACAGCATGAGAAAGTGTATGCATGCCTGCCACATGTGTGATTGGAGCTTTGACTCAAGGGCATGACTTAATGCCAGCGCATCCAGCTTTAAGGCCTCCTCCAGGAAAACTTGAAGGGCATCTCGAGTGGGTTGGAGACGGACGCCACAAGATGTTACAATGGTCTCTAACAACCTCCCTTCACGCGTCTTACCATCTGAATAACTTGAACTTGAGTTCCCACTAGTTGTCTCTGTCTGAACAGTTTTGGAGTCCTGCGCCCAAGTATTACCAGCCATATTCTTTGAAAACCGTGAAGATGGCAGAGTTTCAGGACGATGTCCATCCTCCCCATATCGATCTGAATAATCATTTTCTGTAGTCAATGACCTCCGAAGATTCGGACTCTTGTAACTTCCTGTGTCATTCCTTTTTGGGGATTGAGTTTGTGTTAAGCTGTTCAATCCCTGCTTTATTGTCGCACTTCCAATACCAACTACCTCACTTAGAAAGGACTTCTTATCTTCTGATGGCAGTTCAAAGTTGGTATTCCCAAACCCCTGTATCCGCTGGGTAAGATCTTCTGTGGCTGCTGTTTTATTGTCATCCGTGGAGAAAATTGCAGACAAAGCTTCCTGGGCTGTTTCCCGCACAGCTTTATTTAGTGCATCCCCCTTCAGAGGATCCAACTGGCCTTTATAGTGAATTAACTGACGAACAGCCACAGAGTTCCTTTGCATTTCCCTCCTGAACTCCACCCCAGATTTTGGCACAGCATACTTGATCAGTCTCAATGCCTATGAAGAAATTCAAGAAAATTAACACCAGCATCTCTTACAACAAAACTAGCATAGGTTTTGAAAATACCTCTTTTTCTTTAGAACCCCAGTGCTTATTTACCCTAGCACTTGAAGAACAAAGAAACCGTAGTGAACTAGTTATTTATATATCATAGTTTTTTCTTTTCCCTTTTTTCCTCTTTCTTAAACGGGTGTGGGATGGGGTGGCGGTATAGGTGTTCAATTACTTTCTGCTACACCCTTAAGCTATCAAAGTACAGGTCCAACAGTGCATATTTTGATTTTAACACTTCCTTTCACGTACATGTCCCTAGTGGCATGTGGAAAGACAAACCAAAGGTGTAGAAGAAGGCACAAATAAGATATAAAGTGCTTACAATTACTTACCATAGGTGTTTCTTTTTTGGGGTGGTGTGGGGTTTTTTTTTTTTTTTTGGGGGGGGTGGTGGTGGGGGGGGGGGGGGGGGGGGTTGGGGTGGATAGCAAAGACTAACAGCGGGCTTGCCATACCAAAGCTTCGGTAACACGTGAAGTGACCAATTGGTCTAATCTTAGTGTGAGAGTGCCCCCAACAATTTCATGCGTTAAGGAATAGGTGAATTAAATATATAACAAAAGAAACCATTTGAAGCTGGTTCATCGAGTAACATATTTTCAAGAGGTCCCAACTGAGAAGCAATGGGCACAGCTCCTGAAATCCTTCTCAAGAAAAGAAACAGAACCAAAAGCAAAGAAAGTAAGCACGAAAATTAAAGGGGGGAAAAATGCTAGGGGCTACCCAACACTAGTAAATTCATCCATGGCATATACTTCCCCCCTCACGTGGTCCTAATTTCAGGATTCGTTCTGACATAGTTTTCTGATAGTGGGATAATGTCTATGTTACTGTAGCAAAAAGGATGGAAGTTCAAACTCATCCGTTTAATTAGCTAGCATGTGCAAAGTTAGGCAAGCTATCAACAAACAGTTTGATATTTCAGATACAGTGACGAGGGTACTAGAGGAAAACATAATGTTAAGGGCATGATTAATGCACTGACCATTTGCCTTTAGGCATGCTCAAGGGACAGGCTAAAATCGAAAGCCAAACACTCAACGGGGACGAAGATAGCCAACTTCAACAGATTGAGGAGCTGAAAAGTTATCTAGCTTAAACTAGCAAAAACAGCTACTGAATAATAAGGCATTCAGCGTGATATCCCACATCAGATGTGGGATGGTATGAGATTGCGCTTATAAGACGCTGCCTAAGATCTTAGAAGTACCTTCTGGCTAGCACTTTTAAGGAATACATTGTCTTGTGGTTGGGCCGTGGACCGGGAAGTTACACATGGTACTAGAGCGGAATCTTGAAAGCTCGATCTGGGCTATCCAGTCGGGTTGCTGGAGGTTAGGACATATTATCCAACAAGGGCTCAAAAGGGATATCCTGGGCTATGTGTGACTCAGGTTAAGATTGGGCCTTAGCGTAGACACTAAGGTAAAAAGAAGGGGAGAATGTGATATTCCACATCAGATGTGGGATAATTAGTAATTGATCTTATAAGACCTTGCCCATAAACTAATATGAATATGTTAAATAAAGAGATTATCTTTTCGTGTCCGCTCTCATAAATCATAATATTACATATTTGCATATCAAAGGTGCGTAGTGTTATATTGTACAGATTCCTTTTAATTTTGTTGTCAATTGTTCAGTTACGGGGTAAATCCATGTAATCATCGATGGTTAATAGCACACTTTATATAAGCAAATTGATATGATAATATGGCTACTTTGTGAGATGTCAACTGTGTGTAATACAGTAAACGTGACCTAAAGAAGCAAAAATCAGTTCTTTTTCAATTGTATATGTGTGCCCCACATAAATCTGTAACATCACTTGCCTGATTATACTGAATAAAAGGTTAATATGAACATGGTAATCATAATTTTCTGTCTGCAGTCATTGCACAACTGGAAGTCAGGAAAAATAGTTATACTTATGAAACCAATTACATATAAACAATAGCGCCTGTTTCCCAAGCCAGAAGTCATCGACTAGGCATTAGCTGACAGTCACATACTGTGGTCTAAAGTAAATCTTTGCAAAAGGAAAAGCCTCTATCATTCTGGTGGGGAGTTCTATGAGAAATAGAAGAAGTGGAAAAAAGAGGGAGAACAACAAGTTTAGATATTTGCATTAAAGCACATTTTAATACTCTTTCTCTTCCACGAAGAAGTATTTTTGGATGGTTACCTCAACAGCCATTATACTTTCATCGTGCATGTTCTGTCTTATTGCTAGCTAGACTTGGTTCCAGAACTACCCAGGGATGCTCCATGTGTAGAAAAGAAAAGCACGCAATTACATTTATTTCATCATTCAAACCAAATAAGAAGAATCATTGCTTCATAAACCATAAGCCTAAAACTCCCTTCATTCAATTGGATCCCATCCCCCCCCCCCCTCCCCTACTTGCAGTTGCCTCCGATAGTTTTGGTAGATTTAAAAAGTGACCTCTCTAGCTGTTTTTACCCGAGCTTGACATGCCAAACCATATTTACTTGACGCATGATATCAAATTTAGCTCAATTCAATGTTTACACGTACCAAAATCTATCATAGTATTTCACAAAAAGTCGAAGGGCGCAAATGCAATGGAATGGAGGGAGTAACAGTAGCATAAACTTGGGAAAGTGGATACCTTTCTGTCCTTCTCAGCTGACAGCAAGAGCAAAGAAAGTAACTTTATCGAGAAAAATTTTGAATTCTGCTATCATATCGGCAAAAAGGGGAACATGCAAATAGATCTGCAGATATCGGTCAGTACCTTGTGCTTGACAATGGGGCTTTTATGCTGGAGCCGCTTGAAGACGAACTCGGAGACTTCCTTGACAATGGAGACATGGGAAGACCGAAGGAGGTCGCAAATTTCCTCCAGCTTGTAAACAGGGGTGACCTTGTCCTCGTCCGACGTGGCCCCGTCGATCATCCGACCCCTCCAGTACGATTCCACCGCCCTCCTGCTCGAATCCATCTCCAATTCGGATCGATCTGTCACAGGCTTGAACTGATTGATTGATTGCAGCAGCTGGGTAGATCGCCGATCGGGAGTATCTCTAAGCAATTTCAGGTAGAGAATAAAGAGCCAAACTGTTGGTGTAACGACAGCCAGAATTTTCCACTTCTCTATAAAGTCATCGTGGTCCGGTAAATTACCTTTGCTACTGGAGGTAATAATAATGTTTGAAAGGTCCTTGTCCTAAACCTTGCAAAGTCTCTACGTGATTCGCGGGTAAACTCGGTGCAGGGCCAAAGGATTTGCGCATGGGCGTCAAGCGCCCGCGCATCTCTCTTGTGTGTGTGCTCGCGTCTATTGTGCGTGAGTGAAGTTGTTTATTCCATATATATATATATATATATATATATATATATATATATATATATATGGGAGCTGATCCGTTGACAGCACTAGCAAAATGAGGTATTTTGCTAGCGCGATCTGGCCGTCCATCCTGAAAGATGGACTGCCCAGATCGCGACTTTTTGGAAATCTGTCAGTCGTCCGCGAGACTGTCTCGCAGACAGTCTTTTTACCTTTTTGCCCTCCTCCCATGTCCGCGAGACTGTCTCGATGACGACATTCAGTCCCTGACATGTGTCAGGAAAAAGGCGCCCGCTACACAGTGTAGCGGACGACCTTTACACTGACATATGTCAGGACCTGACCCGTCGGTCGCTATATGCAAAATTTATTTATGGACATTTTTTCTGACACGTGTCAGAGTTGTCAGGAGTTATGTCCGCTATACAATGTCGCAGATAGTATTGCCCTCTTACCCAAAAGTTCCCTAATTATCAACTCTTTCAACAAAATTTTCGCGGCCTTCAAATTCACTTGCTTCCATTTTCAGCTCCCTTCAAGTTTCGAGTAACACTTGGTTCAAGCTTCACTCAAGCAAGGTAAGTTTGTGATCTCAAAAGTTTTCTGGGTGGATTGACTGATAAAGTATAATTTTTTTTTTTGACAAAAAAGTATAGATCTTTGGTGATGTTCTAGAAATTTGTCACTCTATTCATCAACTTGTGTGGTTCTAGAAATTTATTTGTTAACTTTAAACTAATTCATTGTAGTTAATTTCGATTTTTTTTAGGTTCGCCAACTTCGACACATGTATCCTATTTAAATTCGAATTTTTTGAGATATGTTTGTTGTATTTTGGCATGGTGAATTTGTCTGTTTATCTTAGTAATTTTAATTTGTTATGTTCAATAAATATATAATTAGCAAAATGGGAGACACTTTTGAGATTATGTATATGGTATCCTAAATCGGTCTATTCGTCAAGATAATTTTGAGATAATATTTTCAGTTGAAAATGTCATTTGATTGTTAAGCGTAGTCTATTTCTACATAGGTCTTGTTTCACAATGTCTGATTTCGTGTCGAGCTCCAACACCCCCGTAGATGCTAGTGATCCGTATCTAGGACGAACCTTTCAAACATTGGAAGAAGCTGAAGAATGTTTTCGAGCGTATTCATTGAGGGTTGGTTTTGGCATTAGAATAAAAACTACAAGAACAAGCAACGTATCGAAAAGGATATGCTCTCGCTTATACGAGTGTCATAGGGGCAGAAACCCAGTGCAAAATGAGACACGCGTAGGCAACGATGACAGTGATGATGACGAAATAGGGTATGCGCGGAGAAGACGGGACTGCTTTGCGCGCACGAATTGCCAGGTCAAGATGTTCGTAAGCTATAAAGCCAAACAAGATCATTGGCTTATTACCAGCCTGGAACTGGCACACAATCACCCGTTAGTAACCCCTTCTAAGGTGAGTCAGATGCATCAACACAAGAAGATGGGTAAGGTCGCGAGGAGCCTAATTCACACAATGAGCAATGCGCGGCTAGGACCTACCGACATGATTAATGTTCTTGCTGAACAGGCTGGGGGAATTCAAAATTTAAACTTTAACACGACAGACGTTCGTAACGCGGTCCGAACCCATAGACGAGCCGCGTATGACCTCAATGATGCTCAAGCGACAATGAGCCTATTGAAACGGATGCAGATGGAGGACCCGCAGTTTACCTTCGACTATAAACTTGACGACGAGCATCGAGTTAGCACAATTTTTTGGGTCGACGGTCGTTCGAGGCTAGCTTATAAGCATTTTGGGGATGTCGTGACTTTCGACACCACATACCGTACCAACAAGTACTCGATGCCGTTCGCTCCTTTCACGGGCGTCAATCATCATTATCACTCCATCCTGTTCGGGTTCGCCTTGTTAAGGGACGAGAGCGAGAGTTCTTTTGAATGGTTGTTTAGGGTGTGGCTGGAAGCAATGAACTTCAAAGCACCCAGAGTTATCATCACCGATCAAGATTTGGCAATGAAGAAGGCTATTGCTACCGTCTTCCCAGATACTCGACACAACTTGTGCACTTGGCACATAAGCAACAAATACCCGGAACGTCTGCATCACGTGTACGCAAAGTATCCAGACTTTAAACAGGATTTTGACAAATGCGTCCTTAAGTCATTAACGATTGAGGAATTCGAGGAGAGGTGGGAAAAGCTTGTTCGGGATTACTCATTGCAAGACAACGAGTGGCTCCAGCACTTGTACGGGCTCAAAGAGCAATGGATTGGCGTTTACACGAGGAGGCATGAAAACGACGGGCAGGAGTGAATCTATGAATGCCACGTTCGATAGTTATGTGGGTACAGCTACCAATTTGAAGAGTTTCGTCACATCTGCACAAAAAGCGGTTGCGTCGTTGTTCGTGAAAGAAAGGGCTGCAGACTTTGCAACCACGTACAAGCAAAGGAGAAGGTTGCTTGAGACCCCGCTGGAGCTGAACGGTGCCAAAGTCTATACGAAGGAGATCTTCCTGCTATACCAAGTAGAGCTGCAAAAATCGGGCCGATACAGTATAAACAAGGTGGCAGAAAAGTCGTCGCGTGAGTACAAGGTTTATTCGCTCGTGAATGACCTCGTCCCTGAGAAGCTGCGCAGAATTTATACGGTGACCCACGACACATTGACGGACTCGGTGACATGTGTTTGCAAGAAGTTTGAGTTCCATGGCATCCTGTGTAGACACATTCTGCGGTTTTTCACACAGAAGAATATCAGGACAATCCCCGATAAATACGTCCTGCCACGGTGGACGAAAGGTGCAAACAGGTTGCACGGTACCATTTCCTTTCCGGAGCACCCGTATACTGACTTTGAAGAATCAGAGACGTTGCGGTATAATCATCTGGTGACGATGTTCACCCGTTTGTCCGTAAAGGGTGCTGCTACAATGGTCGGATATAAACATCTCCTCGAGGTAGCTCAGCAGCAAGAGCCCATCGTCGACCAATTGGAAGCAGCTTCAGTCAGCAATGCGGTTGACACCGAGCCTACGACGGGATCAGAAGATGACGAGCCGGGGGAGGGAGACGACAATGATATCCGGCCTTTGGATCCAATTATATCGCAAACGAAAGGCCGCAAGAGATCTACGCGGATGAAAAGCTCTATTGAAACGGCAACTCAACCAAAAAAGCTGAGAAGGTGTGCATTGTGCAACAAAATGACCGACCACGACAAGCGGAACCATTACAAGGCACTGGGGATAAGTCCAGTGCCTTTGCAAGACGGGGAAGAAGATGATGCCGAAGATGAGGACGAACAAGCTGCAGTGGAACTTTAGTGTACTGAATATTTATTGTAATAATCTTTTATGAGCCATCAAACCTGTCGGACATTTTGTAATAATTTTTTAGTAATGATTTTTTTGTAATAACCTTTACTCTCATTTTTTTATGTGATTTTTTACACTGTCCGCTACACTGCGCAGCACAACATTAGAAACCTAAGGTACTTAGAATATTTTTGGTATTTAGACCGTCCGCTACACTATGTAGCGGACGGCAGAGTAGACTCCTCCAACACTTAATTTTTTTTTGTTCTATTTTCTATGTCCGCTATACTATGTAGCGGACGGCCCTGCAGAATGCCTAACTATCAAACACTTAATTTTTTTTTGTTCTATTTTCTATGTCCGCTATACTATGCAGCGGAAGGCCCCGCAGAATGCCTTTTTTTGTTCTCTTTTCTATGTCCGCTATACTATGTAGCGGACGACCCCGCAGAATACCTCTTTTCTGCGTCCGCTATACTATGTAGCGGACGGCCTCGCAGAATCCCTAACTATCCAACACTTAGTTTTTTTTTTGTTCTCTTTTCTATGTCCGCTATACTATGTAGCGGACGACCCCGCAGAAAGCCTAACTATCCAACACTTAGTTTTTTTTTGTTTTGTTTTATTTTCTATGTCCGCTATACTATGTAGCGGACGGCCCCGCAGAATGCCTGGCTATCAAACACTTAGTTTTTTTTTGTTCTTTTTTCTGCGTCCGCTATACTATGTAGCGGACGGCCCCCACAGAATGCCTGGCTATCAAACACTTACTATATTTTTTGGTACTCTTTTCTGTGTCCGCTATACTATGTAGCGGACGGCCCGCAGAATACCTAGCTATACAACACTTAGTTTTTTTTTCTTGGAGCTCTTTTCTGCGTCCGCTATACTATGTAGCGGACGGCCCGCAGAATACCTAACTATACAACACTTAGTTTTTTTTTGTTCAGTTTTCTATGTCCGCTATCCAACCCTTGGTTATTTTTTGAAGACTGGCCCTACAGATAGACAGATATCGAACACTTGGTTTCCAAAAACTAAGTGTTGTATAGCTAGGTATTCTGCGGGGCCGTCCGCTACATAGTATAGCGGACACAGAAAAGAGAACAAAAAAAAAACTAAGTGTTTGATAGCCAGGCATTCTACGGGGCTGTCCGCTACATAGTATAGCGGACACAGAAAAGAGAACAAAAAAAAACTAAGTGTTTGATAGCTAGGCATTTTGCGGGCCGTCCGCTACATAGTATAGCGGACACAGAAAAGAGAACCAAAAAAAAACTAAAGTGTTAGGCATTATGCGGGCCGTCCGCTACATAGTATAGCGGATACAGAAAAGAGTACCAAAAAATAAAAACTAAGTGTTGGACCAGAAAATGGTTGGCACAGACCAGACATTTAGTTCCGACCTTCCCGAACCCCGGCCGAAGCGGAGGCCTTATGTCCGCAATATTGTAGAGCTAGACTTTGGTGTCCGCTATATAGTAGAGCTATACAATGTAGCGTAATGCAGTTTTAATAAATTGGAATAAATTGGCGCCCGAAGACTTGTTTTAGCGACATAGTAGGTTAATGCTGTTTTAATAAATTGGCGCCCTAAGATTTGTTTTAGCGACGGAATCAACAATCTCAATATCAATAAACAATAAATAATGTACGATTCACAAAAACCGCACAATTAAGCAAGAAAAAATTTGGAAACATAATGAACAAGAACATAAATTTTTTATTAATAATAAATTAGGGTTCACATTTGGGCATCGAAATTTTTTCACAAGCACTCCGATCAAAGATTACAACTTGAAAATCCCACCACCCAAGGTGTTCAAACACTACAAAGTCCCCGAGTTCGAGGCCATACTGGCGCACGAAGACGTTCCAACCCTCTGCGAATTGCTTTTTTTGGGGTCGGCCGGGCTTCAGCCTGATTTCAACCTGCCACGCCCCCTTGCGGATATATAATCTTACACTCTCATGAATTGTTGTAAATTGATTGGTAAAGGCTTCCGGTATGTCCTACCAAACACAATACAAAAAATAAGTTAGTTTTGGTTAAGAAAAACAAAAGATCAAATTTTTAACACACGAAAATACAGAGAAAAAGGGATGGCCTACAAGTTCATTCTCAAATCCCGGCATCATGACTTTGAAAAAGTGTTTGCCTGCCAGGTGTAAGTTGCCAATAAAATCGTAGGTGGTCTCCGATCCAGAAGCCATCGAGGTCGGCGTTGAGGGGAGGATGGTGGTGTCGCCAGAGATGTGGGTCGTTCTAGATGGGGTAGCGGCTTGGGTTAGATGTGAGAGAGAGAGAGAGAGAGAATATAGCGGACTGATAAAAGCTGATTGCCCGATCTGATTACTATAATAGGAGAGAGTTATATGTAAAGGACGAAGCGACCGACGGGACAGGTCCTAACATGTGTCAGCCTAGAGGTCGTCCGCTACACTGTGTAGCGGGCGCCTTTTTCTTGACACATGTCAGGGATTGAATGTCGTCCGCGAGACAGTCTCGCAGACATGGGAGGAGGGCAAAAAGGTAAAAAAGACTGTCCGCGAGACAGTCTCGCGGACGACTGACAGATTTTCAAAAAGTCGCGATCTTGGCCGTCCATCTTTCAGGATGGACGGCCAGATCGCGCTAGCAAAATACCCCATTTTGCTAGAGCTATCAACGGATCAACTCCATATATATATATATATATATATATATATATATATATATATATATATATATATATATATATATATATATATATATATATATATATACACCCTAGCTGAAATTTCGTGTTATGCACGGAAAATAGAATACAGTTATCATAAGCTCTAACAAAATAAATCTTCAAAATAAAATAAAAATTTTCAAATTTGTGATATTAAGCATTAATTTTACGCTGCTAATACGCTTTTAAATTAATAAAGTATCAATTTAGACTTTTACACTTTAGTAATTCTCAGTGACACGACAGGAAAATCACCGCTAAATATGACAATAACAAAAAAAATGTATTTTATGTTCTCATAGAAAAATTGAAAAGAAACCTAGTCATTGCACTTTGTAGTGGGGATAACTGAAAAAAAAATTGCTTTGCTTTTGATTACATCAACTTCCTTCAAACTAAATCAAAATTAGTACAAATGTGTTCATTTGTATTTTAGTATATTTCGATCTCTGTTTTTTTTGGTAAATTACATTAGAGTTTAAGAGTACACCGTTACCATTACAATCAAGTGTGAATTACTCATCTTTTGAAAAGATGAAGAGGAGAAGGCAGGTATCATGAAAGAAAATATAAGAGTAGTCGAACCAAGAATATGGGAATGGAAGAATATATAAATGTCTATCTATTATTAAAAGAATCAGTCCATTGAAAATATAATCCGTATAGCTAAGCCATCATTTCAACTAATTTGAACAAAAAACTTATAAATCACATAGCAAACCAAGCAGCAGAAATCTATCACCCCTAACATAGATTCAACAATTAATCATTACAGACAGTTAACACCAATCTCAGTATGAAGCAAATGGAGAAATAAATCACCTATAGCACTCAATAATCTTTAACTATAAGCAACATACCACTCATTTAATCAAGAAAATCCTTAAAAGATATGAACAACAGATAGATAACACGGTGGTGGGTAATGGCAAAAAGATAGCACGGTGGTGGGCATCGGCAAAAAGGAAATGTAGCCACTGAAGGGGAAAGAAGATGAACAGGAGAGTAAATTTGTTTCTATATTTTTGTAGAAAACACTAAATTTGGCCACCATAAACAACTATTGAACCACTGAACCACCATTAGATACCTTTGGCCACCTTAAACAACCATTAATCACCCTTAATTTTCCCAAGACCATCTAGAGCAAACTCACAACTATGAATGGGATTTAAAACCGTCAGAAAGTGGAGAGAGAAAGGGAAGAGCACAAAAAAAAAAGAATTGTAACTGTTGTGACGTGGGGATGGAAGCCTTTTAGAAGAGAATCGTGGGTGAGTAAGTTGAGATGAATGCAATGGAGATGTTATGGAGATGTTGGGCTACAACAAAAATAATAATAAGAATGAAAGATTAAAATATGAAGTGGAAATTAAACTATTTATGAGAATGTAGGAACCCATACCTGAAGATGTTATTTGTGTGAGAATCTAACCTTCCATTGCAAGTTGAAGTGAATGCAATGGAGATGTTGGGCTGCAACAAATTTAAAATAAGAATGAGAATGAAAAATTAAAACACGAAGTGGAAATTAAATCATATATGACATTTCTAGTACCATACCCGAAGGTGTTGTGTGTGAGAATCTAACCTTCCACTACAAGTAAATAGAAGTTTTATGAGAACAACGTAGCCACAAACATGAAGAAGTAGAAAGTAGCATGTATGAGAGTGAATGAACCTTACCTCAAATACGAAGTGGAAATTAAACAATATATGAGATTTCTTGTACCATATCGAAGGTGTTGTGTGTGAGAATCTAACCTTCCACTGCAAGTAAGTAGAAGTTTTATGAGAATAACGTAGCCACAAACATGAAGAAGTAGAAAGTGGCATGTATGAGAGTGAATGAACCTTACCTCAATGTGAAGAGCATATATCCTCTGCTAAAATGGTGAGAAATATGGGATGTAGTGGAAGTTTGGATGGTTTTGGTTTTGTAGTGGGAGACCTGGGATGTAATGGAAGTTTGCATGGTTTATGGGATGTAGTGTATTTTTTGACCAATGAACTATTGACACATAATTAAGTTGGTATAAAAATAAAGCAAAAATTCTAGAAAATTGGATTGGGTGTTTGTTGGCCCAAGAGGCTATCAATCGAATCATATATATATATATATATATATATATATATATATATATATATATATATATATATATATATATATATATATATATTCTGTATGCGCGTGTGCATGCATGCGAGCATGTGTTGTGTAAACCTGTATGTCGTGTGTTGGGAAAACTCAAGGAAGGCTGAAAAAGAAAGCGAACAAAATATTGGATCACTCGCGAGTAATCCTTGCCCAAGATGGGTTGGCATGAGTCTAAGATAATGCTACCCCAAAATATCTGGGTAAATTCTACCCCTACCCTCCAAATTTGTAGCCACAATGGATTATTCGCAACATCTGTTTGTCAGGTCTAATCCTTTCATTTTGACAAATTTATCGTTTAAGTTTACTATTGTCATTGATGATTTAGTTCTTTTATCCGCCAAATACATGTTGGGCGATCACATGGACGTTTATGGGACATTTTAGGTCATTCAAAACAAAATGTCTCTTAGACCAAAAGGAAAAAAAAAATCAATTTCACAGTGCGACATAAACACATATGCCTAGGTAAACTCCGTGTGACTATGGGTATTTACCAAACAATAACGCTCTTCTTCGACTACAGAATTCGTTAAGAAAATGAAACAAAAGAGAAAAAGGAAAAAAGTTGAAAGAACCTAGAATCTCCATCTTTTTTGGATGCCCATAAAAGTATTAGGGAAAAAAAACCTCTAAGAAAATGACTTTTCCTTGTTTGGTTTACTGGAAAGTTACAAAATATTATTCCTTTTGTACTTTTTTTTTAAATTTGCATCATTATACGAGACTTATCCGACCTCCTAACAAAGAAATCAAGTTTAGTACTGCATCAATCGTCTCAACCTTTTTATTGTAGGTTTTACTTCCAAGTGACAAAAGTATTAGACAAATGGAAGTCTAAATTATATCTAGGAGGCTACTACAATCGTAAATCAAGTAAATGCATTTACATATGAAAAAATTTAAATTTTGTTTTCTAAATAAAACCATATTAGCACAAATATACTGAAATAACCTTTAACAAAAAAGATTAAGTTCATATCCCAAATGAAATAGATGGAGAATATGCTTCAAGTTGTTAGAAACTATAGCACTATTTTTCCATTTTCTGTTCAATAGTGCTCGAGCTGTGTTCATGTTTCGGGTTACTATTTTTCTTTAGGGGTAAATAACAACGTACTAAGGGTATTATTGGCATGCTCAATTGATGAGTTATTAAAAGTAAATGCAATAATTCAAATAAGTGTACATTTATATTTATTCTACCTATAAAAGTATGAATCTTATAAATTATTTTATTTCGTTTTTTGTCATTTGTTAATCACTCTAATAACAATTCTACCTGTTATAAATTCTATTATTAATTACTAATTTTGTAATAGTTTTCGGTTTTGCCCTCGCTAGTTATTCTAATGACAACCCTAACCTTTCCTAATTTTATAATGCGTTTAATGAACATTATGTCATAAATTTAATATAAACCTACATTTACACATTGGAAAACAAAATGATTTGTTGCAAAAAATATATTTATATGTGTATGTGTGCGTGTGTGTACTACCTATAAAAGTATGAATGCTATAAATCATTTTTGAACGATTATGTCCTCTGTTAATTACGTCATTTACATTCTTATCCATATTTTATTACTCTCTTATAAATTTTAATGAAATTAAAAGAATATTGGATAATGAATCTATTCTATATATTGAGAAATGAAAAGTGTAATGAGAAAGAAAAACAGAACAAAGAAATTTCCTTATTATTCTCTTTTTAATTTGATTAAAATGAAATAAACATTAGATATTGAACTGGTTAATGAGAAATTCCTTTTTTTAGGTTAGCATACAATTAACCAATTGAAATTTGAAAAAAAAATTAAAAAACTGAAATACGTAAAAAAATCAATTAAGAAACAAAAAATTGTTGAAAAAAACAAAAAACAGAAAAAAAAAATGAAAAAAGGTTAAATATGCATAAAAGAAAGGCTTAAATATTTTGTCAATTTGAACTTAAAATATGTTCGATTATTACAGTTCAAGACCGAGTGTTTTGCATTTCTTATTAATGAAATGCAAAGCATCTGATCTTGAAAATTACAAATCTTAATCATAAACTAATTTAACAGATTATAAAAATAAAGACGTAGATTCATTTTTTTAATTTTTCTATTTGCTTTTATTTTCAGCAGTACCATCAAACATTTCTTCAATCTAGAAGCTTACAAAGAATATTTCCAAATATAAAACTGATTACAATTGCGAATATCAAATATACATTTCTTCATAAGTCACAAAAGAAATAAGAACATAATTAAATTACATTATTTTGATCTCAAAAAAGATAATAATATCACTTAAAACATTACTCTTGACTATATCCGTGTGCATCACACGTGCTCTATACTAGTGATTTCAAATGGAGTGAAACACAGGTTTTTGGGCATTAATTAGAACTAATGTTGTCCTAAATATTTGTCCCTAATTTGAATTGAAATTAATTTTAATTTTAGCTTAGAAAAAGATAAAACCACAAGAGTTAGGAGAAACGGCAGAGGCCTTGCTGTACAACACCTCTGTTTTTTAGCAGAGATTTTGATCCAAAAATTGAGTATGGGCATTTATTTTTTTCTTTTTTACCTGTAAATTTATTGATATCTTTACTCACAACCACATTTAGTAAGAGCATGAGAGTCAAGTCTGGACAAACCTGAAAATAAATATATAAAGATAGCATTTGAAAACATTTTTATTTATTTTTTCTTCAGTTTTGTAAACTGGAGAAAGAAAACCTATTTGACGGACAATTTTCCTTTTTTCCTTCAATTTTGAAAATTAATTTTTAAAACGGGACTGTTTTTTAAAACTCCATTTAGAGTTTTGAGTTTTCAGATTTGGTTTTTGTTTTGAGATCCAACCTTCAAACTTTGTTATAAGCAAAAAAATGAGTATCTTTTTAAGAAAACCCCCATCACATACACATACAGAGCACTACCACCGCTAGTCACTTCCTTCCATTAGCCAAATTTGTCCCGTCGTCACCCTATCGCCGTGAATCTGCCCCTACCGTCGTTGTCACCCTATCACTGCCACACTCTCTATGCTGCCACTCACAGATTTATCCCAGTGTCGCCACCCTACTGTCATCGCCACCCATAGATCTGGCCCCCTGTTGCCAACCCACGCCTTCGACAACCATGGGCCACACGACTCACACCACCACCACACTCTGGCCACTGCCACTACAAATTTTCCCTAGCATCACCACCCTACCATTGTCGCCACCCCCAAATCTGGTCCCCCTATCGCCAACTCACGCCTTCGACAACGAATAAGACCTCAACACACAATCTCTACCTTACTGCCATGGACAATGAATGGGACTTAAAGCAACGCCGCCATCTCAGCACCGTCGCATAACCCACAATTTGCCTACCGTCACCACCCCACCACCATCGCATTTGATTATGGATGTGGTGCTGTGAATTGGATGCTGGTGGTGCCACCCATCGATGGTGATGCTTCGGGGAGTTCTGGGAATCTATTATAGAAAAATAGTTGGTGGAAAAATCAAGGGAAAAATGGTAAAGAAAAAACACAATATAAAAATTAGCTAATCAAACACCCATTTAGTTTTATTATTTCGAAAATTGAAAATCAAAACTGTAAGTGATTTCAAACAGTCATTAAGTTTTAACTTTTGATCTAGCTCCCGAATCATTTTATCTTTTTCGTCAGTTACAGAGCAACTCTAACACTCCAACACTATGTGTTTGGGTGTGCGCGTGTGTTGTTTATTCTGTATGTGAATGTGCTTGTGTGTGTGCGCTTCCATGTGTTGTGTCAGTATGTGCACGCATATGTCGTGTGTGCGTGTAGTTTTATTCTATCTGTGTGCGCACGTGTATGTTATTCATTTTGTGGGTTTGTGCGCACGTGTGTGCGCGTGTTAGTGCATGCATGCTTCTGTGTTGTGTGACCCTGTATGCCTGCGCATGTGTTGCAAGGCTTTTAAAAAAAAGGTGAGCAAAACATTGGATCACCCTCGAGTATACCCAGCTAAAGGCGGGTTAGGCACATGTTCAAGAAAATGCTACCCGTAAAATTCTGAGTAAATTTACCTATAGCCACCAAACCCATATCCATAATGGATTACCCAGGGTACCCGTTTGCAAGGTCCAGTCCTTTCATTCATAACGATTTTGTCCTTTAATTTCACTATTTTCGTTGATTTGGTTTTTTTATCTGCCAAATACACAATAAGCGATAACGTAACATTTATGAGACAAATGGGTCGTTCAAAATATGATGATGCCACAACGATAGAAAAAAAGACAAATATTTAAATTCACATATGACTAGGTAAATCCATGTGACTAGGGGTATCTACCAAACAATTACGCTCTTTTCGAATCATGGAATTCATTATGAAAATGAAATGAAAGAGGAAAAGAGAAAAAGTTAAATAAAAAATTAGAATCTCCATCGTGTTTGGATGCCCAAAAAAAGTATTAGGAAAACAAAATGAATCTCTAACAAAGTGTTTTCCCTTGTTTGGTTCATTGGGAAAGATCTCGATAAAATATACGAAGTGTCATTTCTTTCATACGTCTCTTAATTTGCATTATTATGTGAGGCTGATTCAACCTCCTAACGAAGAAACCAAATTAAGTACTACGCCAATTGTTATAACATTTTTCTTCTAGTGTTTATTTCTGAGGAACAAAGAATAAAAAAAAATGAAGTCTAAACTATATTTAGGAGGGTATTGACAACCCTAGATCAAGTAAATCCACTTACATATGAAAAAACTTAATTGTTGTGTTCTAAATAAAATTGACCCCATGCTTATTAGTCAAATAACTTCTAACAAAAAAGTGTAAGTTCAATACATCCCAATTTGTTAGAAAATATAGCACTATTTTTTGCATTTTCTTTTTAATAGTGCTCTAGCAGTATTCATGTTTTGGGTTACTGCTTTTCCCTGGGATAAATAACAACCCACTAAGGTTATTATTGGCGTGCTCAATTCATGAAGTATTCAAAGTAAAGGCAATGCTTCAAATCAATGTACAACGTTTAAAATGGAGTAAAACAACAAGCTTCAAAGAATGTTTTTGGGCATTAATGAGACTTAATGGTGTCCTAAACATTTGTCGGTTATTTGATTTAATTAAATTCAGGTTTAAATTAGGAAAAAAAAAGCAACTCCAAGGGACGGGAGATATGGAAAAGGACGTGATGGATAATCCCAAAGTCACTAGTTCCGATTTCCATACCAACTGGCCACGAACTATGATGCTCTTCTTAGAAAAAGAAAAAAAAATTGTCCAGTTTTGCAGGCAATAATACTCATTTGAAAGGCAATTATGGCAATTACCCCCACTTAACTATCTTCCAAATCTTCAAACTTCACAGAATCTCATAAGTGAAATAGAAACGACCAATAGTCTAAAGACTGCAATAAGTTATGTTCAGCAAGGTAAGAAAGAATTTTATTCCTAAGGAGGTCGAAAAATCAATTCTCTCAATGGTATTAACATAGGAGAAAGATTGTGAAAGGTGGAGATCGTATATTCAGATTGTGTGTTCTAATGGTGGAAACAAAGGCTCTACTTATAAACAGAATCAGAACATTATGTGGAGATGATAGCTTATTTAGGGCCTAAACACACACACATATATAATGGTGGAAACAAAGGCTCTACTTATAAACATAATCAAAACATTATGTGGAGATGATAGCTTATTTAGGGCCTAAACACACACACACACACACACACACACACAAAGGCTCTACTTATAAACAGAATCAGAACATTATGTGGAGATGATAGCTTATATACACATATATATATATATATATATATATGTGTGTGTGTGTGTGTGTGTGTGTGTGTGTGTTAAAACAATTTACATTAACACCCCTCCTCAAATTCAAGGCGATGAATATGAGGCCAACTTGATTTGAAAGTTCGATCTTGAAATCGTCCAGTTGGATGTGCTTTTGTGAATATATCTGCTAGTTGTTCAAGAGAAGTGATAGATAGGATTTGAACGGTGCCACAAACAATATGTTGACATATAAAATGACAATCAATGTCTATATGTTTGGTGTGCTCATGAAATACATCATTCTGAACAATCTAATTAGCAGTGTGGTTGTCACAATGCAATTAAATAGTAGTTGAACAAGTAACTCCTATGTTTTCAAGTAACCAACGAAGCCAAAGAAGCTCTTGTGTAATATTAGCAAGAGCTTGATATTCTTCCTCAGTGCTTGACCTAGCAGTTAGCCTCTGCTTCTTGCTTCGCTAGGAGATAAGTGTAATACCCCAAAACCTTAAAATAGTCTTAATAAATTAAATAGGTATAATTAGCGACAAAATTAAATTTTTAGCATTTGAAATATTTCCTGATAATGACAATTTAAAATTTCAGTAGCGGTGAAATTATTAGCGACGTTTTAGCAATTTCTTAATAGCGACGTTTTGTCAAACGAGATAGTGTAATAATTCGTAGGTAAAATTCATAAATTTTCGTCACAATTAATTTGGACCAATTTAATTTCGGTAATAAGTTGAGTAAGAACATTTAGCGACAAATGAGGAATAGGGTTAATTTTTCTTGTCAGATTAGGGTTTAATTTACATATATGTATATATAAGATACTGTAGGTCTCTGCAGCCACCCAAAACTCTCTAGCCGACAACCCAACGAGAGAGGGAGAGGGACACCGGGAGTGAGGAAGGACTTTGGCAAAGAGATTACCGGCGACAGCACTTTCGGTAAGTTTATTCTGAGACAAAACTTCCATATGATTATGTGAATGTATATATACAATACGGGAAGGAAAATGGGTCTCTGTGAGGGTGTATTGTCTAGGTATATAATTGTGGGGTGTGGGTATGGAGCGAATAAATGGGTTGTCATGAATCTGTGGTGTATCATAGGCTAGATTTCAGAGTGTATAACATAAAGAAAGGTGGAATGAGGGGCAACCATGGTTGCCGAGAGTGAAAGAAGAGGCTGGCAGACATGGGCTACCGTGATATCGCGTAGGAGGGAAATTGGGAAGAGATTTTTGGGACGAAAGGTGGCAGCAGGAAGAGCCACTGCCATGAGGCAGTGGCTGTGCGCGATGGGCTTTGGAGAAATGGTGAAAGTGAGAGTTGCGTGGGGGGTGAGCCTCAAAGAAGTGTGTGGTGCGTGCGTGAGTGTTACTGTGTGTGAAATGGGCATGGGTATGTGATTATATACAGGCTGTTTGTATGTGTAAGATGGGACATGGAATGGGTTTTAAGTTTAGAGAGAGAGAGACAGAGAGAGATGGGGACCATAGAGTGCAGCCGTGTAGTGGGGGTGGTGAAGTGCGTGTGTATGTGACAATTCTGAGTGCACGAGTGTGCGAGTGTCTGGAGAAGGAAAGCAATAAAGAGAGAATGGAAATGGGTTTGCAAGCCGTGTGAGTGTATGGGTATACTTTGTGTGTGTTTATGGGTGTATAACATATGTGGGCATGGAAGTGTGCAGGTGTGATAGTGTGTGAAATGTGAGTGAAATGGCAGTTAACATATGCCGTGATTTGTGAGTGTGCTTGGGTGAGTGCCGCGTAGAGGTAGTGTGTGGAAACTGTGTGTGGTAGTGTATGGGAGGAGAGAAATGGAATGGAGACAACCTGTGTAGTGTAGTGTAGTGGGGTGAGAGTATATATGTATATAAGAGTGTGTGCATGTGTGAGTGTGTGGTGTTGTGTACATGGTGTGTGCGCGTGAGAGTTTTCTGTGAGGAAGTTGTGCTTGTATGGGACTGAGAGTTGGAGTAACTGGGTAGTCAATGAGTGCATGTGTGTGCTGGGTGCGTGTGTTAGTGAGCTGTCAACTTAATGGTGGGTACACGGATAACGTTAGACTCGTTACCCACTTTGGAGAGTGAATATTGAATATTAGAACGTAAAATTTTATATTATAGTACGTGAGACAATGCTAGAATTACTGGTGAAATTTCATAATTTTCTGAGATCATATGTATTTTTAATATTTTTTGTAAGTTTAAAATGGTAAAATTATTTTCAAGCCTTTAAACCCTGAAAATGTTCTCGAAAAAATTACAGAAATACTTTTATAGAATAATAAAGACTAAGTATAAATTTTGTGATTTTTAGTCATTTACTATCATTTCTATATCGCATTGGATTTAACAAAATGAAAAATTTTAAAATAGTTTTAATGCCTTTTAATTTCTGATTTTAATTTCAATAAATTTTATAAGTCTTTTGAAGCTGTTACAAAAATTGTGAGCTTTTATTTCCAACTAGAAGAAATTATGGCAATTTATTAGTTTTATAGTATTTAAGGAAATTATTTTTTTATTCAAAAATAATAAAAATATTCAAAAATTATATTTTTATCCCATATGCTACATTAAACTATAAATAAAGTTTAAGGAGTGACTAGAATATTTTTGGGATATTTTTGAGTCTCGGGGAGTGTGACGAAATTCTAAGTAGGTTGGTCGTAAGGGAAACCGCGGGTAGAGAGATGGGTACACTATAAATAACTATATTTAGATTTTAATGTAGTAGTATGAATAAGTGTTCTGATAAATGACTCTGCCAACCTAGGTTAATCACGAGAAATTTGGTCGAGAGTTTTTTTTAGCTTCAGCGCTTGGATTGAGGTAAGGGACTTCTTCTAGAACCCTATTCATCTATTAATATCATAATATTCTTTCTGGTTTGCTATTAACATTTTTATTGGACTCACTTATATTTGTGATGACATTGCATCGATTGCCATTAATACTCCGTTTGAGCCTTATATGTTCATTGAAAATTCCATTTCGATGCTATGTATTTATTTCTCATTATGCATCGAATGTATCATTGATTTATCGGTTATTGCACTCTTAATATTGACATGAGTTAGTGTATTTGAGGAGTTATAAGGATGGTCTGTATCGGGGGTGATATAAGGATGGTCTGTTATTGTCAGGAGACGCTAGTACCCTAAGGGTCTAGCTAGTGTTCATATGCATATGCAACCTTATTGTTAGTGAGCACTGCCTGTGTGGCTTTGCTAAAGTGTTACCCTGCACTGCCTTTGTGGCTTTGCATTATACTCATGTTCAATATCATCCGCATTGGTTCAATGTAAATTGAAAGTGTATCTTTTGAATTTTGGATTGAGAATACTTTTCTCCATTTGGTCACTGATATAAAATTTTCCCAAAGAAAAATCATTTGTACTCTTTATTGAATTTTTGAGCGACCTTACTGAGCTCTCGAAAGCTCACTCCCTTTTATGTTCCTTTCTGTAGGAAATAACCCTCAGTAAGACTTCGGGACGATCGAGCTTAAATTTCAGAATAGCTTATGTTTTCCATTAATAGTTTATTTAAGCCTTGCTAGAGAACCAGTATGTAATTTAAAATTTTGAGTACCTTACAATTATTTTGTGATAGGAAAGGTCTGTTAAGACAATTGATGGATTGTAGTGCTCTGATCTGAATGTTATTGGGTACCTTTAGTGGTAATGAATAAATTGGACAATTGAGGAGCTGATGGAATGATCGGATAATGCTCCGAAAATTGCGGGGCGTTACAATAAGAGAATCACAAAGAAAGAAAAAAGAACGATGTGGAACGATGGTCTGTAGGATCACCAGCCCCATCAGTAGCCGAGCATGCATTAATTCTAGAGAGGAATGTTTTGAAAAATGAAGACCATTAAAAAGTGTTCCTTTTATGTAGCACAGAATACGAAAAATTAGTAGCATAATAATGAATTGAACAAGGAGCTTATAAGAACTAACTAACTAGATGCATTGTAGATGCGTTGTTTGGTCAAGTAGCAGTGAGGTAAATGTAGCAAACGGCCTCGAAAACCCCTACGAGCCCGAAAAGGGGTCTAAAGATTTTAAGAGTTTCCATCTTATTTAATTAAACACATAAGAAAAATAAAAACCTGAAAATAACTCTGAAAATGTCCAAAGGACTGACTAGTCTATCAAAAACAATAAATGAGTTCGGGGACTAGGTCATACGACGGGAAGGTGTTATGCACCAGCCATACCCTTTCGCATTCCCTTTCGGTCTCTACTTCATTTCTATTAATTTTTGGCCTTTTAACACATAACAATAAATATCCTCAAAACAAACCCTAAGCGTACTTCTATATTATTGGTTTGAATTTAACGACTGGGGTCAAATGGCCTACATATCTGATCGGGCAAATTAGAACCAAAACCATTGTAGTTCGATTTGGATCTTATGGGATACGACCTACACTTCAGTCTTAGACTCAGGCTAAGAAATAAAAAGACTCATTTTCAGTAGTTTTATACTGAAAATGAAAATGTGATCATGGAAAAGCGAAATAACTTTAGACCATTACACTAAACTAGCCTAGAAAGCAATAAATGCACCTCGTGAGTCCACTTATGTAGAAGACTCGAGAACGCTTTGTGGAGGATCCACGATGCAAGTGGCTTGAGAATATATACAAACGGAATATGAAGGGCTAGTTTCTCTTAAGAGATGATATACCACTTCTAAAATAAATGGTATTAAAGCTCTTGGGAGAAAAAAGCTAATCCACAAATATGTTGGCTAAAGGCCTTATGTGGCGAATCGCCTTAGAATGGAGTCGCCATCTTATTTAATTAGAGGAAAGAGAAACTAATGAAAATCCTAAGAAATGACTCTAAATGTCCAAAATAACAACAATGGAAAACCAAAAGATGGGTTCAGAGGCTAAGTTACGCAGTGGGAAGGTGTTAGGCACCTGCCACGCCCTTTCGGTATCCATTTCATTTCCATTGATTATTGACTTTAAAAACACAAAGCATGCAAAATATGATAAAACTTACCCTAAGTATATTTTTATATTTTTTGCTTGAACTCGATTTCGAGGATCGAATAGCCTACGTATTCGGTCGAACTAGCCGAAATAACAACCCATAGTTCGACTTTAGTCCCACGGGAATTAGACTATATTTCAAACTTAGAGTAGATAAAGAAAATGTGAAACTCTTTTTTTTGTTTTTGAATAGAAATATGATTGCGGGATTGGGAGACAATCTATATGATTTCTTATGCTAGAAAAATATTAAAAATTACCTCTTGAAATAGCTTGCCTTGAAGACTTGAGAATGCTCTCCGAATGATCCATGATGCAAAGGTTAAAAGGATTTTATAAAAGTGAATTTGGACGGTGAGAATTCTCGAGAAATGGTATGCAGGCTCTAACGAGAATATGCTTCTGGACAAAATCCTTGACCAAGACCCTTAAACATAAAGGCCAAGGGCTCTATTTATAGAGCTTAGGGTCGCAGAATCTGATAATTTGGTTATGCCAATCTGTAAGGCTAGAGATAAATTAAAATAAGTGATAAAATTCTAAATTGACAAAAGTCAATTAACCGCTTGATTAGTCAAAAATCGGCATCCCACCAATTAAAAAATATTTTTTTACAAATTTTGAGGCATTATATGACTCTATTTTTGGTAATTATATCTGGTTTCATAGATGGGATGCACCAGATTCCGGATAATTCATTTCTTAACCAAAAAATTGATTGACTTAGTCCTTGCATCAGGGATAATTCACATATTATTTTCCTAAATTATCTAGACAAACTAATCAATTAAATAAAATCTACTCCTTGGAGTAGACTGACACAATTGGATTGGACTGATGGACTAGACATGCAACTGGACTGGAATGAATTAATTAACTAAGTCAAATTACTAAGCCTAGACTAAATAATGCACTCTAATTAATAATAAAACTAGCTAATTATTTAATTATTAATGACTATAAAAATGAGGTGTGTACAGAGCCATTCGGTGATGGAGCTCGCTTGAGGGCGAACATCATCGAGAAAAGGTCAATACGTTTTTGTAATAACAAACACGGAAAAGACCACAAGACTCGTAACAAACTCGAGAACTATGACACAGATGTGAGGTCAGACCTTTACATGCTTCCTGCATATCCTTAGAAAGGAATCAGACCAATATAGTTCGTGAAAAATAGGGATATTGCTTGAAGCCGGAGCTAACAGTAGCAACGATTGATCGTCGAACAATATCACTCGGGAAAGTAAAGTTGAACCTTGTATTAGTAACGACGATTGGTCGTCAAGGACAGTAAGAAATCATGTTTAAGAGTCGGAGCCAACAGTAATATCTAGAAGTCTGAGCCAACACTAACTATGATTGGTCGTCCAAATGTACCAAAGACTTAGGACTAAAAGCTAGAGCCAATAGTAAGTAAGATTGGTTGCTTACCCATAAGGGCATATTCCTATAAGCCTTAACAATGATTAGTCGTCTAGAAATATGAAAAAGCCATACCTAAAAGCTGAAGCCAATAAAACGTCACCAAGTGTTTGGTCGTCTAGACAGATAAAGATAATGTGTCCAGATGCTGGTGCCAAGAATGTGTTACTGAGCCGTTGGTTGTCTAGGCATATCAAGATAATATGTCTAGAAGCCGGAGCCAACAACGAGTCACAAAGCAGTTGTCGTCTATGTAATGCCCTGAATTTTTAGAGCGTTAATATTCAATAAGCAAAGTCAGAAAATCTCAAAATATCAAAAAGTCTCCCAAGTGGTCATTCAGAGCATTTACTAATCAATCCCAAAGATATATTAACAAATACCATAGCGGCCTAAAGCATTTATATAATCCAAATAACTCCGCACGAAATTTCAAAATAAAATCTAAACAAATTCAATTTATTTTAATTAATACATTTAAAAAATACTTATACTAGCTCTGAAATAAAAATCGCTAGTTCTCAGTCACACAGTTAGCCTGTAATTCAATCTTATCTACTGGTCACCTGAAAGGAAAATAATAAGGGAATGAGTCAAATGCCCAGTAAGGTCACTCAACAGACCAATCAAAATGAATACAAAAATGTATGAAAAACGAGATTACAGAGATAGAGAATTTCAACGGAACATATATTAGACCGAATTTCAAAATGCCAAAATATATCTTTGTATAGAGACAGACACTAGAGAGCCATTTAAAATAAGGTCACACATGCCATCACTGATAAGTCAAACAAAGTTCAAAAAATAAGATCTCAATTTGTAACTCATCCCACTATGCTAGCTCATAATCCAATTTACGTGGATAAGTCAGAAACAGGAAAGTCACATAGATGTGACATGGCTCACAGGACTAAACGTACTTTTATTCAAAACCAAATAATTTAGACACCCATATATTACAAAAGGATGTTTGCTTTATGCAAAGGAATACCAAGGCCGAGATCAAGGTTCAGCTCTTAATCCCAAGAAAACTACGAAATTTACCCGTTAAGAGTTTTTAAGAAAGGAAAAAAAAAAAGGCATACCAAACCTTGCAAAACAGGATAACTAAGGTAAACTTAGTGACTTGTGAATATATATATATATATATATATATATATATATATATATATATATATATATATATATATATATAAATGGTAGCCTGACTATCATTAACAGGCCATGTACGATGCTTTCTTGCCATGAGTACAATAAAGAATAGGAAATAAGGAAAAAAAAACGTGTCAATGATTAACTGAAAGGGAACATCATTTTTTTCTCTCTAAAGAATAATAACACAACAAGTTTGACAACCGAGCAATTGATATGGATCTGACTGTGACCCATCTAATTATATATATATATATATATATATATATATAATTAGATTCAAAAAAATTCATGTTCTTTTTTCGTATATTTTTTATATAATAATTCATAACACAGTTGTATTACAAAATTCATTCAAGTAGTCTAATAATTTTTGGCAATAATAAGAGTTGCTAAATGTTACAATGGTGCCCCTAAGCCTACGTTTAAAAATAGAATGAGGATATATAAAAAAATATACAAAAAAAGAACGTGAATTTCTTCGAATGTCAAAATTATAAGCGAGATCTAAAAAGTATTTTTCATGCAATAAGACGTTAGATGATTATAAGTCATACTTTTGAAGTGTACCTATGTTGTGATATGATAGTAATAAAAAAAGTCAAATTTAGTACCCTTTTATTAGAACGAAAGTTGTGAAATATTGTACATGGGATAAAGAAAACAGTTAACACTTGAACACACGGAAAAATAAAATAAACAAATTTGGTAACAAATGAGAAGCTTAAAGAAGTAATATAAAAATATAAAATACAAATTTAGGTATATCTTGGCCCATTCTTTCTATGTAAAGATATTGTGGATAACATAAGATTGTAAAATTCTATAACAACTAAGAAACGCACTGAAACTTTTCTTTTCTTGAATCGAGGTTGGCGTCCAACTTTTCTTTTCTTCAATGCCCTGTGGTGGGGCCGTGGACCGGGTCGTTACAGATGGTATCAGAGCCGATTCTCGAAAGCTCGGGCTGGGATATCCAATCGGGTTGCTGATGGTTGGGGAAACGAAGGCAAGCCCGGGTATATCCCACATCAAGAGGATGGTTGGGGCAACGAAGGGTGAGCCCGGTATATCCCACATTGGCTAGAGAGGAAGATTCTGGGTTATGTGTGATTGAGCCTTAGCGAGGACGCTAAGGTATAAGGAGGGGAAATTGTAATATCCCATATCGGATGTGGAATAGTATGAGATGACCCTTATAAGACCTTGCCAAGGAACTCATAAGTACCTACTTGGCTAGCCCTTTTGAGGGAGGCAATGCCATGTGGTGGAGCCGTGGACCGGGTCGTTACACGTAGGGAAAAGGAAGCCAGTTGAATTTGTTAACAAATCGGCACACAAAACGAGGCAAGAATGAGTTCTTCTATGTTGCCTACCCTACTAGTCGACACGAAAAATAGAACATAATAACTGAAGCAGCAAGGTGGACAGTGTAAGGCACATCAATCGAGACAGTAAACACTAGCAAATCTCAATCGAAATTTTATAGATTCAATTGCCGCAAAATGAATGCTATGGTGGAAGGCACAAAACAAGTGATGACACGAAAACCAAGACAGCTAAATTGAAGAATTAAACTACTAAACGAATGATTGATCTAACATTGATTTAGATTTAAAAACAGTAAACTTTTACCTTTGACTGCAAAATTCAACCCAAAGTCTTGATCCTCTCAAACGAATTGTATCAAAACCATAATGTAAAATACACAATTTTCAATTAAAACTCTATCAATCATAATAATTTTTGTGATTCTTACCAAAAACTTCAATTTCAAAATAGAAAATAAGCTTACCTCAAAGTGATAATCAAAATCTCCGAAGGTCTCTTCTTAAGGATTCTCTGGAGTCTTTTCTAAACTTTGGTGTGCTTTTAGGGTTCTTATAAATATTTAAATATGTGGAGTCTAACAGTCTAGGAACACTGGGCTTATTCTAAGATCTAGAGCCAACAATGTGTCACTAAGCGGTTGGTCGCTTAAATATAAGAAATGGAGCGATCCTAAGAGTCAGAGCCAACAATGCATCACTAGGCGGTTGGTTACTGAGGAACACCAATATATGTCCAAGATTTGGAGCCAACAACGAGTCACAAGCAGTTGGTCGCTTGGACATAAAAATTTCGGGAACATCACTCAAAGCCGAAGCCAACAATGCTATGAAGACAATTGGTCGTTGAGTACTGAACATATCAATTAGATATGTAGAAAATGTTACTTCTAGCAACATGTGCAGGATTCTGTACTTGCATTATACCATACAAAAAATACTGAACTAAGCAACAGATTCAAAAAGTTAGGATTGTGAAACAACCTGGGGATAAGATAGTGAACCTGCACAGGCAAGAACACAAGCATACAAATGTTGGATAAAAATGCCCCTGGGCACATGAATATGTACCGTGCGAAATGCACAAGCAAGCAAATACACAAATTTATAAAACTGCAATGTTGATGCAAACACACGAAGCATACAAGCATATAAGCATGCATTTTACACATGGATGCATTTTTTTTAGGGTTCGAAAACTGGTTTTGGTTAGAAACTAGGAGAGTCGTGAAAATTTGAAATTTTGGGTCAAAAATCAGTCAGCAAGTTTTTGAGAAACTTTAAAATTCTAACACAAAAATCGGCCTGTTAGTCAGCTGCGTTGGGAGTTTAAAAAACTGAAGAGTTGAAAACCGGCCGATTGGTTGATCGCATTGACCAACTTTAATGAGGAAACCGGCCAATTAAGCCAACCAGTTTTGTATGCAATTTTAGGGTTTTTTCCAACTACTTCAAACCAATCTAACTCTAGTCTCCCTCAAATTTCTTTCTTCCGAGACCTCTAGATTGTTAATCTTACCCTAATCATAACCCTAGCATATTGTTTTGCTCAATCTCTTTCCATTTCTCTCAATTTTGCTAAAAATGGCCAAATATAGTCCGATGCAAAGAGGGCACGAGGGAGGCCCCCAAATCGGGAAGGTCTATCGATTTTGGCTGAAGAATCAGATGAACGATCACTCCTTGCTAACTCCGGAATAAGGAACCCACCTAAGCCAGCACTTTTTGCGGAGGAGGTGAGTTTTGCTCGAATTTCTTCTCCTCACGCAAACTATTTCACTTTGATTCAAACATACCATGCCCTTGTAAACTAGGATCCATGCCTAAGATTTTTCATGCAATTCATGCACGAACCAGACAGTTATCTGAGTCATCTTCCTTGTTTTTTGATTTTGTATTCCCTTCATACCAAGTTGCACTTCAGGATCCCCTAGACTAATTAGAGAATAATGGACAAAAATCCCCCAACCTATCAAGGTTAGGATAACCGATACAGGTTTCGGCCGTTTCTTGAACGGGTTTCACATCTCAACTCGAAGCAAAAGAAGTCTCTTGTGTCTAACTGATCATTGGCGAGACTCTACTAACACTTTTCACATGCCTTTTAAGGAGGCGACGCCCCTCTCCCCCTCGATTCGACTTCACAAACATCATAGGTGTTCGTGCTCGAGGAAGGCCTGTACCCTAGGCCATGATTTTGATAAAGATCAAACCTCATAGTCCGACTGCTCGGATATGAACCGTCCTACAAAAGGGTGGTTTAATCATGTTAGGTATCCTCCATGCACATTATGAGAATATGAATTTTGAGGGGGATGAGGACACGATGATTGACTGATTTGTCCGTGGATTTTTACTTTATGCTCTGGGAGAGACCCTTTTTAGCAATGGGGATGATCTTGTCCAGTAGTGGTGCCGACAGGCTTTAAAAAGTATAGAGGAGGTAGGGGAGTACGTCTGGGGTACTTCCGCTTTGGCGTATCTATCCAGGTCTGTGGGTGCAGTGTCCTGGGGGCAGAATCTCAGCTTCATGGGATACTGTGAGATTTGGAAGGTATGTCTATGCTTCTTAGGTTATTTTATAATTATTCTCATGCATGCTCTAGACATTTTTCTCACATATGGTGCATGTTCACAGATTTAGGCCTTCGAGGTCCTCGGTTCTCGTGCTCCTTGACCAGGGGAAGTGCACACTAGCAAGAGTACACAGGTGATGTACCGATGGAATTTCAGAGATAAGAAGGTTGGGGTCTAAGAGACGATGTATCGATGCGGACGAGAATCCAATACAACCTCTGCACATGGATGAGACTTAACGACACCCTTCTTCGCTGCTGAAGGAGAAACCACCAAAAAGGACTTCGTCTATCAAAACTACTTAGAACCAAAAAGTTGGTATGGATGCTTATCTTGAGGATCGGTTTGACTACAAGGGTAATAAAGGTAAAAAGAAAGTGTATCAAAAACTGACTTTCCAGGTGGAAGGGTTAGAGGATGTGATCCCGGTGTCCCAAAGGTTGACTTATAAAAAGAGTGTGGAAACATGGAAGTCAATTTTATGTCTGGATGAGGAGGACACTTATAAAAGTGAGTTTCGATGGCTAGTATTCTTGAGAGAGCAAAAAATATCACTTCACAAAGAAATGGTATGCAAGCTTTAAGGAGAATAAGCTGCTGGACGAAAATCCCTGACCAAGACCCTTGAAATGAAGGCCAATGGCTCTATTTATAGAGTTCAAGGTCACATAACCTTATATGCCAATCTGTACGGCTAGAGATAAGTCAGCATAAGTAATAAAATCGCAGATTGACAAAATTCAATTAACCAGCTGGCTAGTCAAAAACCGGCCCGTTCATCCCATCGATTAAAAAATAATTTTTTTTGGATTTCAAGGCATTATCTGACTTTATTTTTAGTAATTATATCTCTGGTTTCATAGATGGGATGTACCAGATTCAGGATAATTCATTTCTTGACCATAAAATTGATTGATTTAGTCTTTACATCAAGGATAATTCACAAATTATTTCCCTAAATTATCTAGAAAACCTAATCAATTAAATAAAATCTAGACCTCGGATTGGACTGACACAATTGGACTGGACTGATGGACTAGACATGCAACTGGACTTAGACACTAGACTGGACATATAATTGGATTTGACTTAATTAATTAACTTAGTCAAATTACTACGCCTAGACTCAATAATGCACTCTAATTAATAGTGAAGCCCACTAAAATATAATATTAATGATTACAGAAATGGGGTGTCTAGACCTTATTTATAGAGGTATGTGATGCCAAAAAGGATAAGACGACCATCTCAATCTATAAAATAAACATAAAACAAAATATTTGATAAAAATTGCAAACTGAGAAAAGACAACTAACCAGTTAGTTTGTCGAAAACTGGTCCGTTCATACCATAATTTTAAATATTTTTATCAGAAATTTGAGACATTATCTGCTCTTAATTCATTAATTATCTCTAATTTTATTAGATGTGATCTACCATATTAAAAAATTATCTTTATATTTCATGTAAATCAATGATTAAATAACTTGCATCAACGATAAATCACATATAATCCTGAAATCTTCTAAGTATATCAATCTTGACATATGGACTTAACCCACCTAAATAGACTAGACTGAGCCTAATTACTGACTGGACTGAACAACTATATTGGACTAATTAACAGACCATATTAAGTTAATGAAGTTTGAAATACTATTAGGCCTACACCCATTACAATAAACTTTAGTTAATAATGAAACCTTGCTAATTAACTAAAATAAGCACAAAAACAAGGTGTCTACAGTAAACAAGGTGCCAACTAATTATTCATAGAATGTGACGTTAAGGAGAGGTGAACCATTAAGAGGAATGAGTTTAATATTGCGTTCGAGAGATGTTGGAACAGTCGTGCTATCGATCAGTCCAACATGAGATAAAAGATCTAAAGCATACTTGGCCTACGAGAGAGAATATCCATTAATTGAAGAGGAGATCTCAAGAACAAAAAAAAATGAGGACCCTAGGTCTTTCAACTAAAAATCGGGCCAACAAATCTTTTGAGATCAGAGATACCAAATATATCATCCCCAAAGATGATCGTATCATCAACATAAAGTAACAACAAAATGGTCCCACACTTTGATTTTCGAATGAAAGGTGCAAAATCATGAGGGCTTGAGGTAAATCCAAACTAGCAAAAGTGGTATTGGTAAACCAGGCTTATGGGGCTTGTTTCAGATCATACAAATCTCAATGAAGCTTTCAAACTTGGTGCAGCGGATCATGATATTCCAATTGGGGCTACATATAAACCTCTTCTGCTAAATCATCATTTAGAAATGCACTCTTAACATGCATTTAAAATAAATTGAGAATGGCAACCAAGATTAAGCTTCAAACAGAGGTCACGCAAGCTTTATTCTTGAGAGTAAACTTTTGCAACAAGGTGAACTTTATAACGATCTATGGATCCATGTGAGTGAGTTTTGATTTTATATTCCCATTTGCCCCCTTCAGCTGATTTCTCAGGAGACAAATTGACAAGATCCCATGTATGAATTTTGTTTAATGACTGTATCTTTTCAGCCATTGCTTCCTGCCAAATGAGATCAGAACTAGCCTTATTGTAAAACTGTGGTTGATGTAAGGACACAGTGGTAGTGAAACAATGATAATCTTGCAAACGAGTAGTCAATTTTCTTGCCCTTTTTCTTGAAGGATGATGCTGGGACTCAAAGGAAGGTTCAGAAAGCTTGAGAAAAGAAGTCTATAAAGTAAGGATATGTGAGTCAGAACTATCCATTTCCTCGGGAGTTAGAATAGCTGTAGCAGGGTTCTAAGGCAGGTCAGTTGTCTCAAGCTGAAAACTCTATGGAATGTTAGTTTCTTCAAAACTTAAAGGATCTGTAAATGGATTATGAGTCTCTAGATTCATGGGTGGACCCATTGAGTTAAGCTCTATGAAGAAAGTTTGGATCAATATCATCAAGAGGTAACTCAACTAGAAGGTTAGTGAAAAACAATTTGTAGCTAATGATATTTGAAATTTTGATGTAGATGAGAACATATTATTTTTTCCCAAAAAATGACATGACGGGGGAGTCAAAGACGATTTGAGATGGGATCCAACATCTATAACCTTTATGTTTAATGCTATATCTGAGAAAACAACATAGTTGAGTTATGGAATCTAGTTTTGTTCGCTCATGGAGTTGAAGAACAACAAAGCAACCACATCAAAAAACTTTGAAGTCATTATAGTTTGAAAAGCTGCCATACAACCATTCATAAGGAGATTAATATCAGTGATAGGAGATGGAACACAATTAATACTATAAACAGCTGTTAGGGTAGCTTTTCCCTAGAAGCGTTCAGGACAAGAAGTAGATATAAGCAAGGCACGAGTAGTTTCAAGAATGTGTCTATTCTTGCATTTTACTCGACCATTTTGTTGCGATGTTCTAAGGCATGACCTATGAACAATGGTGCCATTTTATTGAAGAAAGTTAAAAAAATTCTTCTTTCTTGTGTTCTATGGCATTATTAATGAAAATGTTCTCATTTTGCAAGAAAACTGAGTTTTTATCATGTTGGCAATACTTTGATAGATTTTAGGCAACTCAGATTGAATTTGCATAAGACAAAGCAATGTGAAGCAAGAATAATCATCAATGGAAATGACAAAGTATTTCAATTCCCACATGGTACGCTTAGGAGAGGTCCCCATAAATTAGAGTGAACTAAATCAAAAGGGACAAATGCAAGAGATGAATTTGATTCAATGGTAAAGTCATTTGCTTGTGGCAAGGTAAGCAATAAAATTGTTCACTTTTGATAATATAACTGACCACTTGAAAGAGAATAGCCTTTGTATCCACTATCAATACACATAATCTGAATATACAGTTTCTATTTTTCACCACCTTCCTCTTTTGTTGATTCCATGTTACCATTAACATGGTATCAAGAGCCACTCGTGAGTGGTCTCTCTAATCAACCACTCACTGATTTGATCATCACCACTCTCATAAGGTCAGATCACCATAGAAATAACAAATCCCATTTGCCACGAACTATCGCCTTGTCGTTGTAGTGTCACCGCTGTGTTACCACTAAACCACAAAATCACTTTATCATCACCCACCCATGGCCTCACCCTAATCATACATGGCCTCATATTACAGCATTGTTGGAGCCCAGATCATACCAGCGGCACCCAGATCAACCAACACCATTATACCAATCAACCATACTAACCGGCCAATGACCACCTGTTGCAATCACCAGCCATCGATGCAAAATCACCAACAATACATCTACTGCCAGATCGACATCACCAACGCTGCATTTACCACTGGTTAAACATCACCACTCATCCCAACCATCACTATCTCTTTCACATTGTTTCTCTTTTCTAGATATCTCTAAGAACTGCTTACCACTTGCCACGAACTGCTTACCATAATGAGACATTCGCGTAAACTTGACTGACACTCTCGTTCTCCCCCTCTCTCAAATTTAGAAAGTCACGATACATCTGTTCTTTCAACTCCTCGGGAATTAGCGATCAAAAAATAAGTCCTTAAACAGATCTGCTCCCCTATCAAGCTTTTACACTGTCAATTCTATATTTTCCTTATTAGTAAACCACATAGGCCGTAGTATATTCTCAAGTTGAGAAATGCACTTGCCTGCCACAATTGGGTCGTCGGGAGCCCAAAAGGTTCTACATTCTTCTTATCGAACTGCCCTAGTAAGTTACAAGTCTGAGTCTGCCTGTGATTACAACTCCATTGTGGTTTGGGCTTATTCTACTGATTTAGTTGCGCTTGTTGGTTCACTAGTATTTGATCTAGTTGAGCTTGTGGATTTGCGATGATAGTTATTTCTGGTTCGCTAGTAGTTGAGTCAATTGAGCTTTTTGATTTTCTAGGATAGTCAAAAGATCTGGTGGATTCTGGTTTCTTGTGAAATTTTGGTGATCTACATTCCAATTGTTGGCACGCCTATTGTTATGACCTTTTGCCATTAGTAGAAGAGAAAGTGAAATCAAATACTGACCACGACAATATCCTTAAGTCTACCCATCTTACCCATCTCACAACTTATCTGATCCTAAGTATGAGTTTACATGAGTTTAAACCTATAGCTTTGCTACCAATTGTAACGCCCCAGATTTTTGGGCACATTGATTTCGGAAACAAAGAGGCAGAAAATCTCAAATTGTCAAAAAAAAAAAAAATTCCAGAACTGGTTATTCAGAGCATTTTTAAATCTATCTCTAAGATACATAAATAAATGTTATAGCGGCTTAAAGCAGTTATTAGTCCCAAATTACTCCAACATGGAGTTCGAAAATAAAATCCAAATAAATTCAATTCCTTTTTATTATTATATCTAAAATTCCAAAACTGGATATGTCATAAAACTGCTAGCTCTCGTTAACACAACTGGCCCCTCTACTAATCACCTGAATGGAAAACAATAAGGGAGTGAGCCAAATGGCCAGTTAAGTCGCTCAACAGACCAACCCAACAAGATATAAAAAAAATCTAAAAATTTGAAATACGAATGTAATTCAGATTAGAAATACGAATGTACATAATTCTAATGAACAAATGTGAGATAAAAGTTCAAAATGCAATTTTTTCTTTTTTCAGAGACAGAGGAGCCATCCAGAAACAAGGTCACACATGTCATCACTGACACATGAGACAAGGTTCAGAAAATAAGATCACGATCTCGAACTCATCCCACTGAGATAACCCACGTTCTAATGCACGTGAGCTAAAGTCGAATACATGTAACATGGCTCGGCGAGATACACAAATAAATTAGATACCAATAAATAGGCCAGACACCAACTAGTTACCTATAGATAATGATCACAAATTAGTCACACTTAGTTGGCTGCCTAAGAAGTCGGCTGAAGAATTGCTCAAAAGTTATATATTATTACGTGGCAGACACCAAAATACAAAATGCAAACAATGTTAGTACTATTAATTGCAAGTTAGCTTGTGATTGATAAATTAACAGAACCAACAACAATGGGGTAGTTAAAGTTGATAGGTACAATATTCAATGTCGAATGGAGATCATAGTGTAATACCCTGAACTTCGGGAGCTGGTTAAATAACCATCCGGGTTTTGAAAAAATAAATGGGCGATAAATTTAAGTAATGCTTGGGTATTAGTAGTGCATAGGAGCTTAAAAGGATTTCGGGCAAAAATGTAATTTTCAAAATTTTGGGGGTATTTTTGTAATTTTGAAAAACTTGGGGGCATAAATATAATTAATATTTTAGTGATGGAAAATAACGAAATGAGTGGTAACATATGTTTTTAGTGATGTCTAATTAAATTAATAAAGATAAGAAAGGGTTTTTGGTGGCTTAAACGCAATTACATAAATTTTGGGGTTTATTTTACAACTATGGAAAATTTGGGGGCTCATTTGCAATTCTTGAAAATTGGTGCTTAGTTGTCAAGATGTTAGTAACCAAGTCATTAGACATGGCTACCTGGCATGGTGACTAATCAAGTAATATAATATAATAATTGAGTGGATAGTTTCTAGGAGGGAAAAGAAAGAAGAAAAAAAAACAAGACAAAAGAAGGAAAATTCGGGAAAAGGGAAAAGAAAGAAAATAGAAGAAGAACACACAAACAGAGAGGAAAGAAAAAAACAAAGCAGGGTGAGCTCGGTGCAAAATCAAAGAGAGAACGTGAGATTCGAGGCCTTCTTTGCATCGTAGCCAATTGCAATAACTTGTTCGTCAAAGATTGGTTTTGTTTTGGACAACAAATCATCGTATCTGCTCCCCTTTTGTTTTCCACTTACTTTGCGAGCTCACCCCCTACTCCTTTGTTTTGTCCTTTACCACAGGTAGTGGACGTGATTTGGGTGGGGCGTGGCATGCTTGGGAAATTAGAGTATTGATCTTATGAGCGTTATTGAATAATGAAATTCTTTTGGGAACTTTACCCAGATATGGGTAGTTTGATATAATTGATTTTGTATAAATTGTTTTGCCGTTGCGTTTAGTAATTTGTTTTGTAATGGATTATTCAGTGGAAGAATTATTTTGAGAACGGATTGTCATATACTTTTGTTTTATGGAGATATTCATGGGGTAATCCTTATCTCTTGCAAGTTAAATTGGTTAATTACTTGTGTGTGTAAGTGTGTTCATGGTGTATGTGGGTATATGTGTGCGTATCCGTGTGTCGTTGTGAAAATTGTATGCATGGGTTTGTATAGGCGTTGGTAAAAGGGGGTGGGTTGATGGTGTGTGTAATTGTGAATGTGTGAGGGGTCTGTGTATGTGAAAGGGGTGAAGGAGAGGGGGCTGCTACTGTGTTGTTGCATCATGTTGTGTATGTTTGAAGAATTTAGGTGTGTGTATGAGTGGTTTTAGGTGCATTAGTGTGTGGGTTTGAAGTGTAGTAGTGTGTGTGTACGTGTATTAGTATGTATAGCAGTGTGTGTGTTTTACTGAAAGAGAGTTTGTGTGTGGGTTTAACTGGAAATAGGGCCTGCTGAGGGGATGATGAACAGTGCATGAACAGTATTCAAGTAGGATTAATTAAGGTGTTGAGCTATAAAGTGTCGCTAAAGGTAAAATCAACTTAAGCAGATTTAATCAGAATTTTTATAAATATCTAGGGCCAAAATTAGACAAAGTGCATAACTGTAACCCCTAATATTTTTACGATAAATACGCTCTGGAATGTTTTTAGAATCTTTAGGGTCCTCGAAGGGTGCTAAATGGGGTATCAATTAAAGATAATTATCAAATTATTTAGCATAGCAAACCAAACATTTTTAATCTAAAAATTTTATTGAAACTTTATTGTACTGATATGTTTCATATTCTAAAATTTTAGGCCATTCTGAGGCCGATAGATATTTTTCATGAAATTGGTCTTTTAGCGCTCGGTTTGGACACCGGTTCAGGATTTTTGGGCGAAAATTCTGAAAAATACTTTTTAGACCGAAAATGATATCAGGATGCTTAAAATAGTATTTTAAGATATTTTTGAGATTTTTCTGGTGCCGGAAACCCCCAGGGGTGTTTTGGTAATTTACCACCTCAAAGGGGTATTTTGGTAATTTGACCTAAGAAAGGTATTTTTGCATAAATTTACATATGAAAAGTTTATTTCAGTGATTCTACTTATGGGAATACTATTTTGGTAATTTAAGTCCGGGAGGGGCATTTTGGTAATTTTACACCCTAGGGGCGTTTCGGTAATTTTACGTACCCGGTGAAGAGAGGTTCATTTTGGGAGCATGTGTGAGTTTGTATTACGTTATACTTTTGTTCTGTAGGCTTTATTCTAATGGTTCGATTATTCCGTTTAGGTTAAAGCTAAAGACTTCCGGTTAGGATAATTTAGCAGCGGATCCAGGTAAGGGATTCTATCTGAACCTTGGGTAAGGACTTTTGTTCGAACCCTTATTTGATTACTTGTACTCGTAAGTACTCCTTTGATATATTTACGGCTAATGCCGAACTCTAAGTTATGTATTCATATCAGCATGTTCTTGCCTAGAAAACCCTAATGTTGAACCTGAATCGGTTATTTGGAAATTTTGTGATGCTCGCATGTTATTGCGGGCTGAGCAACTTGATAATTGTCTGTATCCATTCTTTCAATTTTTTGTGATTATATTCGATAATTATTCGCAGTCGTTTTTGTTATTTATCTATGATTTTTCTTCTGAAAATCCGATTTCTTCTGAAAATCCCGAATGCTGACTTATGTCAATATGATTATTGTTATGAGAACCCGAATTGATTTCAGGGATATGAGCTTATGTTAACGCTCATTGATATTGTTAATTTCTGTGTTGACCTCGATACCTGTTTAGTGAGGAGGCGGTATAAGGCTAGTTGAATCCTACATGAAACGCAGGCTAGTACCCAAGTAGACTAGTAATTATTTTAGTACATCATGCATGTGTACACTATATAAGCGTGCCATAATGGCATTGCAATCGCCCAGGGTTAACATTGAATTTTTTTTATTTTTTTAGCTAGACTGATTTGTACTTGGGTTGAAAGCCCTTGACAAACATTCATTGTACTTAGCTAGAAGGATTTGTACTTGTGTTGAAATCCCTTGACAAGCCTTTATCGTATTATCTTATTTGATTTCTGCTTGGGTTAAAATCCCTTGGGAAATCTTGTTGTATTTTCGAAATGAATTTCTGCTCGGATTGAAATCCCTTGAGCAAGGAAAATTTTCGTGGTACTTGGAAATGCTGACTTGAAAAGGGTCTTCTATTGATTATTTTGGATTTTGTTCTGATTGTTAATATTTATTTTGGCATCTATTTCTGATGAATTTTGATCATTTTGGGTAATCATTGAGTTTTCATCGTTCGAAGTGTTTTGAAAATCATCGTCGGTTGGATTTTTTGGAGTCGTGTTATAATCTCTTTTGTAGTTCTTGTACGACCTTACTGGGCTCTCAAAAGCTCACCCTTCGTTTGGCTCCCTTCTGCAGGTGATGATCAAATGTAGCATGTTCGGGAATGGGTTAGAGTCTGTGTGAGATCCCGATGAGCCCATCATTACTGTGTAGGGAGACCCCTGCGTGGGTCAGTTTTGTCAACTCGTTCTATAAGAACTTGAGTTTGTAAAGAACCTAGATCTTAATAGTTCCAGTTTGAGTAGTTTTGTAATATTGAATGTGAAGAGTTTGAGTTGATATCGGATTCACTGTTTTGGAAGTATGTGTTAGTGAACAGGATTTGACAGGTTTGATGTGATCCGGTAGGTTAACGACCTGGGAGTTCGGGGCGGCGGAGCTCCGGATTTTCGGGGGTGTTACACATAGTGACTTTCAAACTGGAAAGGAAGGTTTTTTGAATGGTTAAAAGAAGGCCAATAATGAAAATGGGCATATGACAAAAGTACTTTTTCCATATAATCAAAGTTTATGCATAGATTATGTGGCATGATTCCAGTCCTATATGGAGACCAAAATGAAGCTTTCAAAGAGACGAATGGTATTTCCTCTTAAGCCTTGAGATGGCCTCAATTCTTCCTTATATGGGTGCTCTCATTCCAAGACTCATTCTTTATCAACATGAGGTCCCCAGACAATGATGAGTCATGCATGCATGGTACATGAAGTGAATAAAAAGAAAAGAATCATGCATGACACTATGGTGCAAGAATTGTACATCATATTTAAGGCAAGAGTTAGAAGCATGCTGTAAAGACTTAGTCCATGCTTTTAGTTGTCACGCATAACAATGTCAATACAGAGTGGTTCATTGTCACGACCCAGACCCACAGCTGGGCCTATAAGCTAGATCTGTGACCGGCCGCATGCGAATTTGGCTTTCACCAAGGGCTTTGTCATGCCTTACTCGTTAAAACCGATACGAATTGGAGCGAAAATTAGAACGTTTACACCTCTAGGTACAAACTTCATTTCTAATTTCATTACAAACCATCATCTCGTGACATTTATGATGTAGCTGTAAAATTAACAACTACAAACCTTGGAATCCAAGGCCTTTCCAATTTTATTACCATCCTCCTGAAAAACACACTTAGGATAGAACTCAAATCATCTAATGCAGCCTCCGAAGCTCCATTCTGAATTTCCAATCCCAACCTCATAACCACCATCTTACTTTCAAACCTATAACGATATGAAAGTAAGGAGTGAGCTTAAGGAGTGAGCTTTCGCGTGCTCACTACGTAACTAATGACCCAACTAATTGGACCGTATCATGTCAAAAAATAATTTACTTAACCAAAATAGCAACTTTATCAAGAAATACTATTTTAAAGCGGTAAACAGAAATTTATTCGATAAAGCATGATAAATTAAAAGTAAAACAACTCTAGGGGCAATAAATGATTTAGCATGAAAGCATCATCACAAGGGAGTTTCAGCCCAACAACAGCTTGAACGGTATGCTGCGGTCAGCATTTGGTCCCACTGACTTGACCCTGAAATCCCACATCGGGATAATAATCATTATGAAAGTAGGGTGACCACGAGCAACATTATTGTGCGTCAACATTCCGTCCAATTAACAAGGACCCAAAATCTAAGGGGCTGTACGTTTACGTTTTTCAGTTTTCATTTTTGTAATGATGATGAAAAAGATGCCTTTTTCTTGTATGTTTACGTTTTTTTGGTTCCGTTTTGGATAAAATTTTCAAATAGTATCAAAAAAGCTGAAAACACTCAAAGGGTGTTTTCACCTTTTTCCTTGAACTGTATTCTCCTAATCAGAATACCACATCTTCTCCCTCATATCTACCGCCCTATTTCAACAAACACTCACCAAACTAGACCACTCATTTCACTGGGTCTTCCTAGAAATGGAAATAGTGGGGTCCATTAATGAATTGATTCAGAAAAAAGTTGGTAAAAACGAAAATGAAAATGATAAACGTACAGAAAAATTGAAAAACTAGATACGGAAAAAAGTAAAAGTACACAATACGATTTTAGAACTGAATACTAAATTCTGGAAACCAAAAATAGAATATAGAATACAGAAAAAAAAATCTCGTAAGCGTACGGACCCTAACTTTCTCCCGTTGGATATAGGGTACAACAATTGGGTAAGTAAAAAAATCATTTTCTTTCATTGTAAACACAATTACTGAACCACGATAGTCAAACCATCCTACCTCATTTGAAGCATTTCAAGTGAAAAACCATTTGAATCTGACAACCATCATACTTGCACAAAACATTTTCATCAAAATTTCGTAACAATCTCAGACAAATATGATATACATGTTGGTCCGGTTTTTTTAATGAGAATAAATGTTGCTAAAAGAGATTCATATTTGATAAACAATTCTTTCACTTAAGAAACTAATAAGTGTCACTAAAAGAAATTCCATTGTTTTGCTAAATAATGTTTTCCCTAAAAAATAGATAAACATATGTGATATACATAAGAAAATACTAGAAAGATCAAAAGTGATGTACCTTACTGTTTAGAATTTCCTCGCCATCAGAATTCGGCACGACGATCACGCTGCTACATCTGACCAGAAGAACCATCAAAGCCATTTTTTGCTCCTTCTGAATGAGCAAACCCTCTACGCTCTAAGCTCCGCTCCTTCCAAAACCATTTAACTCGAATCCCATCTTCTTCGTACAAGCTCTTTCATTCTTAGCCTTCTAAACATACCGCAGATCCACACACCTACACCGGTTGACAGCTAGTGATTACAAACTTAATTACTCACTGTGTATACACCCACACATGTGTACACACCATAATCACCCTTCTAATATGTGAAATTACCAAACCACCCCTTCAAATATGTACAATTACCAAAACACCTCCTGGGGCCATCGCACCAACATATTTCCCAAAACTAGTTCAAAACACCCTTTCAAGCAACCTAAACTAATTTTTAGACTAGAATGTCATTCAAGAAAATTTTCACTCGAAAACTCCTAACCAATATCTAAACGAAGCGCTCAAAGGCCAGTTTTGTTAAAAATAACTATCAGTATCGAAATGTCACAAAATTTTAGACACTAAAACATCTCAATAATATCAGGTCCTCCTAAAATTTTCAGAGAAAAACAGCTTGATTTGATATTTAAATAAATCGAGAACCCCTTCTTCTATAGATGAAATAATTTGGCATCCTTCACGAAGAAGGAAAAATCCAAAAAATTTCCACATTGTATGTAATAACAGGAGTTTTCTCGTTGCACTTGGCCAAAAATTTGCTCAAAACTATTTTCAAAGAATGAAGTTTGGAACCACTAAAAACCATCCACCTATAGCGACAATTATGCTAATTATTCCTAAATCACTGTCACACTAGCACACCTTACAAAAGACACTGTCTTCTTCCTCCCCTTTCTATCGAAACACACACAAACCATTATCACGCACAGACACTGCTACACATACTAATACACATACACACACACATTACCACACCTAACACACACACACACACACTAATACACCTAAAACACATACCTACACAAACCTATGCACATACAGTCACACACATATCCGACACCACTCTGTCACACACCTACTACACACACCCCTTCCACACCCTCTCAGACACTGAACTCTACCCAATAACACACACACACACACACATAAAGTTTATACACATACACCCATAATGTGCACCATGGCTGCACAATAGCCCCTCACATACACCACGCACAACACCCACCTATACTGACAAGCACGCATACACCCCTCGCCCTCCCTCTGCTTCCATGCTTTTCCCCTAAAAACTATCTTTCTCTGTTTCTTTACCTCTCCCTCTTTTTCAATTCTGCCCTTTGTCTCTTTCTAGCTAATGTAACCGAAGAAGAGATCCCCATTGACTTAATCCCTTCCTTTTTAAATGCCTCTAATCTCTCCAAAAAAAAATTAACCTGGTCTCTTCCTTTGCTATTTGAAAATAACTGAAAATAAAATGATATTGACCTATAATTACATAATAAGCTCTAATTTAATTAAATTTTTTGAATTTATCCCCTTAACTTTCAATAATAATTTATTGCACACCCAGTTTAAAAAATGTCACCAAAGTTATCACTACTTTTACTCATGCCAATCGTCGCTAAAGACCCCAAATAATATAAGTCTGTCACTAAAGAAATAAATAAACCTGCTATAATTAAACATACAACCAGCTTCATTATTGCAACTTACGATCATAAAAAAATGTCGTTAAAGGTCTTAAATGATACCGCTCACAACAACCGTGATGAAAGATCCAATAATGTCACTGAATAAAAACTAGTACTAAAGTAAAAAGTTAATTTGTTATAATGAATCCAACCTTAGGTTCAGGGTATTACATTATCTTTCCCTTAAAGAATTTTTATTCTCAAAATTTGGTGTTCCTTGGATTGTTGCTCTTAATTATGTCCGATATTAAATACCCACCGATGCAATACCTTAAGTGCTTACACAACTAAATCTATCTAAAGGGTTGACAAACAAACCCCGATATAATTTTGAGCGACTATACAATTATGTGCACTAAAGAACTTTTTTTTTTGTTGATAAAGATGAGAATAACATAGATAAAAGTATTTTTGCAGCAATTACAAGAGTTTGCCAAACAGCATAAAGGTCACGACAATTCCGTGACTTTGTGTAAACATGACCGCAAGGGTCAAAAATTAGCAACTAACCTATAAACCCGATACAAATTATAATTAAACTAAAGCAAAGCATATCCTACACTTTAGCCTAACTTTAAGTAACATACGAAGGCCTAACGATATGACACCTAGAAAAACAAAGACAAACAACGTAAATTTAGAGCACAAATAGTGCAATGAGGAAGTCTACTGGACCGACAAAAAATCGAAGGTGTACTCGACGACAAATGGGATCACAACACAAAGACAAGATACATTCAACTTGCAAGGTTCACAGCTTTCCATAAGCATTTACACCCCAAACACGACAACCGTAAAATTGGGCATCAAACCAACAATCACAAACTGGGCTAAGCCAGACTATATTCCCCCTTCTTCCCTTTTCCCCAACCCACCTACCCCTCCTTAACCAAATGCTTAGATCCGCATACCCCGAATACCCCTCTCCTCCCCTCACCCCACACACCCACCCACCTAAAACCCTAAGCCCTCTTGATACCCTATCCCCCCACCCTACCCACCCCCAAGGACATCATGATGTACCACACCAAACCCTAGACTTTCCTTGGTCTTGCTTGAACAACCGGTTCAACCATTATCAAACTAGCCATCAGAGAAAAGGGCCTAGGCAAAAAAGACCGGCTTTGGAGCCAACAAGTGTCGGTTCGAATGAAGCTTTTTCAATAAAGTTGCAACAAAGTAAAAAAAACCCTAGCCCGCTATTAAGCCCTCACTGTTGTCGGTAAAATTTCGATCACTGCCGGTGGAATTTTAGCAACCGCTGGTTAGATTTCAGCCACCACCAGCTTTGATAGATATACCCTAGCAAAAGAAAGCCTCATCAATCAAGCAATAGAAGAGATCAACCATCGACCATCGCCACTTTTTAGAACTTGCATATCTAGATGATAAAGAGATTTCCAAGATCTAAAAAGGTTTGGTGCATCAAATCCATAGCATCGCCATCCTCGATCGCGGTTGGGGGAGATGGCACCTGCCAGCGCACCGTCATCGTCCACCATCTTCCACCCTCCATCAGCCACTGGCCACTATAGAAACCTATCCTTAAAGCACCTGACTACACTAATGAGATGGAAAGCATAGAGTTAGGCCAGATTCTGGTTGCCCCCCCCCCCCCAATCATGCCAACGCACGGTGGGGCAACCACTGTGGCTTTCTGTGGAAGCCTTCTTGACGTCTGGTTTCCAGCCGATATACCATCTTTGGAAATGACGGGTCTCTGGTTAGACCATAAAATCCATTTTTTTTGGAGAAACTAGAAGACGTAATGAAAATACAATTGGAAACAGAGTTCTAAGGTTATTTAGGAATCCACCTGCACCCATAGCCTCTCTAGAACAAATAATAGATAGTGATAGACAAATTGAACAATTTAGGCAAAACAAAATGGACAGGGTCTCTTTTTATTCAAGTAAATGCCATATGATCTCTAAATCTTGCCTATATTTAACTGCTCTTTGGCGTGTTAAGTTTTGAGATTTTTTATGTTCAATTCACGGAAGACTTTTCACCACATGAGCGTTTTCACCCCAGAATAACCAAAGAACTAAGTAAAGACTAAGAAATCTTACTTGTATGCAGTTGAAAGAGTGTAAGAGAGCGAGTTGCTTAACTTCAATGGAAGAGTATGAAAGAGATTGAGAGAAAGTTTTAGAGAGAGTTTGAGAGAATTTGCCGTTTCATTCAAATTTTCTCGATGATCTTTACAACTGAGGTTTAAGGTCTTTTATAGACCAAAAACTATACAGGAAAAGCCATCTACAGGAATTTACATGATTTACGGACTAGCTACAGGGATCTGCTTTTACACGCGTCCTACATTATTACAGATAAAGTCAGTCTTGCTTTTACAAAAGTTAAAAAGCAGATTTGTTTGTCTGCTAAGTGCTTTGCTGCATCTTTCTCCACTTGCCAAAAGTATCTTCCATTTTTCCAAAGATGATGCTACTTCTGTCTTTTTGTGCTAGCTTTAAAAATCCATCTGCTTTCAAGGGCCTTCTTTTGATGTGTCTTCTTGTTTCTTTTGCCAATTTTTTCTAAAGTTGATCTCTTTTCTTGAGTCAAAAGTTGCGGTCTTCTTTTCTTTTCTTCTTGGTTTGAGGTTGCTGCTTCACGAGTCTATATGCTTTGTTTTTTACTATCTGAGTACTTTGCTTTTTCCTCGTCATCAGTTGTCTTTTATATGGGTTTTGCTTTTGTCTTCTTACTTGTCCAGGGTCCAAAATAATAACAGCTTGTCCTTGCTATAAAGATGTACTTGTTCTAATTTTCTAGCTGCTTCATCTTGTAATAGAGTATCTCCCATATTAGGATTTTGTCCTGTTATAATTAATTGTATGGTATTGACAAAATTATAAGGATTAGGGCCCAATTCGGCCATTTCTTTTAAATCATTTGGAAATCTGTTCGTCCATTCATCAAAATTTGCTTTGGTTATAGGTCCTAGAAATTGTGTCATATAGCTAATCATTTCTTCACTTGTACTAATGTTATCTATTTGTTTTGTCATGAAATTAACTACTACTGAGTCTTTTCATACTTGTATGTAATTATTATATTGTTGGGGATCTACTAAAGTAATATTTAGAATGAAAGGATCTGTTGCCTTTTGTATCTTAAAAGTTTGTTCTAAAGGATTTTTTTTTATCTTTGGGCCTATAACTAGGTTTACTATAAATTGTATTTTCATTTTCTAATTTACCACTTATTCTAGGGAGGTTACCATAAATATATTGTGGCCTATTTTCTTCTTGAGTTGTAAGAAATCTACTATTACTGTTATTTGATGTTCCTGAACTACCTCATTCTTCCATTAGCACATAAGGTATTTCATGGACTAGATTAAATTTTTCTTTAGTATTTGTAATATGAGAAATATTAGATTTTGTTTTGCTCTTTTCATCATCTATATCTTCTATGATATTAATGTCATTTTATTAAGCTATTTTGTTTATTGAGTTCTATATCCTTAGATTCTTTAGGCAACATCTTCTTCATTATCATGATCATCACCAACTTCATAATCTTGTAAATAAGCAGGCGGATGACGGTCACGTTGTGAGAGTCTAAGTAAAGGCGATACAGGCAGAGGTGACTCCTCGGGAACAACAGGAGATGACTCTTCAAAAACCGAAAGAGAAGACAGTTCACCCATTTGATTAATTGTTTCTACTTCATTGTTTATGAATACTGGTACTGGCAACAATCTCTTTTCTTCTTCTGACCAATCCCATACTCCATCTTCGTCAAAAGTAACATTTCGACTGATAGTCACCTTTTTAGTCTTTGGGTTATATAGCTTGTAACCCTTTGTTTCCAAGCTATAACCAACAAAGATGCATTTTTCAGCCTTACCATCAAGCTTCTTTCTCAGCTCATTAGGTACATGTGAATAGGAAATACAACCAAATACCCTTAGATGACTAATATTAGGCTTTTGTTCACTCCATGCTTCTTGTGGAGTTTTATCACGAATACTTCTAACAGACACTGTTCAAAATATAAACCGCACAAGCCATGGCCTCCGCCCAAAATTTTTTAGGTAATTTCTTACAATGCATCATGCTTTTCACTATATCCATGATAGTTCTGTTTTTTTTTTTCTTTCTACCACTCCATTTTGTTGAGGAGTATACCTGGCCATCAACTGATGCTTATTTCCACGCTTTCTTAAGTAATCATCACAAATAATATATTCAATTCCCCTATCTGTTCTCAAAGTTTTGAGAGAATAATCACGCTTTTCAACATATGCCACAAAATTCTTGAGTACTTCACATGCATCAGATTTTTGCTTCAAAAAATAGACTCATGCCTTTCTACTGAAATCATCAATGAAACTAATAAAGTATTTGTTACCTCCATTAGATGGAACTTCCACATAGCATAAGTCTGAATGTACAAGCTTAAGTGGACTATTGGCTCTCCATGCCTGCCTTGTAGGAAATGGATCTTTATGCTTCTTCCTCGTAACACATGGCTCACAAACTTGATCAAGAACTTGAATAATTGGCAAGCCTAAAACCCATTTCTTGTTTGTAAGGAACTTGATGCTTCTAAAATTCAAATGCCCAAGATGCATATGCCATAGCCAATTATTATCGACAATCACAGAATTACAGTACGAAGGATTACCATAATTAATATTCATCAGAAATAAACGGTTGGTTGACATCTTTGTCTTCAATATCATGCCCTTCTTTGTATCACTCAAAGTGCATCCGTGCTTGTAAAAACACAAATCATAGCCCTTTTTCTGCTAACTGTCCCACACTCAACAGATTTTGACAAATACTAGGAGCACAGTACACTTCAGAAATATAGTTTGAAGACCCATCCTTCAATTTAATAGCAATCTTCCCTTTCCCTAGAACTGGAATTTTATAGTTATCACCAAGTTTCACCGAAAAGCGAAAGGACTCATCTAGATCTGAAAATACTTTCTTGTTTCCACTCAGGTGATTACTGCAACCCGAGTCTAACAACCACTGACCATTATTACAACTAGTTTCATGACTAGCCAGCCATAAGGTTTCTGAACTATCATTATGTGCTACTCCAGTGTGATTTTCTTTATTTTCTAATCTTCTAGCACGACACTCTCTACTATAATGGCCATACTTTTTACAGTTATGACACTGGACATGCGACTTGCATTCAGATTAATAGTGGCCATGTTTTTTGCATTTATAACACTGAATATTTGTTTTATCCTGAGAAGATTCGTTACTTCATGCTCCTTGCCTGGCAGTGATTCTGAAATTCTTGTCCTCCTCTGCCTCTGAAATTTAGGCCTCTTTGATTTTGCTCTGTTCGACTTATAGTATTCTCCTTCTCATTCCTCAAATTTATTTGGGCTTTTAATGCTTGCTCCATTGAGCTTTGTGACCTTTCATTTGTCCATATCTCACGCGATTCCAATGAAGCTTGTAGATCATTCAAAGTCATATTGTTAAGGTCTTTGACAGCGTATGCATGATCTTCTCCAAAACATCTTTCTCTGTTATTTCATCGCCATTATTTTTCATCTTGTTGACTAGTTTTTCTATTCGTGAAAAATAATCATGAATATTTTCTTCTTTGCCTTGCTCCATTAGCTCAAATTGTCTTTTTAAACCCTGCAGTCTTGTTCGTTTAATTGGATCTGCTCCTTCATATGTTTTCAATAGAATATTCCAAGCGTCCTTTGCGGTTTTGACATGAAATATTTTTTCAAGAACTGACATATCAAGAATAAAGCCTTTTCATTAATGGAACGGTCACGTACCTGCTGTTGTTTTTCTTCATCTATCGGCCTATCTTTTTCAACAAAGCCTTTCTCCAGAATTTCTCCATAAGCACCGCTTCTCAAATGTAACTCCATTAAATGTTTTCACATCGCGAAATTATTTTTTCCATCAAACTTAAAGATTGTTGATTGCACTTGTTGAATTTGTTGAACTCTGGTTGTTAAACTTGACGCTATCTTGTAGAACTTGGCTCTTGATACCAATTGTTGGCAATCAAAAATAAATTACCCCAGGAATAAACGGACTTTAATAACCCAAAAACAAACACTCAATATATTATTTGCTAACACACGAAGGACAAAAACCTTGTCTCTAACTCAGCTCTCGTAAGAGCCTTTTCGTTTCAAATTCACTCGTGGAACCAAGTCCATTTATATAGGACGAGTTATCGTGACACACGCGATGCGTGTGCAAACATGAAGTGAGTATTATAATATTTTTATAATATCAAACTTGACCTTTAGAATATAATATGCTTATATTTTTTAATGATTTTAAATTGTGAATATAAAAAATAAAGTTATTAAATAAAATTTAATAAAAAAATCAAGTATGGTATACAATTGTTTTAAAATGTGAAAATCAAACATGGCCTTAAAGTGATTATTTACTATTTATGTTTTGTATTTTTTCAACAATTATCTTGTTAAGTTAAGTGTCATCATCTTAAGTTGGTAATTATGTAATACTAAAAAGAGTGTTAGCAAAATATTATTATCATATCAAACTTGATCTTTAAATTTTATTTTAATTATATATTTTTTATGAATTTGAATTTGTGAAAACTAAAAACAATTTTATATGCAGTTATTTATTAATTAAAATTTAAATTTAAATTTTGTGTCACTTTTTAAAAATTCTCTTTAAATGTCACTTGTTATCATTATAAGTTGGTAGTTATATAACAACTAAATAGTATAGATTCAAAGATGGAAAAAGAAGTGACGGTGACCGCAACGGAGGCTCCACCTGGTCGGCACCGAGAATGTGAACTCTTCACGGTGAAGAAAGGGGAGGAGCTACAATTGTTGACTCAGCCACCAACAAAAAAACCAAGTTTAATTTCGTTACCACACACGAAGAAGATTCCCTGTCGCGTATATGGATTTCACATGCCATCCTTCTTCTTCTCCGTTATTCTCCTCTTCGCCGTCCGTTCCTTTGTTCCAACTCACGCCTTCGCCCTCGGTTCTACTTTTCGCTCGATTCACCATTCAGATACGGTCGCTCCGGTTTACTAATCCCTAATACGACCCCGCTGCTTCCCTCTTCGTTACAATTACAAGAAGTGAAAGGTGTCTTTGTTTCTTTCATTACTCGTACCGTGTGATCGTGAAGTGGGGATATTTGGACTCCCGCACATAGGAGTTTCTTCTTCTTCTTTTTTAATGGTATTATACTGCCTCCTTACCTTTTCAGTTTTCGTTATGACTTTTTGCCAGGACAGACTCGGTACCATATATACATCAAATTGAAGACCCAAATAGCAATCATAGATTAGTTAAGTATTGCTAGGAATAATTATGTTTTTTTATCGCAGTTTTGGCACTAATTAGTCTGGTTTGAGTAGTCAAACTCATCTTGCTGCACGATTTAGTTTTCCCGTCACATGACCTTTTCTTGCACCGAAAAGATGAAAGTGGTAAGTACTGACCATTGAAATCCAGGTTCCAATTGTTTCACTTCTTAGTTGGACTTTCTGTTTACTGTGTACTAGAGGTTTAATATCACATGAGCATGTGGGCTTAATTTCACATGGGCCTGCAAGAACAAAATGCAAAAAAGAAAGAGAAAATCAGTCCCATTACAAGTGAAATTCTGTTGAAGTTGATGTCTTTATTCGAGTTTCTTTTTTGTTCCGCATTGGTGATGAGCCTTTTTACGAAGTACACACAGACAGTGGAGGGATGTAGATCAGAGTATGCTTCGCACTTGTTTCAGTGCATTGCATAGGATGACAATTTCTGCTTTTGCTTGCCACTTGGATAGGAGATGTCATGGAGGAAGGCTAAATCTCCAGGTTGGGCTGCATTTGACCTCAAGCAGCAAGAGAAACAATGCCCAAGTCTGGAAGCTGACAATGAGCCTTACCCACCAATCTCAACCATCGTGGCTCCTCTGCACCCTGGCAAAAACCCTGTCAAGGATAAAGTTCCCACAGCAAATTCTCTCTCATCGGTATTCCTACCTTCTTTCAATTTTCGAACTTCGACGGTGTATAAGGACACTGAGAAACCATTACAGATTGGCAATTCAACTGCTAACGCGAGAAACAAGCTGATTAGTGCAACGGACGAGGCAAAGAATGTTGTTTTGGCCTGTGAGAAGCTTAAAGAGCTTCACTGCTGGGCTGACAATAGCTTGATTCAGGATATTATGGCACCTGTAAACGGTGACATTGACAAAGCCTCAACTCTTTTGGAAGAGATGGTTTATCGTGATAGCTGTGGGAAGAATAAGGAATGGAGTGTTGCAGATTCGGAATGCAATTCCGTGAAAAATCTGCCAAACAGTAATTTGGTCCCAGCAAATAAAAGTGTTTTTTTGGGAGAGACTACATTTCTGGCTGATTTCAACCATGTTACTGAGAATGATTTTCATTCCCCGAACAAGGAACTGATTGATAACCTTTCTGTGTACCGTACAGTGCATCCTAGTCATGGTGGATTGCATATTCTGGGTAACTTGAGGTTTGTACCCATTGAGCCTGAATGGGAAAAGGATGATGTTTATTTGATCCATCGAAAAGATGCAATGAAGATGATGAGGTACGTATTCCATTTCCCAATTCATTAGGCTATTTTGATGAAAGAACTGCGTTAAGATTCATCTTTTACGGACAGGAATAATAAGCGTCCTTTAGTTTTATGTTCATATTTTCGTGCTTTTTCGTGTCTGGCTTAAAGAAGCAAGATGTAAAAAAAAAACGTATATGATTAGTTATTTATAGCTCTGCGGAGGGCATTTCGTTGTCTCTTTCTTTTCTTTTCCTAGTCTTCATTGTGCACTTAGTTGGTATATTTGATACCTATATCAGATCTGAATTACCCCTTTCAATTCTTTTATACCCTAGTAACATAACATCCTTAAAAAGAAAAAGGAAGAAAATCCTGTCACATCAACTTGAATAGCCCTTAAAACCAAGTCTAGAATCTCTCTTTCCTATTAAAACCCAGATTTAACTTTTTAATCACAAAACTTACTTAACCTATGGCCAACAACTCTCACCATTGGCAGCAAGACTGCAAGTGAAACTTGTTTTTCAATAGAGCACAATCAGTTTGCCTATGTCTACCCAAAGCCTAATGTCTAAATCCTATCTATCGGCTGACTACTCCAACAAACAATTATAAATTGTTGGCCATACTTGCTTTTGTTGTCCAACATGCCTTTGTTGTCCAACATGCCTCACTAAACCAAGCTTGCCAAATAAGTCATTTTTGTTGACATCCCAAGCAACAATCTGCATAGGAACTAAGTCGTTCTATAATGTCAACTTGAAACCAGTTCAAATATTCCGTGAGTTATCCTTCACTATTGATGGCATTGAATATGCTTACAGTGCGGATTGTTCTCAATCTGTATGGGTAAACGTGGAATTATTTGATAGAGAGGAAGTTACATAAAACTTGTATGCCAGGTACAAGAATTGCCTCAACCACACATGGGAGTGAAAAGTGGTTTGAAGTTGACATTGACAATGGGTTTCGCGCCCACTTGGAGGCGGATTGGCATACTAGTTCAAGATATTCTTGCTTACAAATTACTCCCTCTGTCCCACATTATTTGATCAACTTTCCTTTTTGAGTCGTCTCACAAAAATTGCTCATGTTCAAATTAAGAAAGATTCTATAGGTGCTTTTACATATTTACCCTTTTTACACTTTTTTTATTATGTTTCTCTCTCCATGTTTAAATCTCCATCAACTCATTTTCTATCTTCTGGCCCACTTTCTTACACTTTTTTATTCATCTCTCTCTCCACATTTAACACTCCACTAACTCATTTTCTCTCCTGACCCACTTTCTTCCCCTCTTCTCTCTAAAGGGTAGAATGGTACACACAATTTATCACTTAAATCCTTAATTTGCGTGCATAAAAAATTTGATTAAATTATGTGCGACGGAGGGAGTATTCGTCCCATAAAAATTGATTATATTTCCTTTTGGGGCTGTCCCACAAAAATTGCTCAACTTCCAAATTAAGAAAGATTATGTTGGTGTTTTTCCATATTTACCATTTTTACACTTTCTTTATTCTATTTCTTCCTCCACATTTAACTCTCCACCAACTCCTTCTCTCTCTATTAGTCCATTTTTTTCACTTTTTGATTCTATTTCTCTCTCAACATTTAACACTCCACCGACCAATTTTCTCTCTCCTGAACCACTTTCTTCCCTTTTGTATCCAAAAGAATAGAATGAGAAACACACAATATATGACTTAAATCCTTAATATGCATGTCAAGTCAAAAGGGAGCAATTTTTGTCGGAGGGAGGGAGTACCGAAGCTGTAAAACACATTGACATCAAAGAACGCATCCACCGTTAATGTCTTAACTGCAGCGGAAATCCGATAACAAAAAATCACTTCCCAAGCTTATGCATATAGTTATTAACTCCTCTAAGCGGTCTCAACTTAATTACTTGAAATATTGTGTTGGGGAAGAGGGGTGGGGGGGTTGTTTTACGTTGAGCAGAAAAGCTCAGCAAAGATAACCTAGAACATAAGATTAACTGATAATACATTATTTGGGGTCTTACAATGGAGAATGATAGAGTTCCTGCTATAATGGGTGTTGCTCGAGAAGGCATTCAAAATTGTGTTTGGCGAGCTTGGTTTAAGGAAGCTAGTGTGGAGCCGTGGACACCAAGCATGGCCCACTTCAATTCAGTTATGAAATAGTTTATACTTTTGCTGTCCTATTACTAGACCAAAATTGTGGTAGTATACTAGAATAGGATTAAGACTTAAGGGTGTGCATTTTGTAGGTAACTGTTATATTGTGTTTGTATGTCGTCCAATGAAGAATATGAAGCATAGGGCACTGCTAATACGCCTCTTCTTGCTTGAAAGCAGTTTTTTTAATATCAAATGGACCTCCCAGAAGGTAAATTACTGACTTGGTTTGATTCAAAAGGCGAATGACCTCCCCATCTATTAAATTTATCAATCGAAAATTGAGGGGAAGCTTTTAGGCAATGTTTGTTTTGAGACACATACTCTAATAGACTCTAGTTAATACACCATTGATACGCATTATTTGATTATCTTACTAGCTCGGCTTGAATGGCTTGCTAGTCCTCGTTTCATTTTTGTGGTAGCTTCGAGAAGATGCTTCTAATAGGTTGTTTTGTTTAAGGTCTCTGGTTTAAGCTCAATTTACAGCGTCCTATGAAGAAGGATTTGGAAGGAAAGCCAAGATTCTAGAATGGGAGTCATGGTGCAAACAATTGCGCAGAGGAAGCATTGGTATTGCTATTTCTATAAGCGGAGGTATTGGATGGCATATTTTTCTTTCTAAACCGAGAAAGCAAAACCCATAAACGCTTTTATGAGGTGAGTAGTGAGAGTTGTTTTGTAGATGAAAATTGAGTGGAAGTATCCCAATCTAACTACCTTTCTATACTTGGCATAAATGGAGGTAGCTGCGTAAAGAATTTTTTGGAACCTAGCAAAGTGATCCCAACTGTGATATGTTGAGGCTCAACAAAAAAAAAAAGATCCACCTTGATGTCATGATGCCGAAACGACCAAATACTAGGGGACCTAGTAGTGTTTCCAACTTGGATCCATCCATTTTAGGCTCAAGGATCGCCAATAAGGAAGAATTTTATTGCTTTGTTCATTCCTTTGAGAAAACGCACCTATTCTAGGATCCAATCCCTCTAGAGTTCTAAGTGATGCAAGACATTAACAACCATTGGAGGGAGGGTTGTTTTTAAAGTGAACCATAACGGTCTCTTTTCTTCTTCAGGCATGGACACTTCTGCTTTAGACTTGGCCTTTTGATCTGTTTTTTTTTTGTGGGTTCCTTACACGAATTGTCACATTTGGAGACTTCTAAATGTGTGTATGGTCCTCATCCTCTTGAGTTGCCTGATCTTTGGCTCGAAGCCTGCTCATGAAGCAAAACTCAGGGAAAGGAAGAGAAGATCAAATCTGGTAGGTAAGCCTTGCAGCAGCAATCTATCCATCTCTTCTTTTGCTGCTCACTCCACCCACCCACTTATATCAACAAGCACTTTGCACTAAGCTCTTCCATTTTAAATCGGAATTCGAAAGAACCTACTCTCTTACTTGGGTTAGTCATGCGCTTCGCATGTTGCTAATGATTCACATGGCATCATCGAATGATACATGTCTTGGATAAGAATCTACAATGCATTAGAACGCCCTTGTTGATGATTCACTTAAAGGTTGGGTTCAGATCAAAGCTATGTATTTAATGACAACTAGGGATTGAGTTGGTACTTGACAAGATGATGGAGGCTGTGAAGATGCAAGCTCTGTTTTAGGATTGGTGGACTGTGTTTCGTTGTGTAGCAGCCATGAGAGTTGTTGAGGCTAGCTCTGAGGTGATATATATGTTGCCTAAGTTTATTTGGTTACATGAAGTTGCCATTATCGAAGGTTATATTATACGTTAGTAATGCAGAATGTAGTGGGAAGTGTGATATCCCTCTTCGGACGTGGATAATTTGTAATTAGACGTATAAGATCCTGTCCATGAACTTATAAGTACCTACTTTGGCTAGTACTTTTTTAGGGAGGCATTGCCTTGTGGTGGGGCCGTTGACCGGGTCGTTACATATGATGTAAGAACGGACTCTCGAGAGCTGGGGCTGGGCTATCCAAACGGATTGCGAGAGGTTGGGACAGGAAGGAAACTCGAATTAGGCTGATCTGGTTGGTATGCTAGTCTTGTCCAACAATGGCTAGAGGAAGATTTTGGGCTATTTGTGACTAAGGTTAAGATCGGGTCTTCGCCGTCATGCCTAAGGTTATAAGGACGGGGATGCTAAGGTTTAACGAGTGAAGATTGTGATATCCCACATCAGATGTGGGATAATATGTGACTGGCCTTATAAGACTTTACCTGTTACCCGTGAACTTTATAAGTTCTCAGTTTGGTTAGCCCTTTTGGGGGAGGCATTGCACTGTGGTAGGGCCGTGGACAAGGTTGCTACAAGAAGTCTCGGCCTGTTCATATGACTTTGGGTTCAAAGAACAGATAAAGGTTGGAGGACTAAAGGGGCGAAGGTTGGTACTATTTAGGGCTGTTCACATTTGGTTACTTGGAGGGTTGAGTGCTGAATTTGAAAAAAGAAATGATCAATGGAAAAGGATCAAAACCTACTTAAGCATCACATTGTGGGAAAACTCAACCTTAGGCATCACGCATTAGGGTACTTAAGCATAATACCAAAGAAAAGATGCATCCCTCTTTATCATTTAACTAGTAGAGCTTCTTATTAGCTTCAATGGCTCAAAGCAGAGCTAACATGTCATCCATAGAAGAAAAATAAAGAGGAAAAATAAATACTCTCTCTCTCTCTCTCTCTCTCTCTCTCTCTCACACACACACACACACACAGAGTTATCAATACCGTACTGGTATCGGCTAGTACGTACCAATATTTGCCTTTTACTGATCGGTATTCCTTTACATTTCGTACCAGTAAAAATGCTGCTCCATAGTGGTTGTATCGGCAGGTACCACCTGTACCTGCCGGATAAAGTGTTTCATACCACTTCCTTAATGTGAAGTTACCAATTTTATCAGGCGTAGTAGTAAATTGACCATGTAAAGACTAAATAGGAAAAATCCTAGGTTCTATTATATCGATCAAGGCCTCTGTAGCCTATTCCTCACAATATTCATCACAATTTGTTGAATCTTTCCTGATAAGTCTTTAATCTTCATTACAATTACAATTTCAGGTTCCTTTTATTTTTCCTCTTCGCTTTGATTTACTTTGTGACTAGAAGCTTTCATTTGATTCTTTCATTTATATGATGTATTGCTTCATACACATTACACACACAAAGCTTATTCTTGAACCCAAAGACGTTATTTTTTGAACAAACAATTTATTGTACTATATTATTTCGCTAATGAGATATGGAAATTCAAGCTGTATAAGACCAAACAACTTATTCTAAAGGAGCTATGAGGGAGGAAATATATGTGTATACTTGTAGTTTTGCTGATGAATGAGTATTATATATGTATATATGTATTCTCTCTCTCCCCCCCCCCCTCTCTCTTAAGCTGTTTGCTTTCAGAACATTGAGATGCTGATTTTCAGTCCTTGTTTGTTGTCTCTGGGGAAGTTCGAGCTTCTAGGCTTGTGTGCAAGATAAGTTTTGGCTTCGGGATTCAAAAGTTGCGTGGGTTATGGCAGTCATGGTTGCACCATTGAGTGGTGGGTTCTTACAGCGGTGGACATCTAACTTTGTGGTGGAGACTGAACGGCTCGAGAATGGGGGCTTTTTATGGTGTATGGTTATTCCAAAAGCAGAGGACGGTGAGGATGGTCAAGAGTTTCTCAGCTATTTAGATGAGTTCTTGGGGCGTTAGCATGGCAGGATCTAGATCTAGAGGTGGAGCATTCAGGTTCTGTAGGCATCTTGAGGAACCGTCACGGATATCCTACAACTATGCCGCGGATGGCTGACATGAGGTTCCCCCTGGCCTTCATTGCGATATGAGGGTTGAAGAGGACGAAGCATCCTTCGATGGTTGGGGGAAAGAATGTAGGTTTCAGTGGTGGTCCACCTGTGAAGTAGAACACGTGATCTGGTCGGTGGGATTCCTTTATTGCTGTGGGACAGCTGGTACCAATATGGATCTGAATGTGAATTTTCCGGACTTAGGTTTCAAATGCGCCAGGTTGTCTCCTAGGCCGAAGTCTGGTTTATTAAGCGATACGAGGGGTGGATGCGTGGTCTGGTTCTTAGTTGCAGGAAACTCCTAATATGGTGACGTTTCTCTCTCGGAAACTCGCTTTTGCGATCCCAAGTTAGGAGCTCCATGGGATCTCATCCCAAGCTAAGATGGGAACTCGATCCTGCTAGCTGGATAGAGATGCGTGGAACAAGTGATAGAATACATGAAAATCAAGCTCTTTTCAACTCAATTCCTTGTTTCTCTCTTCCTTGAAGTCCTTAAAGTTTCTTTGTCTCTTGTTGTTATCTATGTAAACTATGCTAAACAAATGATAATACTCTTTACACATTTATTTATTCAAGCCGCTCCCAACCTCAGATTCTTCTTGGTGCTTACGCTTCCCCGCTCCCGCTCCCGCTCCCGCCCCCGCTCCCGCCCCCGCCTTGTGCAACTAAGGTCTGGTTTATCTGATGGGTGGGTCTGTTTTAGATGCATGGTTAGAGCCGGGAGCTGGTCTAGGAGGTGTATGCCATGGGCTTGCTCTTGATTTAAAGTCCAGGCTGGGTCGATTAACTTTTCCTTTGTCGGGTGCATCTATGTTATGGTTGAGTAGAGTGAGTGTTTTTAGGCCCCGCTGTGGTGGATATCGCAAGTGGAGGGGTCTATGGAAGACTCAAGATGAGGTTGGATATGCTGCGAAGGAGTTCAGTCTGCTGGAGTGGCTAACTTGAAGGTGCTATTCTGTTGGTTAGTTTGGAAGCTTTAGAGGAGATGAACGAAGATAATGGGTCAAAGTTGATTGTTTCTTTTAGTCCTGTTTCCCGTGTTTCTTCCCAAGTACCCAGTGGAATAATAAGAGACTGGTCGTGGTTCCACGACCTTTATTGCTGTCAGATTACGGCAGTTCTGGTTGTGGGTCCCCTAGGATGCTAGATTTTGATGATGTTGGTTCAAGTAACCAATGGGCAGATCTATTAGTGATGACGGGATACCGGGGTTCTCAGGTATTGTGGTAGAGGCGGGATGAGGAGGTGACTGCAGTGACTGGAAATTGATTGCTACATTTTCATTTCATATGTTTTTCTGTGGAGACAGTATTCTGAGCTGTGGCAAACTGACCAGCCTGTATTTTTCTGTTTGATAGTTACCTGGATTCTTAGTGCTCCTTTCTTTCTTGGTTTGCAAGTGAAGTCACTGTTCGTTAGCCAAGTTGCTTTGAGCCATTGTAAATTTCTTGCATTAAACCATGATTGAAATCATCATATTTGGTAGTCTGATTTCTTGCTCTCTGTGTTTAATAGGTCCGCATCTTGGCATTCAAAGGCAGCCAGTGATGCCTTTTTAAGAGGAGATCACGCATCTGCCAAACATTTTTCCTTCAAGGCTAGGGAACAAAGGAAGGCTGCTGAAAAGCTTAATGCTAAGGCAGCTAATGAAATTTTAAGCATCATGAACTCTGCAAACGACATGTGGAAATTGGACTTACATGGTCTTCACGCAGCTGAAGCAGTTCAGGCTTTGCAGGAACGGTTGCGGAAGATTGAAACCCACGTCATATTTAGTCGATCATCGTCTTCTACTGAAGTGGAAGTAAAAACAGGCATTCGACATTCTGAATCTCTCAAGTCTTTAAGTCTTCTACAACCGGAGAAGCTAAATAGGCAGAGACCAACATCATTACAAGTCATAACAGGTATTTTGCTTTATCTATATTTGTGCTATCCTGTATCCATAGCAACAGGGAGCTGTTGTTTTACTGGCCCAACATGCAAAAATGACTCGCAGTCTTTTATATGTCCTACAATGGCATGGCTGAGAATTGTGGGTGGAGATTGATGCAGGACAGATATAGAAGAACTATTTCATAGCACTGTAGCGTGGTACTATTCAAGCACTGTAGCGTTTAGATGTTATATTAGAAACATTCCATATTAAAGTAGATTTAGGGGTTGAGATTTAATGTGTACGGGGATTTTAGTAGTCGTGTCCTATTAATATCAGTTATGGCAGCCTTGTAAGGGACACTTGATGATTAACAGAATTTGACTTCGGTCTTTTACTTCCTTGCAGAACACCAGGGGTTTGCCTTCATGTCCTATATATATCAGTTAGGGTAGCCCTGTAAGGGACTTTTGATTCTTAACTGAATTTGCCTTAGGCTTTTACATTCTTGGAGAACATCTAGGGTTTACCTTTTATGGTTCCGCTTTGTTTTCTTCTAATTACGCCTTGACAAGGATCAGATAGGGACCTTGCCCTCTCGCACTTGCACCTGCATTAGAGATGGAACTTTCAAGACATAGTATAGACGACCATTAACTTTGATGAAAAATAAAGTTGCCATCACCCTTTAATAACTGATCCTGTATCAATTTGGCTGATGCCATTTTTCTGCAATAGCTTCATTGTGGATATTGGGCATCTGCTAGGTGCGTCATCCAAGGAATTTGCCTAGGCACTCGATGAACGGTGGACTGGGCTAGACATTGGGCTTCGCTGGGCCTATGCTTAGACAATAGGACCTGTTGGCAAGACATCTAGCTCTTTTGAATCCGTAATTGGAACAATCGGGATAGCAGTGGTCCTTTCCAGTCATTTTACGTATATAACCTTGTTTTTAAAACATTAGTGGCTGTTGAATGACTTGGTAGTTTAGAGAGGATTAGCTGAAACAATAGATGACTTGCTGTTTCTTCTGTTTTTATCCAACAGGAAAAGGAAATCATAGTCAGGGGCAAGCTGCACTTCCAAAAGCTATTGAAAGCTTTCTAAGTGAAAATAGGTGATACTTCTTTCCGTCTTTACTCAGTAATGTTATAAGCGTATTGTTTTTTTGATGACACATTGAGCTCCTCTTAGATTTGTGGCAAAATGTTCCATTGCTAAAATATAATGAGACATGTAAAAATTTATTTCCAGGTACCATTTTGACGCATCGAGGCCTGGGGTGATCACAGTACGGCCCAAGTTCCGTTACCAGTGACTGCTCTATCATACACTAGAATACGACCGCTCATCCGCGTCTGGAAAGCAGTCAATGTCTATATTAAGCAGAATTTGACGTGGTACCTTATTGTGAAATATATTTGGGAAGCCAGTGATAAATGTATCGCACCTCTAGCTGTACATTATTAGTGTGTTGCAGATTAGAATGATGACTTTTATACGGCTAAGTTGGCCTTGGTATTTATGCCAATCAGTGTTTCACCAACTCTTCTTTTCTGGTACAATTTTAGTTCGAAACTCTTCCTGAATGTTGCTCCTTATATATTAAGGGCTCCATATCGAGACAGGTTTGCTTTATGTATGACTTTGTTAGACAGCTTGTCTTTTATGGACGAGGAAGTGACCATTTCGGCCTTGGTCTGTTTGGTGGGAATAAAGTACGTCAGGCACGCACTCGTCTTTTTCTACAAGCTTTATAATTTCATCAAAGCATGAGATTATGAGTTTCATTTTCCTCTGTTTTGAGAATGGTTTATTGCATTGAGTCGAGTTCGATCTCGCACACAATCCAAAGGCTTTAATGATGAGCTTTTGAGAATGGTTTATTGCATGGATTCGCAAGTCAAGATCCCGTAGCAAAGGGACAACCCATCTTCATCTTTTCTGCTCCGTGGCACACAATTGAATCGTTTTTCATAATGCATCCTTTGATCCGCGTCATATCATTGAACCCGCAACAATCTTGGCCAATCAACTCGAGGAGTTAGCAGTAATGATTACTATTAATACGCATAAGCTATATTCGATTTTTCCCCCTCCACCCATTCGTTCCATCAAAGTCAGGAGGGTTGTGACGCGCCCCCAACATGATACTTTTCCAGACCGAAGAAGATGCAGAGGAAAGCAAATAACAGCAATATGATTTGCCTTTCTGACCGTCGGGTCACATAGCCACGTATATATTCATTCCACTGCCTCTGCCTTCTCAAAACATTCACAACGCTTCAACAATTCCCAATGCCAACAGTTCTCATTATTTCCATATCTTCAATTCTTACAACGAAACTAAAAACAACTTCGATACATGTAAAAGTGGGTTCTTAATTGTCTTAAATGTTCACTGTCCATTTACAAAAAAATTGTGCACTCAAACTACGTAAGGATCACGAATCCATGTGTACCTACAAACAACTCCATATAAATCTAAAGTATGTGCTAGAGAAAACGCCACCATCATCAAAGAAACACACAAGGTAGAAGCTCTACTTTTGGCATTCAATACGAGGATAAAGTCCCAGTATGTGCTCTGGCATGAAGTCGTGCCGGGTCAAAATTCCAACAATTGGGGGCCTCTGCAACCACAACACAAAAGCAAGCACCATGGTTAACTACAGCTACCTATGAAGAGTTCCCCTAGTACTGGAACAGTTACGAAGAACTTTCAGGGACTGGAGCCCATCTTCTTCAGAGAACGATCAATATTATGTAAAGAAGAGCAGAATACTGCATCTGGAAACCATCATAAAGTTGTTTCCTCGTTCACTAGCTATTTTGAGTCAAAAAGTTGTCTCTGAAGGAGTCACCATTTATGAGAGATCATCTCAGAGACTTGGTGTTCAAATTCTACATATTGTGCATGCAGGAATCTTAACCCCATCTTTGCCCTGATCAACTTGAATCGTTTACGTAAGTGTTAGTGTGTGCTTGAGAGACAGAGAGAGACTTACCCCTTGAGCTTTTGGTACAATGCACATGTGCCTGAGACCAAGTTGGCGAAAGAGAATTGCAGCTTTGGCAAGTGACATTGTCTCAACAACAGTGAACGGGGACGCATTTGTAATAGGATGGAGGTCAACAAACATCTCCATCTCTTCTTCACTAATGTCCAGATCCTCCAGTTTGACTCCTTTCCCTGATCCAGCCTTGGCAAAATCAAATGCGGCAAACCTTTGCAAGATTTCTTCCCCAGTGAGTACCCCATCCCTCAAAAAATTCTTTCCTTTGAGCAAGACAAGCAAATGAGACCTCAACACAAGCCCACACAACTCTGGTGCATCTGACAAAGGTGGCTCATCAATCACAGGAAAACCATTATGCCCTGTAGTCCTCAAGGCATGTAATATGGTTCCAACTTTTTCTATCCCGGAAAAGGTGACTAACGGACCAGTAACAACATCGCTTGCAACCAAATGCCTCATGTAAGGTTCTGCATGAGCCTCAAGATAAGGCAGCCCCTTTAACTTCACTATTTGATCATAGACACCTTTGTTAAAACTATCGGCCACAGTTTTTGAGACTAGGAGAACTAGCATAACAAGGGGAAGCAACAATAGATCGTTTGTAAGCTCAAGAAGTATAACACAAAGGGATACTGTCATTCTCATGGTGCCACCGAGAAAGGAAGCAGCTCCCAGGAGGGCAAAGAGACCCATGTCAAGTTCAGAGATCAACGCAAAGAGCCTGCCTACAAGACGACCATAGCAAGCTCCAGCTAATATAACCGGGATGAAGAGCCCTGAGGGAATAGCAATGCCATAAGTGACAATGCCAAGGCAGTATATAGCAGCAAAGAAAATGAAGAGAGTGGAAATATGGAACTCTTTCTCAGTGCTGGTGCTGAAGAGGTTACGAATAGAATCATCATTAGTGTTCAGGAAGAGGGAAGCAAGGTCATTGTAGTAACCCGATGGACACTGGAAGAGTTTGTAATTTCCAGATCCATCGATAGTGGGGCAGCTTACTGTTGAAGTAGTGGGGCAAGGGATGCACTTTGCAAACCATGGCAGGCCAAAGGAACAACACGACGTTAGGAGAGAGATGACGATGACGAGTAACACTTTGGGAGCAGCACCTCTTCTGCAGTAAAATAAAACCAATTGTGATAGATAAGTAACAGAACAGGCATCATGTAGTAAATTTTTCGATTAATGTGATGCCTTCATCACCATGTCATTAACAAAAACACGCCGAAAACACCAGTTTCATCTGCTGGAGTCCCTTAGACTTCGTGCATTTGCTAAGACAGCGTGATAAACACTCTAGTATGGTGGGCAACCAGAATCGCATGTGATGCTTACAGTTGCACGTGATTAAGAATTCCATTAAACAAGCTATATCAACATTCGGCAAGAGAAAAACGTGAAACAGTAATCATGAAGATCCAGGACATACTCGTTAATAATGCTGTACGTGCGGAGCACCTTGTCCACAAGGTAATTATATAGGCTCCCAAAAATGCCTCCAATAACCCCAAGAAGCAATACAGCTACAATATCTGGGATGTTATATGATGTCGCAGCGGAACTGACATCGTACATTATCAAACCTCCTTGTCCAAATAGTCCGCATTTTCCAGTCCAACAGTATTGGATGAAGGCTCTCAAGACTATAGCAACCACAGCTGTTGTGAAAAAGGTCCTCCAAAGAAGAGCACTCCGCCACCTGGAGCAAGCCAAGTAGTTAGATTGCCGATAATACATCAAGTAGTTATCATGTCAACTGCCATGTTACAAGTCTTCGCACTGACGAACTCTCAATCTGATAAAGTTCTTCACTCCAAGCACTCTATATTGGTTTTGATCACTTTTGCTAAAGGGACCTCTTAACCAAAGCATTAAGTCTAAATCGCCACGTTGTCAGGACCACAACATGAAGGGATAATTCACCTTATTTTGCTATCTCTATGGCCAACAACGTCAATTAATCTCACAAACTTTGCTGTTTGGGTATGCATCCAAAGATATTAGAATTCAAAAACATCATAAAAAACAAAGTAATTGCAAACAAGAGGGAGAGAGAGAGAGCCCCGGGGGGGGGGGGGTGTTGAGAGAGTACCAGGAAGCTGCTTCTTCAAGAGCAAATAGGACGCCTCCAACTGGTGCACGGAAAGCAGCAGCTACACCAGCAGCAGCACCACAGGTTATCAGGTCTCGTCTGTCCCGGTCATTTTTGAAGTATTTTAGCCACTTCCAGGTCAGGTGATACTTCCGAGAACCGCCCTGTCCTAGCAAAGAGGCTATGCAAGCACCTGTGTGTACCATAGGTCCTTCTTTACCGACAACAAAACCAGCAGAAACACCAAAAATAGAACCAAAAATCTGCCAAATACAAAATTGTAAAAAGTGATTAAAGCCCTATTGAAAATGTGGAGGGGGAATGTGGAAGCAAGAATTTGAACCCGTATAAAATTTAAAATGCAGATTTCTTGAAGCTTACTCACTCCATCTGACAAACTACCATCATTTTCATGTAAAAGTACCAAATAAGCACTGAAGTTCTTATCCCTTTATCTCACATGATGACAATTTTGGTGATAACAACTTTGTTACATATGAATAATGATATGGGCAAGTTGTGCAGGTTATATCCGTAAAAACAAGGCAGAAACATTTTCAAGGCATGATGGAATAAAGTGGAAAAAGTTCAAGACCTTAAAGAATATAAAGACTAGACTTGCAAGAATCTAATTTTTACCTTAGTTGTGAGTATGAAAAGGACTTTAGTTGATATTGATCAACTTGGGGAGGTTCCCTTGACCTTCAATATTGCGTTTTATCAAAAACAACTATTTTCTGTAACGGCTACTTTCCTAAAATATCTAGAAGGGTTATCTTTCTAAGGCTAGTTCTAATGACTTCTTTCTAACAGCTAGTTTTCAATTACTAGTTTTTACAAAAGGTATATAAAGACATAGCTTCATTTTACAGATGAGTGAGCCAAAAAGCGATTTTGATTAAAGAGTCACACATTTTGTCATCATAGGAATTAGGCATTTCTTACTAGAAGCTATTCATTTCTATTTCCACCTTGTGAGATGGTTTTTGCTTGTATACTTCATTCAAGGGTTTTGTAATCGGTGCTTTTGACACCAAGAGTGGTGTCTGTGTCTCGCCGCAATGGTGTATTGTACGCTTTACTTTATTGCCTTGTATTTAAACTAAAATTGCTACAATTACAAACATTTGTCCCCAATTATTGCGCATCAGCCACATTTGGGAAAAAAAAAAAGAGCATATTTTAGTGAGTTTCACTTATTCACCCCTCTAGGTTGCATAGGATCTTGGGTAATAGATATTTTGTACCTGCCATCCTAACCACCCTAAAACACACCAAAAAGGAAGGTAATTCTATTTATGAAATTGCATGTATGCTATTCAAGTCTTCACACTTGCATTAGGCCCCCACTATTTTGTTTCTTTGGGAGCACTCTATTATGTCGGAGACCTGGTGAGCACCCCTGGTTTGTCTCCACACAAAATCGAGGGCTTGGACGTCAGGGTGACTGTTAAGCCAGGCAATTTCCAGCCCACCTATTCTCTGCAAGCTTAAGCTTTAGAGCAAGGGTTATTTAACACTAAAGTCAACAAACTTATGACCAGGTTGGCTTGTTATTGACTTCTATATATTCCATGCCAGTGATTGTGGAGGCCACGAAATCACATAAATTGCATATTGTAAAGACTGGTACCATGTATTAGTACCAATTCATTATAAAACAGTAACATGCATGCAAGCTCCTTATAGAGCCGTCGAAGAGTAGGCATTAGTCTTCAAAAACAAACATGTCATGTGACATCAATTTTACCCCAGGAAAGCGTACGCTAACTTGCAGTACCTTTGATTTGTCAGACTGAAAGTATTGAGTTTCTGGGAAATCAGAAACTTCAAGTATATCACTAGTAAGGATCTTTGTTTCTTTTCTAGCTTTTGATTTTGGAGTTAATTTGGAGAATTAATATCGATATGCAAGTATATCTCCCTTTTCCCTGTATTCCATAACTGTAGCTTGAGGACACCTTTGAAAGTGATGTTTTCATGCCTTTTCTAATTTTTGCAGCATTTATCCAATTTCTAATATTACTTATTCTTACAGTGAAAGAAACTGATAGATTCATGCATAATGCAGAATGCAACATAAAAATGTTTGACAGATTCTGCTTTGGAAGGATTCTTTTTATTCATGTGGTGCATCGAGTATACTCGGACTTTTGACCAGTATCATGCCTCCTACATTCATCTGTGTTTCAAAAGCTATAACGGATCTGCCTTGCCTCATGCTAAAATTTGATTTGGTTAATTATCAAAAAGCATTTATGCTCAGATGCCAGATAAATTAACAAAGTGCCGTTAAAATTGAGTAAAAGCATTCGATCGCCACATAAACCAGAGATTTTGGAAACCACGACGAAAGAATCAAACAAAGAGAGCCAGCACTGGTTCAAGCTGAAGCCCCCACCCCATCACCCCTCTTCCTGATGCCTGACACTGATTTTCAAGTTTAGCCCCTCCCTCCCCCACCCCCTACCCCCTTTCCTCTCTCTTCATTGTTTACGATCCCCCCTCCCCATTTTCTGATGCCTGACAGCAATTACGAGTGTAGCCTCTCTCTCTCTCTCTCTCTAAGAACATATGCAAGCCCTCCTCATATGTACATCAAGACACATATGCACTTGTTCTTCACCTTTTTATATGTTCTATGCGAACCCATAAGACTTTGTGAAGTATGACATAATTCCATACTAATATCTATAGATCATCAACTTTTCACGGTTTATCAACTAAAACTATTTTTCCTAGTCTCACGCGACTGAACTGATTGTTGAGCCACTCACCCTAAAACATATCTTTGCTCCGACAAGATGAACATCTGTTGCCAGGGTATCGTGTGTAATCTCATTCTTGGAATGGGGGTTGGGTGGCGTTAAAAGAAAAAAAGGAGATATTTGAATTCGTGGAAGTACTAAGGGTATTTCTTCAACCTAAAATTGGACCAACCTAAATTTTATATCCGTCAGCTTGGTAGCAGAGAGAGATGTGAACCACATCTGTGTCAAGTTTCATCAGATATTAAACAACACTCCGTTCTTACTGCTCTAAATTGCAATTCCATATTTTTATAACCTCCCTCGAATTTTAAAAAAATGTTATCTGATATAATTGACCAAAGACACTTTTAATACTTAGAGGTACGTGCACGCGCATACACGAGGGAAAAAATATCACCTTCACAAAAAGGGTACTTGGAGCCAACATTGAATGAGCATCAATACCGTTGAGGTAAGCTTTGACTTCAGGAATTCCAGACCCTGCTGCTGCGGGAGCAATAAAAGCGCAAAGGGAGGCTGCAACAGTTGCCAACCCTAAGTTGCAACCAGCATAAGCTGCAAAAGCTTTGAAGTATCTGCGATAAAACCTTTCTGATGTAAGAGCTAATTGTCATGACCATCCTTCACTATTCTTGTAGCCGAGCACATGCCCAATCCACAGTAAGACATAGATTGAAGCTTAAGTTAAAAATACAAATTTATGACAATCCGGAATAAGGAACAAGATCTAATGACTCATTTAAACTTTAAATAAAAAGTAGTGATTAAGCCAATAAGTGTAACTATTGAAATTTATCCCGTACGAAGAAATCAGTCTGGAAAAAAGGGAAATACAAAAGTTTGGCATAGCATTCGGAGAAAATTCTGTATTCGCCAAAGATCCTCACCATGCTCCTTCAGGGCATGGCTTTACACAACATCATCCAGACGCATTATAGAAATTGATGGATGTCTTCTAAAAGAAATGCAGAAACAGCCTCTTGGCGCAACCGGGGTATGGCTGCATTTACATAACCTTCCTCATAGGCCGTATTGGGTGAGCCTCGTGCACTAGGCACCCTAATTTTCTAGAAGGATGCCCTTCATATAGGACCAGGGCAAGTAACTCCTGGCACGTGCCTAACATGTGTCCCTTGCACTGTTAGCAAATTTTGTGTCTAACACTCTTAACTACAAGCTTAGCACTTAATACAAAAGGAAACAAGATCCCATCCACTTCCCTCACTCTCAAGATCTCCAGAAGCGTGCATTGATATGTTCAGTTCAATTCGACAAATATATTGCTCTAGCTATATATATCCTAACAGTATCAACTGGCTTCCACACTATCATTATAGGACGAGGGGAACAATGGACCAGCTTTTGCCGAACTTATGATCATGTCCTTCATGGCCATTCATTCTAGGGCCACAAGGAGGTTCCCTTCGATTGGCAGGGCCGCATAAATCCTTGTAAACTATAAGCTGCAACCCGGGAAAGAAAATCAAGAAACGATAAACTTTTCGTCACCCTCCAGCTGGAAAATCACTAGTCTGTAGAGTATTTTGTCTCACCCTTCCACAGAGGATCCAGTGACCCGCAAGGCGAAATTGCTTATTCCTCGCAAACGAACTGGTACACCCACAAGTGACGGAAATGAAGTCGCAGATATTTTAAAGATAGTGACATGTCACACCACTAATCAAACTCAACTAAGGTTGGCGGTAACATCTCAATTTATACAAAAAGATTAAGACACTGATACAAGAAAGTAGTATTACAACTAAAATGCCCATAAAATATCCAACACAATACAAGCATTCCTCATCAAGCTCGGCCTCTTCTTATTATCCCTTTATCGAGCACGACATGCCACATACACCAGCCAAGGCATCGCGACCCTGCCATCAAGGCAAGATCGACACCCTACACGGCTGTGCTATTAACGTGGCAGGTCCAAAAGTAACCTAGCAAGCATCTGGTTGTGTACAAGCGTTGTACAGCAAACTTGCAAAACCTGGGATTACGAAATTAACATGGTCATTCCATCTATGAATCTACTCAAGTATCTTGTTGAGAGTGGAGTATTATGATTGCTTTGACAGCAGCACGTGATTGTACTTCCATTAAAATCATGCTAAAAACTACTTTTTCACCAACAAAGTACATAAAGCAGAAAAAACTGATAATGACACCACACATATTCCTGAAGAAGATCAACACAAAATTACAGTGACAATTTGGAGCATACTGCCAATGATGGAAGTTAGACTCACTTCTCTTTCGACATGAGATTGCTGATGAGCAGCAGTTTGTAACCAGCTATATTCTCAACAGCAATATTATTAAAGAAGCCTACCACTCCAGTACCTAGCCCTATGAGAAGTGCAAGTGCCCACTTAAGTACAACATACTGGAAGATCTGAACCTTCTTCCTTGACCTCCAGTCTTGCTTAAATAATTCATTCTCAATAATCCTGAAATAACACAAATAAGAGATAAACTTGTCAAACAAAGAATCGCCTGTTGTGATAAGTGAATCTTTAGATTGAATATTTGGATGAAGGGAATATAAGATGCAATATTTGTGTGTGCTTCTTTTCTGTGTATTGATATTACCCTGCTACAAGTAAATCTAAAGTGGTTTTCTTACTTCAACATAATATGCAAGTCTCTCTACTTCTTTCCCTCTTCAAGGAACTCTTATAATCCCACAGTAATATGTTCACTCACAAGATTAGGAAAGAGTAGGACAACGGAAGGTCAAAACATGACTGATGAATGGGTTTGTTGTCATGCAAACATTAGGTACTTTCATATTTTTGACGCAATAACTGACAGCTAAACAGATGTCTTCTTGAGCTCCCTAATTGCCTGTGACTGCAAATTAATTGGTGGACCATGTTCTTAACAAAGTACAAATGTAACAAAGAGCAAGCAAAAAGAGTGTAAAATACAAATTAGGTGTTCACTTTACTATCTTCATTGGGCCCTTTTTATTTCTATGTTTCGTGATAATTTGTCAACATCCCATGTAAGTATACATAGTAATATGAGGAGAGCTTACCATTTTTGGGATCTAAAGAAGATTCCCTCTTTCAGTTTAAACTTTAATTAACGGAGTTCAAAATAAAGACAACAATTGCTTCTGTAGCTTTACCAAATATTCAACAGAGCATAATCACAATTGCCTAATCATATGTTTACTTTTTCTGTGTGACATGCAACCTGCTAAAATCACATATCTTTGGGATCTTTTACAAATCTAAAAAATTTTGAGATAGAAATTAGAAGTGCATCAACCAAACTGCAATAGCTATTAGTCACTATCAGATATATATTTATTACCTAACTACTTACACAAAAACTCCATAGATGTGCCCTTACATTCATCATCATTCTACAGAGTAAGCATTTCACAATGCTAAGAGGCAAAACAAAAATTGGCTAAGAGGCAAAACAAAAATTGAAAGAGCATCACATCTTGAGAAAGGAAATTATTACTGAATGGCTGGCATAAATGAGATGGTCAGGTGGGTAACATTTACATGATATGAACCTACCAAGTATAGACACATGACTCCAATCACCAACCATCAGTTAGTTAATCATTTAGATGGATATCATTTAATCAAATACATGCAACACTCTAACAAAGTGAGCTATTTGAGCACTATAAACTTTCCGTTAACATGTTTGCCATTGGATTGAAAGAACTTCCATCAGGAAAGATTAAAATGAAAGTCTTTGAATATCAGGAATTCATAAGTATGCTCCAAAGCCGTAGTATATTACTCGCTTTCTGATATTTTATCTTCTAGTGTTAATAGTGTTGGCATTACGTATTAGAAGAAAAGTTAGATAAGAGATAATATGGCTAATATTCTTAGACGCATACTGTGTATTCTTGCTGGTAATAGAAATAATAATGAAAAATAGGTAAGGCTAGGAAGATGAATAATCTACACACGCAAATGCACAATATGTAATATCTGTCCATACAGAAAAGTCATGGTGCTTACTCATAATCGAGGCTCTCAATAGGGCAAACATTGGCACCAACAATGGCAATTTGGGAGGTGGTGTTTCTCCTCCTGCTTAGAAGCGGCTCCTTGTAGGTCACATTCTTGTCCGCTATATCTGACCAGTGCCTTTCAAACCCATTCCCATCCAACAATACCTCATTTTCAATGTCATTCACATTGTTATCATGATTGCGCAAACGGTCTTCTCCATCCATCTACAATGCTCGCTTTCTATATTTTTCAAACAACTAGCTGTCCTCTAATCGCTAAAAATCTTATCAAGCTGCAAAAAACAAGCAAGAAGGGGAGGGGGCGATTTAACCATGCTTATGAAAAATACTAGAGGGCGTGCCACCATGCTCTACGTCCCAATAAGGCCAACTAAAAAATTGAAGAGGCCGCAAGGGCTTTGATGATTTCAAACAACTATTATATAAAAAGAAATTCAGCTCGGAAATACAACTCAGAAGCATTCATAACATACAGAAGGAGAAGGCTACGACTCTGAAAATTCATCAACACTCGAGCTTTCTTTCTTTATTTAACCCCTGAATCCAGATATATTATAAAGATTTTAGATGCACAGTCAGGGATAACTGGGGCAAACAAACTAAAGCAAATCAAAAATCGGAAATTAATCTATTACATACAAAATAAAAAATAAAATAAGGGAAAATTTGAGGACACCACCACCAAACAAGATGCAAAATTAGAAGCACAACTTACAAAAAAGTACCTTTTAATACTTGTAGACTCAAGAAACTGTGTTTTTGGCAAATGGGTTGTCTTAAAAGTCCATAATATCAAATTTGTAACAGGCCACAACAGACTGATTCCATGATACGGATATATCTAGATATGGGTAAGTAGATGAATGAATATGAATTACATGCGTGTGTAGGTAGAGATGTATGGAGAGATGATCTGAGGAGGGGCAAGAGCAAGATATAGAAGAGTAGCAGGAGGTACGACGAGCAAGAAAAAGCACTGTGCTGGATACGAAATTGAGAAGTGGGGTGTTTCGGCTTGGAGTGCCAATTTGGGAACAGTTTTGAGCTGACAATTTGAGCGGATGACAGTACAGACTACAGAGCGTAGCAGCGTATACGGTAGACACAAACACAGACACTTGAACGTGTGAGGTGGTGGTCTAAGATTGGAACGCGTGAGAGATGTTTTGAATTTTGCTTTATTTATATATATATATATATATATGCCAACTCTTTTTTCATAAATGGTAGAATATTTTTTTTATTATTATTAGAGAACTTAACAAAGCTGTAGCGGCTATAGATGTTTAATCAAGAATTATAATATACTTTTCATTCATAAAAAATATTTCTAAACTTGTTAAGGTTGTGGGTAATAGCAAGTGTGTTCACCGACTACAGAAAATATTAAATATGTCCTTTGATTGCACGGTATAGAAATAGTAGTGAATTTTAAATAAAATAACTCATTTACTCCTTGATTTGTCCTAATTATCGCTTCATGTGCCATTTTCTTTCTTCCTTTGTTTCTAACATAACCATCCTGGGTCTTCTCCCTTTTGTAGACTACAATCACAACCACGCGCGCATGCGTAAGTTTGAGCACGCATGCGCGCGCGCACACACACTTTTGTGGAGGTGGCTGTGGTTGGTGGTGGGAGATCGACCTGTTACAGATTTCACGGCGGTGGGAGATCGGCAAGGTGAGTTGAACGATTTCCTAGTGAATCTCTAGGTTTTACGAAGTCATAAAATCAACAGATTTGTTAAAGTTTGGTGGATTTTGTGACAATAGTAGTTCATATGAATTTTAGCCTCCAATTGAAAGGAAACAATGAAAGAGATTATTGAGATGGAGTTAGAGATGCGATTTGTTGACTATGGCTTGTTTAACATGACGAAGAAAAGGAAAGAGATAATTGAGATGGAGTCAGTGATGCGATTTGTTGGCTACAACTAGTTTAACATGACGGTGGCACCCACTCCATGCGTTGCGTCGTGGTTGGGGTGGGAGATGTGCAGCATTGCGGGTGAAGAGGAGTTAATGGTTGTGTTGAAGGTTGAATATGTAAAGTTCCAAGGGTTGTATTGACATTTAATTTCGGTATGATTAAAACGATGATGTTATTACACAATGGTATATCCATTAGGAATCCGTAAGATACTGGATTGACATACATAATTTTGAAAGTCAATTGAGTAGACTGATATCAGCTTTTAACTTCTGGGGATTAAGAATTTTTTTCCCTTTATTTTGTTTGAATTCATTGAGATCACAATTTTCTTTAATTACAAAAACAATTCAAATCAATACTTGATTTCAAAATTGTTGGTCGAGGTAAATAAATTATTACGTCACAATTTTTTGGTAAACTTGAGTTTGCGACAAGTTGTTTTAAGATTTGGGCTCTTGATTAAAAAAAAGCACACCACCCCAAAAAGAAAGCGACAAAATGATGCTCCAACTCTGCTCGGAGCAAAATTCTTCCCAGCTCTGTTGGTAATAATAAATTCTCACTAAAATTTATTGGTGCCATTTTTGACAGAATTGATAGCGACAGTCCAGAAGTGTTAAAAAAAGAGGTTAAAAGAAGTTACTTTAACCAAGGTTGAAACATTTTTTCCCTAAAACTAGAGAGGAAGGAAGGGAATGAGGATGGGCGTGGATGAGATGGTTGTCGATTGAGTAAATTTGGGTGGCTTATAACCCATCAAGTATGGCGGTAGAAAGATGATGATGAGGTACAATGGATGTGCGGAATGTAACTAGAGTTGTCAAACGGGCCGGGCGGCCCGCGGGCTGGCCCGACCCGGCCCGGTTCTGGCCCGGACCAGTCCATGAACAGTAGCGGCCCCAGCACAGCGGGCTTGGGGCCTGGGCCTGGACCAGGCCTTCATTTGCTCCGAAAAAGCCCGGCCCGGAAACGGGTTTGGCCCGGCCCGAAGTCGGCCCGGGTCTGGCCCGGATCTGGCCCGGTCTGCGGCCCGGGTCTGGCCCGGTCTGCGGCCCCACTTGTTTGAATTTTTTTGTTTTTCCCCCCCTTTCTTCCACCCCTTTTCCAAAATTCCACTTTTACCCCCCCAACAGCAATATAACGGCTAGTTTGGGGGGTATTTTAGTCTAACCTATATTTTTCAACTCCTTTACACTCTTACCCTCCCCAACAACTATAAACGGATAGTTTGTAGGGGTATTTTGGTCTTTTGTGAAGTTTCTAAAATCTATAAATTCACACCATTTCTCTCTAATTTTTCACACCAATCTTCTTACTCTCTCTTACCTAAACATTCTATATTTCTACAAGCTTTGCTACTATTTTCCTCTCCAATTACTACTCTTGCTAATTACTACTAGTATTTACTAATTAGTACTCTTGTTTATTAATTACTAGTCTTGCTAAATTCTTTTTAATTACTAACTCTCTAATATTTGTTACTCGTTCATTCTTTTAATTGTTATTTCTTATTACTACTCTTATACTTGTGTATTTAGTTACTCTTACAAAGTTTAGCTCGAAATATGGCTGGATTATTGAAGAAAATGAGGCGTGCATCGTCATCACGAAAAACATCATCATCATCGCAAGCACCACCACCAGCACAAGCGCCAGCGCCACGGCCATCACAAACACCAATCCAAGCACCAACACAACCATTCGTTCCTGGACGAATGAGTACAGGCTGTATGATAGATACCCAAGCCAATTGGGAGTTCAATCAAAACATTCCAGATTTTGAATACACGCCTGATGAAGACCCCCCGCATTATAGTCAAGGACGCAGCTCGGTTGGCGAAGCTACTACTCCGTGGCATAATCTCAACCCTATGCCTGGTCATGATGAAGAAGGGCCGAGCAATGCCTCCGGTAATGAGCCAGAAGTCCAAAAGGGGAAAAAAAGAAAGCCGAGTGTTGGAATCATTTCGATGTAGTTATGGTGGACGGCATCCGAAAAGCTCGATGTAAGTACTGCGCTAAATTATTTTCGTCTGGTAGTGGTAATGGACATCTTAACAGGCATTACCCTCTGTGTGCACCTCGACAAGGCCACGTCGAACCTACCCAAACGCAGTTATCTTTTGACGGTAAGTTATTTGTTTATAATCAGCGAGAGCAAAGAGACGGTCTCGCTGAATTTGTTATTCATGATGAACAAGCCTTTTCTTTTGCCGATAATCCTAAGCACTCTAGATATATGAACACATACGTTCAACCTTTGTACAAAAAGGTTCATAGAAACACAACTAGATCCGATGCACTCCGACAGTACAATGCTGCTAAAGCACGCCTTATCGATTATTTCGATAAATTTGAAGGTAAAGTTAGTCTTACTTCTGATATTTGGCAATCTCCTTTACTTTTGTTAGTTATTCTTGTGTGACCGCTCATTGGATTGATGTAGATTGGGTTATGCACAAGAGAATCATCGCTTTCGAGCACTTCCCTTATCCGCATGATGGAATGAACATTGCTATTCTTATATTAAAAGCATGTACCACATTTAAAATTAAGGATAAGATTATGAGTGTTAGTTTTGATAATGCTTCTAATAATAAAGTTGCTGTTGCAGCTTTAAAGGAGACGCTTCAACCTGTACTTAATGGTGAATTATTTCATGTTCGCTGTGTTTGTCACATTATTAATTTAATTGTTCAAGATGGTTTAGCTGCTGCAGGAGATATTCTTCTCAAAATGAGGGGTATGACAGCGTATGTTAATAGCTCGAGTCCGAGAACACAACAATTTAAAACGTTGTGTGTTCAATATAATATGCCTCGCAGGAGAGCAGTTACAGATGTGGTCCACAGGTGGAACTCTACATACCACATGCTTTTACACATTCTGGCATACCGAGAAGTCTATACGCATTTTCTACTAACCCAGTTCCCAGCCGGCTTGCCAACTCAAGAGGAATGGCAGATGGCCACATACCTAGCTGAATTTTTGGAGGTATTCTACACGTCTACCAATTTATTGTCTGGTACGTACTATCCCACCTCTCCTCTCGCTGTAATAGAAATTCTGAAGATGGCTACAATGTTAACAAAATGGAGATATATAGGACCCTTTAAGGAAATAGTAAAAGTGATGGATAAAAATTTAATAAATATTGGAGTAAACTGCCTGCTATTTTTACTGTGGCTACTTGTTTAGATCCTAGGTTAAAGTTGCATGGCGTGAACGCCTCGATACAAGAGATATCGAAATTAATGTGCTACACAGCAGAGGAGACAACCGCATTCACAGCAAAAGTGAGCAAGAGGTTTGAGGACTTGTTCAACGTCTATCGTAATTCTGCTGACGTGCGCGGGCGAGCTACATCATCATCCACTGTTGAGAGGTATTATGCGCCATACCTTCAGGGCTTTGAACATCTAGTAGCAAGACAACTACCAGGTGAAGGTACTTCTAATTCGGCAGGTTCGTATACTTTTTCCTCTTTTAATGAGATTGGTGTATATGCAAATACTGATCATTATTCTGATTTATCAAGGCAAGAACAGGTTAATTTTAATTTGTTAAATTTTTGGAAACAAAATCAAAACATGTATAAAACTTTATCCCAAATTGCACGGGATGTACTGCCAGTGCAAGCCTCCACGGTTGCTTCAGAGTCGGCATTTTCAGCCAGCGGGAGGGTTTTGGATGACAGGAGGAGTCGTCTTAACCCCGAGTCGCTCGAGCTATGTGTATGTTGGAAGGATTATCTTGATGCGAAATACCGCGAGCAAGATAAACCGATTGATGATAGGAAGAGCAGTGACTCGGATATTGAAGTACTTCTGGATGATTAGGTAATTTGTTTTTATTTTCCTCTTTTGATCCTTTTGGTTGACGTTGCAGATTTCTTGATCTTTGATTGCTGATATTTTGGATAGACATGCATTATTATTTTGATTGTTAGAATTTTAAGAATAAATTTTTTCACAAAATATACTTTTTTTCCATATATATAAAATAAATTTTTACAAGCAAGATATATATTTTTTCGTATATATAAAAAAATAGGTAACTTCGCCTGTTTGTTTACAAGCAGCCGGTCCCAAGCCCGGATAAAAGGAGGAGGGCCTATGAATACATTTATTATTTTTCTATATAAATTGTTATGTGTTAAGATTTTATTAATAAAGCTCACCAAGAAGAGTATGAAAATGTTTAACATATAATAAAAAATATAATGGCTAACAAATAAATATGTATATACATACATACATATATATGTATATTACTTATAATGAAATAAAAGGATAAAGATTAGGTTCGTTAAATTGTGAATATTGCCTAGAGATGAAATTTAAAATTGAATAACAAGAAGAAAAAAAAAAAAAAAGGGCCCGGGCCCGGCCCAAGCCCGGCCCTAGCTATTGGGCCTAGGGCCAGGGCCTGGACTGGGCCTAGGTTTGCCTTCGGCAGGCCCGGCCCGGTTGGCAGCCCCACTTGCCCGGCCCGGCCCCACAGCAGGCCCGATGGGCTTGGGCTGGGCCGGCCCAAGCCCGGCCCTTTGACAACACTAAATGTAACGAGTCAGTGAGATTCTCCGATAATAGCAGGTAAAGTTTTGTTATCATCTTATTTCATCATTTAATTCTCCAAATTCAATGTATTACAAATTTATCATCTGAACTTACAAAACAGGCTACGGCATCTAATCAAAAATCTAAAAGCCGATTGTACAATATGCAATTTTTTTTTTTCACTTTTGTCATATACATGTGTGCGTGTACATATACGTATGTATGTATACGTACGTATAGTACACTTAGCAATGATAGCCAAAAATGGTTCAACTAAAATAAACTGCTACACCAAGTAGCAAGTGGTATAAGACAAAACGTACTTTGACCACTAATGCCTTTTCCTAATCTTGTTCTAACTAAGGAAGTCTGTTTAGATGATGAATGAATGAATGAATGAGCGGGCCCAGGCCCGGCCCCGTTTTGAAAAAAGGTTACTCAAAAAAGAGATGAACCTGATGGTCACTTGCACGGGAAGCAATTAATCAAAGGGCGGCTACAACATGACTTCAGCAGCGGAATGATTGGATTGGATTGGAATGGAAGTTTGATTGTAGGAGGCCTATTATTCTCTAACTTTTATACTCCGCAGGCACAACAGCAACTGTACAATGAAAGGTAACCAACCCTCCTTTTCATTTTATGCCCCTCAATTAATGATGTTGACCAACATTGATCCCACCTGTTTAGATTAGTTTTACAGATATTCTTTTTTAAAGACATTTGAATTTTATCAAAATTCTTTTATATGCTACAATCAGAAGAAGAATTTCTTTGCTTATACAGTTTTCCACATCAAATCTTTTAAGGAAATAATAAAGAATACGAGAACACTCGTTGACCTCACGGTAACTTGTATCAATTTTTATACGCTTACACTCAAAGAGGAAATGTCAAGTGCAAAAGATACAAGTTTTACTTGTCCAAGCTTGACTTTGGACTATCACACTACTTTTAATGGCCAGTTTCACGGTTTAGTTACTGTGTATTCTTTATTGTTGATCAACACTCATTTTCAACTGATACAAAAGTTCATCTACTAAAAATAAGTTGTAGAATTATTAACATTATGCATCCTATTTCGCCCGGCTATATTATATTTGCACTTAAAAACTCAGTCATTACTAACGCCACTAAACTCTGAGTTCTGCGGGAAACTTCCCACTCAAAGCGGTTGAAAGTCATGCCACACCATCCGGAGGGCACTGCAATTCCTGCCCTTTAAAGACAATCGTATCGGCTAGGATTAAAGTTTTTTTCTTGAATGACCAAGATTCACCCAAGAAAGTTTTTATCCATCCAAGTAACCCCAATTTTTCCAAAAAAACATATGCAGGGGCATTTTGGTCCTTACATCTTCCTTGTTTTCTTTTCTCTCTCCCTCCCAGGACCTCACCCCCTCCTTGGGGGTGGGGGGTGTGAGGAGAGAGACCGCTCACACAAGCAACTACAAACTTCTCAATTGTCTTTGATGACTAGACATGATGACACTGTTGCATGACTTTAGGCATCTACTTTTATTGACCAAGACACAAATCATCAAACAATTGCTTGTGCAATCATTTCTAATCATCTTTTATTTCAAATTTTGTCTGAGATAACTATTCATTTATTGATTTAACGCACAAATAACTTTTAGTCCCAGTGTTAATCTTTGCCTTCAGAACAAAAATATTAATTCCTTTCGTCATTATATCTTTCAACCAAAATATTAGTCCCAGTAGTTAAAATCGTAAGATTCTCGGTCTGAGTCGCACAATTCCATTTTACTGGAAAACCATCGGGAATGATGACGGATTCGAAATTGGTCCGAAATCGAACAGTAAATTGTACCAAATCGTACCACACTACAATTGGTAAAAAATGATTTTTGCCGATCATTTTTCTATGTTATATCTTCTGTTACATGGAACTCTTTAAAATACACGAAGTACTCGTTTCAGATAATCGGACATAGATACGAGATATACGTGTGACACTTTTCACAGTACATGCCACTAAGAACATAACTTGTATGTTTCTTGTGGTTCATTATTTTCTCCAGATTTATTCTTAATTTTCTTCCGTACAGTTGGAACTGTTTACAGTTAATCGGGAGCAGCCCAACATTTTTGCTACTAATTATTGTCCCAACCTATTCTGGTCGCACTCAAAGGTCCACTTGGAGTCCCACCCATTGTGCATGACACGTCCGCATAAGCACAGTATTCAACGCTTCGAACCGGTCAAAGTGCGCGCGCCCAAGTCACGTGCGTTTCTTACTTCAACACGCCTCACGTGCGACTTAGTCACCAATTATTTCACGCTACCGTGACTCACAGTACCACGTTCATCGAGCCGCGACCACCTAAGCACCTTTTCACCAAAAACATCGACCGTTGGTGCAATCAGAGCGACGGGGTCAAGGGCATAGGCCTTGGCCAACCCCATGGGGTCGGCCTCGGCCTCCCCCAAGGCCATAGGGTCAGCCTCGGCCTCAATGGGGGGTCGGCCTCGGCCTCCATGGGGTGTTGGCCTTGGCCTTTCCCCCCTGTTGTTCACTATTTGCGCAAAGTCCCTTTCGCGCTTTGATCGCTTCATACACTTCGTACGTGGCTTTGGCATCTTGTTCATCACGTAGATACGTTTCACGTCGACACGCTCGTCGTAACGCAACTTTCGGGTTCGTCATCGCTCATAAAAACATCTACCGTCGACGCACCCAAAGTTCACCAAAAGGGGGAGTGGCCTTGGCCTCCCTTCATGGGAGTTGGCCATTGGCCTTGGCCACCCCTTAGGGTCGGCCTCGGCCTCCCCAGGGGTGGTGGCCTTGGCCTTCCCCTAATCTTTGGCCTATGGCCTCCCCTCCCGCGCGCACTTGTTTTCTCAAGTCTTTGCACCTCCGCGATGTTTATGGACGTTCGTACATCTACCTCGCGACGTCCGTTGTGCACCGACCTCGTGACGTCCGTCATGCACCGACCTCGCGACGTCCGTCGTGCACCGACCTCGCGACGTTCGTCGTGCACCGATCTCGCGACGTCGGTCGTGCGCACACCGCTCCCACGATGCCCGTCGCCCAAAGTCGCGCACTACCACCTAATGACCCGTCACTGACGACAGCGCACCATCACTTCCAACTTTGTCATTACTACATGTTGCATTCATCATCTTGTTATGACAGGTACACTCAGCTCAAATCCCATTTTCGGGACACCCGATGCATGCCCCTGGGCCGTCTCCGCGACGTTCGTCGCCGCGCCCATGCGCCACTTTCATAACATGTGCCCCCGGCACCAACTATAGCGCCGCGACGTTCGTCGCCGCACCCGTGCGCCATTCTCATCATGTGTGCACCCGGCACCAAGTATATGCTCCGCGACGTTCGTCGCCGCACCGGTGCGCCATCCTCATGACATGTGCCTCGGCACCAAGAATTGTCTCCGCGACGTTCGTCTGCGCCCATGCGCCACAATCATGATACAGGCCTTCGGGCATCACACTTATTCACCACACCATGCGCCCCCGCCATGGACGTGGAACATGCTTCGGCCCACTCTCCGGAGTGTGCAGCATCACGGGGGTATCCGTTCGTAGTGCTTCGGCACGAGGACCCCTCGCAAGGGGATGGGCTCATAACCTTAAAGCCATCGCCGGCACAATCAACTACGTGATGGGTTCACAACCTTAAAGTCATCGCCGGCACAATCAACTACTGGATGGGCTCACAACCTTAAAGCCATCACCGGCACAATCAACTACGAGATGGGCTCACAACCTTAAAGTCATCGTCGTCACAGTCAAGGGGGCTCCGGTACAAGAACCCCTTGCCTCGAATATTGAGCACTGAGCTGCGAGCATGTCCACTCATGTTACCATTGATCGTCGACATCACCAGGGTAATGACCCCCGGGTCACTCCGGGAAGGGAGCAGGTCCTTGGAGGGCATGGTGCCTAGTCCGCCTGACAGTTGGCTACAGGGGCAGCCCTCACCACTATCAAGTCCTCCGTGCATCTCTTGATGCACCTCGTGGGACTCTGCACGGGCTTGGATTGGTGGCTAGATCAATGGGTTCTCTGGCCACACCGACGCTGTGGGAGCCAATCTTTCCAGATAGACAGAGCGACGCTGTGCGGGGCAGGCGGGTCAATATGCGATTCGACAGTCCGTGGAGCACCAGCAGCTGTGGACCCCTCAGTGACGTGTCACTCGCGGGAGCACCACATGTTGCGTGATGACATCATCATCTCAACCTCTATAAATAGAGGTCTTGAGAATTCATTTGGGGAGGTTGGACATTTTTAAAACACTTTCACTTTCTCACTCTAGAATCTTAGAGAGAAACATACAGGACCCTGACTTCGGACCTATGCATCAGACTGTGACTGTCGTCGTATATTCATCTTGCGTCATCGCCCTCGCAGCACTGCCACCCTCAGGCTCTGTCTGAGAAGCCCTTGGTCTCTGCTCTTGCTCCGCCCTTGCTGTGTCTCACATTAACATACTTGGCATCTGAGTCGGACTACATTCCTTGTGGCACCTTCACGTCGACTGCGAACCCACTTTTCTTGGCATCAATTACATTGATTACACGGATATTTTCCTTCTTTATAGCCTAACATTTTAGCTAATCGTGATTTGACAACTGTGCTTTCAAGTATTTTAGGTCTTTTAATTTGCATAAGATAAATGAAAAATCTTATGATTCTAATTCTTCTTTGGTGGAAGAAGAGGATGCAACCCTAGAACAGAAACAGGACTTAACTATAGGCGCATGCATAGAGCTGCCACCAAAAAAGAAAAAAGGGTTGATTCATAGGATCCCAACAAAAAAGGGTAAGCAAAAGCAGAGTAGCCTCTCCATCTGCATCATTGTGCTCTCCAATAAACCCATGTTCATCCGTCTCCAACACAACCAAAACAAGCATGAGGGGAATCAAATCCCATAAAGATTGAATGAAAGTGACCCATAAATAAAGATTGGAAAAGGATAAGACATTTCAACCCATTCTTCCATGGCACCTTATCGTCCCCACTTCAACTAACATCCCTAGACAAAAGCAACCCAAATAATTCAGTTATCAACTCGACTCCAACCATTGAGTAGGCCTTCCAAAACCAGATTCCAAAGATCAAGCCAAAACAAACCCTGGTATCCTCAAATGTCCTTCAACCCTTATAAGTATCCACCGCATTCCCGGCTATGTGGTAGTCGAACCTTGGTCAACGACGACGGAGTTGGTTGGCCTAATTCATGTTTTGTTGTTACTTAATTTCTTTTGATTCTATCACTGATGTCAGCAAGAAATCAATAATTGAAGGCGCAGATACGTAGAGTCTTCTAATCACGTTAATCTTATACCCCTACCAAACTAGCCACTCACTAGCCTCCCACAGACCCATCGTGCGTGCTCAAACACAGACCTCAACGCTCTCTGAGATAAGGCCAAGGTAAAGGTTTATAAAGTTAACCCTCATTCTCCCATAGTGCATTATTTCCCAACTCACAAAGTCATATATTTTCCTCCTCCATTGCACTTCTCTAAGAACCCCATCCAGCTTCTCCAATCACTTTGCAACATAGACTGGTAACACTAGTAGAGACATACAGAAGTACGAGAATAGGTCAAGGTAAAGGTTTATAAAGTTAACCCCTACTCTCCGAGAGCGCATTATTTCCGGAATCACGAAGTCATACTTTATGATTGTGCTTATGAAGAATTTAATGCAAGTGAGTTGATTAAACTATTTAGGTTTTGTTACTTTCAGAAGGTTAAACTATTTAGGTTTTTTGGGTTTTAATGGGTCAATAAAATTAGAAGAAATATCTTTTATGTTTAGATAAAAAGTGAAATGGTGGTGGCCGGTGATGGCCGGTGATGGCGATAGACCGTGGGAATGGTGGCTGCCGGCAAAGGTGGTCGGCGGTGGTTGGCGACAACCACGGTGGCGGTCGGCATTGCGGCGGCAGTGGTTGCCGGCGATGGCCGGCGATGCGGTGGTTGCAGGCAATGCCCGGCAAGACTACTACCAACTGCGGTGGTTGTTCAAAAATATGACTTTTTACCGAATGGGTTCTAAAAGCCCAATCCAAATAACTCGTTGTTATATAAGCTTAGCCAATTCTAACTCACTTTATACTTAGGTGGGTTAGGTTGGGCAAAAATTCAAAATTTTTTGGGTTGGGTTGGTTAAAACCATAAAGTTCAACCCAAAGTCTCAACCTACACGCATGCTTTTCGTTTTTACCAAATCTACAGTAACAATGATTTGTTTCATTGGGTTTTATACAAAGTTCTTCTTTTGCTTGAATGTCTCGATTATCATTTCTATTTTACTCGTCACTTCTCTTTCCAGTACGTTGAAAGTTCGTCTCCTTTTGCCGTCGTTTTCCACGCTTGCCATTGTATACTAACCGTGACTCTCATTGTCGTGTTCTTTTGGCTTTTGCCTAAGTACTCTAGATAACAAGCATGGCTTCTATGATATTCTGATCTGATCAACGGGTTACCATTATTTTTGGTGGGTCATTCGTCCTTTTTAATGGTTTTACTTTTTATATTGATGCAAGTACTATGTTATTATGGTTGATTGTCCTTTTCATTACCCACCAATTAATTTTAGCCTAATTTTGGGCCTATAAACCTATTGTAAGATGTGCCACATGCTGCTTTTTCATAGGATCTTGGCCGGTTCATGATTTTCGTGCGTTTATTTGACTTATTTGCTCCTATCGACCTCATACGAACTCGGATTGATGCCATTCCATTTAATTCAGATTTTTGTCGTCTTTGATTTGAGTCCAATATCGAGCATTTTTTTAAATTGTTAAGCATTTGATTAAGTTTTTATGATTTGTGCTATTTATACCTTTAAATTCTTTGATGTCTTTTGGACCTATTTAAATTGAACTAATATTTAGAGCCTTCACATACTAAGGTGATACCATGATATGAGACGGTAATTGCTACCAATATGCAAACTTTGAACTTAAAATCTCCACGTGCTTAAATTAACGTGTTTTACACTCATGTATTATGTGGTTATATCGTTTTTTATTATTAGTTCAATTATTCGAATGTGAACTTTTGACTTTGATTCAACTTTTGATGGATTAATATTCCGAAATGAGATTGTTGTGCTAAAGATTATTCATCGTCTTTGTACTTCTGTTTTCATTTGTTTCGTTTGACTCAGCTACATATTATATTAATATATGTGTTGTATTTCGTGTGTATGTGATCTTTGCTGGGCTTTATGCTCCCCCCACCCCCACCCCTCTTTCCTCCCATTTCAGGTAATTAAGCTAAGACAACAGTAGAAGGGTTACCTATAAGCATAAACTCAGAGTTGTTCTTTAATTTTAGACTCTCTTTAGTGACTTGAAAAAAAAAGACCGATAATAGTTTTAATAAGCAACTTTTGAGAACCCCAAAGTTTGGGAGGTGACTATTACTATTAGATGTCCGTTGCAATTATTAAACTTTGATGATGAATGCGAATGCTTTTGATTTGAAATATGTTTAGGGCTCTTATTACCTCTTCTGAGGTTTTTTTTGGTAAAATATTTTGAATATATATTTCTTGTACACAAGAAGAATATTTTGAAATAGTATGTGAAGGTCTGCATCTGGGTCATATGTACTGACTCTTCATTTTTTATCTCTCAAATGTCGAGGAGTGAGGACATTGCTGATAAAGTGGCATCCATCCTTTTTTATTTTTTCCATCTCACAGCTGACTTGCACACACTTTTGTATACTGAGCGAGCTGTACAGGTTCAAACGCAGGAGGCCAGACCTTAGCCAAGCATGCATGCAGTTCCAGAATCATGGTTTTACCAAGATTGCGGGTGCCAGTATTACTACAAATGGATCGTCTCTACTGCACTAACTTAGATAGTAAATAGTTTGCACTAAAAGTATGATAATATTTATGGTTGCCTTTATCTATTGTCTGTATGTATCTGAGTCATGGACAATGTCATAATCTATAAAATGTTGTATTGACATTCACATGCCCAAATAGATTTATATCAATGTCATTCTCGTATTAGCAAAAAATTCTTGTGTGTCCTGCTTGGTTTAGAGGGAAAAGGGACATCTAAAAAGCGCTCAGTAAGGAAGGCACTTGTATGTGTACATGTCTTTGGGTTACTAAAGAACAGGAGATCATTAATGCGGCCATGTAGTACAACGCCAAAATACAGGAAGAAGCATGTTCATATGATATGTTCATGAAAGTTCCAAATTGTATCAAAAGGCAAATATGCAAAGCTACAACCTCGAACTTCAAAATGTAGTACACTGACTTAATCAATAGATCCCAAAAAATAAGAAAACAAGAGTAGCTACATCTGCCCAGTATTTCATAGAGAAAGACCATAATATTAGAAGATATGAAGACGATGCTAAAATCAATTTTACATGCATGTCCTTGGTGTGTAACAACACTTTGCCGTCCGCTAAATCCCATAAAACTAATATAATTCAAGAACTTCTAATACTGTCTTCAAAGTTGAGCCCCAGACTTTTCACTGCCTGCTTTACTAAATCAGACCTTTGCGTACATAATTGCTTATACCAAAGAAGCAAGACAAATTCACGATATAATCTGATAAAATTATGAAACAATGTAATAGGGGCATAGCATTGCTCCTAATAGGTAAAAAAGCACGGGATAAGAGAAATGGCATTACTATGCTAACTGCAAAATGAAAAACCAAAAAAAAAATAAAAATTGACAGCCCTACATGGATGTGCAGAACAAAAGATGCCTTCGTCTCCTTCCTAACACGTCCCTATTCAACTAAATTGCTCCATGAAGCTCCTCGCATATGAGGCCCTTTTTCCCTCGTAGAAATGTACCTTTCGACCTTCAAATTTCTGGACAATAACGGCTGGTCAAAACATAGCATTCACCCATTCTTCGATAAAATAATAGTATTGAAATTACAATTAATGTGCTACCACGTAACACGTAGTGTGTTCGGAAACATACCGTATGAAATCTCCGAATTTTTCGACAATGGATTCTTGTTGTTACGAGCCTCCAACATGCTTGATCTTTTTCGCAGGTATGAAAACTGCTACTAGAATCTAGTTCTTCGTCCATGAACCAAATCCTAGAACTTGGTGATTACTCTAGAGAGAGTGCTATAGAGAGAGGGATTGTCTTGTGACTTATTGTCTGTCACCCCTGTTTTATTGGGATATCTCTAATCTTTATATATAGATAGTATTTAGAGACAGACTTTACCTCAAACACTTAGGAGATAAAGATGTATTTATCTCAAACACATATGAGATAAATATTGTATTTATCTCAAACACTTAGGAGATAAATATCCTCTAAATAACTGTAATTATCCAGACTAACAAATACACATTATCTGTTAGTGGGCGGATAATGGGTCCACTGACCCAATTTATTAACAGCTCCCACTCGCCCACACACAGGGCAAATAAATCGTGTAGTCCCTCCTTATCTCTTGTCCACTCATCTCCTCATACAGGAAATGGAACGTGCGACCTACGAGAAAGGATGTCCAGTTGAGGAGTATTGTATTAAGTTATCACCAAACTAACACAATACATCACTCCAAAAAATCTCGTATGTACCCCAGATAGTTCAACTACACCAGATTAAACACTCTCAAATCCCTCATAGTGAGCAGTGTTAAACCTCTCATATGTTATGTATTCATGACTCATATCGAAACAAAAATCGACAAAGTCGCCCGGGCTATGAATCACACAACATGGTATAATATTGAACTTTCTTCCCAAAGCCCTCATGTCATTCCAATTAGACCCAACCGCTTTCCTAGACATGCCCCGCGAGACCGCATCATCCATGATCCAAGGGTACATGCTAAAGTAGCGACATTGAGTATCCTCTTCATGACATAGTCTAAGGTGAAAAGGGTACCACATAGGATCAAAAATATTTCGATCCAAGTGGCTCACACAGTGACGAAGCAGGGATTCATTCGTCACTCCCACTGTCGGTCTGCATTTAGCACATGCAGTATGATTTGCATGCTATGGCGTAACCCGTAAGGGCGTGTCACATAAATGTATAATAAAATACGCCATACGAATCTGGGTCTAGTCGCTGTACAAGCGCCTAACCTGAGTTTTTCAGCCCAGTCACTCTCATAGTGCCTGCCTGAAATCTCACATTCGGCTGTAAACAGGCTACATAGAGTTGTGGAGATACTCTATGATCGACCTAACTTTATAGGTCTCATCTTAGCTCCAACTAAGGCGACATGTTTGCTTTATAAGCTGTATCATCTTATTCGCCCTCTTGGCGCCTAAGACAATTATGTCTCATCTTGCTCGCTATCTTAGCGCCAAGGTGAATTACCCGTGTGAGTGGGTCAATTCAAGCCTGGTGACACTCTCAACAAGGATGTATATGTAATCACAAAGATTATCCATTCATTCCAAAATAAACTCAAATCAAGGAATGAAAATTTAATGTAATAAATAATGTCAAGTACATGAGATGCCATAAACATATCAAACCCTACGTAGTCCCATACTCCTAATGTGAGAAAGGAAAACATCTCTAGCAATAGGCTTGGTCAAAGGATCAGCCACCATTCTGCCAGTAGGTATATGCTTTATGGTCACCTCTCCTTGCGCAACTAAAGTTCTAATGAAGTGATAACGAAGGCCTATGTGTTTGGCCTTCCCATGATATTTGGGGTCCTTTACAAAATCTAGGGTAGCTGTATTGTCACAGTGAACAGTGACAGACTCGTCTGCATGAGCTGTAACCCCTAGAGCCTGTAAGAATGACCTCAACCAAACAGCTTCCTGGACTGCTGCTGAACAAGCAACATACTCCGACTCTATCGTGGATAGGGCGATGCAAGTCTATTTCTTACTGCACCAAGAGATAGCTCCACTTCCTAGTATGAATGCATAACCTGAAGTGGATCTGCGCTCATCTCTATCACCGCCCCAATCAGCATCGTTGTATCCTCTCAATCTCAAGTCTCCACCATGATAACACAGGACGAGATCAGCGGTTCCACATAAGTATCGAAGAATCCTCTTCACCGCATTCCAATGAGCAGGTCCAGGATTACTCTGATAACGACTCACCATTCCAACGGCAAAGCAGATGTCTGGACGCGTACACAACATAGCGTACATCAGACTCCCAACTGCAGCCGCGTAAGGCACTTTGGACATCCGATTCTTTTCCTCATCATTCTTTGGGCATTGGTCTGTGCTTAAAGTACACGCCTTGTCCATTGGAGTGTCTATGGGTTTTGAGTTATGCATACGAAATCGTTCAATGACCTTCTTGATATATGTCTCTTGAGACAAACCGAGAAGTCTCTTTGGACGATCACGTATGATTTTAATCCCGAGCACATAATTAGCTTCTCCCATGTCCTTCATCTCAAAAGTTGAGGACAGCCACTGCTTAGTGGCGACAATGGAACTCATGTCATTCCCAGCTAAAAGAATGTCATCCACATACAAAGAAAGGATCAGAATATTTTTCTTGGATCGTTTTACGTAAACGCAATGGTCTTGTTCAATCATTTCAAAACCTATAGAGGTAATGGCATGATGAAACCTAAAGTACCACTGCCTAGATGATTGTTTGAGACCATATATAGAACGTTTGAGCCGGCAAACTTTGCGCTCATGTCCCTTGACTTCAAAACCCTCAGGTTGAGCCATATAAATCTCTTCGTCTAGTTCTCCATTGAGAAACGCAGTCTTAACATCCATATGAAAAAGTTCTAAATCCTGCTGGGCGACAATAGCTAGGATCAGGCGAATTGAAGCAAATCTCACCACTGGGGAGAATGTGTCTTCATAGTCCACACCCCGCTGTTGGGTATAGCCTTTTGCCACAAGACGTGCCTTATACTTGTCAATTGACCATCTGCCTTGCGCTTGACTTTTAAAACCCACTTGTTTCCAACAGTCTTGCGCCCTGGCGGAAGGTCAACCAACTCCCAGACCTGATTCTTCTCCATTGAGCTCAACTCATCTTTCATTGCAGCCATCCACTCATTCCTAGCAGGTGAAGATAAGGCTTCTTCCACAGAAGTGGACTCATCTTCATCAGTTGGAGTGCACATAAGAATTTCATCATCAATCTCAAAACGACGACGTGGAACTCTTCCTTGTGCACCTCTACGCAGTTGAGAATCTTGTTGACCTGATGGTCCTGATGGTGTGCTCCCACTGTCTAGGATGCTCCCACTAGGTTGAAGGTCACTTATACTATCTTCAGCGACAACAGGATGAGGAACTAATTCCCCACTTTCGCTTGGAGATGGTAAAGTGGCTTCAACTTTCTCTAACTCATAGAGGTCAAGATTCTTACTTGCATCTCCAATGCTAGGAAAATCATTCTCTATGAAATCGACATCACGAGACTCTATTTCAGTCTTTTCACCATTTGGATGTTCACCATACATCACATAGCCTTTAGAGTTTTCAGAATACCTTAAGAAGATACTCTTTTTAGCTCTAGGCCCTAGTTTCCCATACTTATGAGAAGTACTGTGAACATAACCTGCTGAGCCCCATGGGCGCAAGTTATCCAAATTTGGCTTTTGGCCATTCCAAAGCTCATATGGGGTGGATTTGACTGATTGTGAAGGCACTTGATTAAGTATATAGGCTGCAGTCAAAAGAGCATCCCCCTATAAAGATATTGGGAGGTTTGCTTGCGCCATCATAGACCTAACCATGTCTAACAATGTTCTATTCCTTCTTTCCGCAACACCATTTTGTTGTGTAGTATTAAGAATAGTAAGTTGCCTGCGTATCCCTTTTTCCTCACAAAACTTCTTGAAGTGATCGGACAAATATTCGCGTCCCCGATCAGTGCGAAGAGTTTTTAAACTCTTCTCTTTATGATTCTCAACCTCTGCTACAAAGTGTTTGAAACAATTCAAAGCTTCATAGCTTGAGATATCAGATACACATAACCATATCGCGTATAATCGTCTATCAGTGTAAGGAAATAAGAGGCGCCATGGCGTGCCTTTACACTCATAGGTCCACATATGTCAGAGTGAACTAGCTCAAGTGGCTGAGTTGCTCTCACAGCCTTTCCAAAAGGCTTCCTGCATGCTTTACCGGCCAAACAAGCCTCACGTGTTTGTAGATTGACTCTTGCGAGGGGGCCCAAAAGGCCTTCTCTAGCCAAACGAGTCATTCTATCTTGGCCTATGTGGCCCAGTCTTGCATGCCAGGTGGTAAAATCATTCACAATATTATCATTCACCACATAAGAATAAGAGGACTGAGAATCAATTAAATCCAATTGAAAAAGACTATCCATGCAAAAACCATGTCCGAACAAAACATCATCCAAAAAGATGTCCAACTTATTACCCTTAAAAATAAAGGAAAAACCACTGTCTAATAAAGCAGTAACTGAAAGTAGATTAAGCCGAACAATGGGTGCATATCGCACATCCTCAAGAATCAATGTGCGCCCAGTGTGCAACTTGAGCTGGTAAGAACCAACCCCTAGCACCTCTTCGGAGCTATTGTTTCCCATGAAGATATGTTTGCTTCCCGCTGAATCCGGTGATAATCTACGAACCCCTCTCGATCACGTGCTACATGTTTTGTTGCACCTGTATCCACAAACCACACAGGTTGGGAATGAGCAACCATCACATGTGAGGAAACATATAACTGAGAGAGAGATTCTGAAAGTACCTTCTTCGGCTCAGTGCAATCACGAGCGAAGTGTCCTTTCTGTTGACAGTTGAAGCATTTGACTTTAGACAAATCCTTTTTCCCACCATGTTTTCCTCTCTTGTGTTTCTTCATTTTTCCTTCCTTTGGCGCAGAAGTGCTAGCCTCGCCTTCCTTACTTTTCTTACTTTGTCTTCCGCGCTTGCCATTTGCATTGCGCGATCCCCCTTGGGCGACATAAGTAAGGGTCTTGTCAGCATCTCGAGTCTCGTCCTCAAGGATGACATGCTGTGAAACATCAAAAAAGTTCTTGATGTTTTCACTGTGGGTCAATATTTGTTTCATATTGGCCCACGAGGCAGGAAGGGACCTTATGACAGTTCTGACTTGCTGCTCATCTGTGAGCGCATGGCCAGCATCCCTTAGCTTACCAATCATATTGGACATCATCCTTAGATGTTCACTCATGGTATCTTTAGGGTCTTTTGTGTACTCCTCAAACTTAATCACAAGGCTACGAAGCCGCGTAGTTGAGGTTCCACCAAAAGAGAACTTGAGCTGATCCCATAAAGCTTTGCAAGTTGGAAGTTCATCATACTGCCCGATTAGATCATTTTGCAAGCTGCTCAACAAGGTGTAGCGCGCACTACGATCTTTCTGATTCCATTTCTGGTAGGCAGTGTGGTCTATTAGGGGTTGCTCCTCAGTGGGCGCGACCATCTCTTTGGTCAAGTGCTCCTCGAGCTCTTGTTCGTTTAGCATGAATTTCATCTTTTTGTGTCAAACGTCATAATTATCTCCGTTAAGTTTCTCACCCTTAACGAGATCAGCTATGACATTCTTGGAGGTCATTCTATTCACTACATTAGTTTGCTCAAAGAAAAAGACATTAATTATACATCCTTCTTTTTATTTCAAAAAATTCAAATGAAAAACATAATCCTTCCTCACATCATGAAATTGAAAATTTGCTAAGCTCGTAATCATCTCCCATGTATGTGAGTTGGGAAAATACTTTCCAAGTATTTTTTCGCAATAAATTTCATCATCATATAAGCCACAATGTAATAAATCATCCACATGATAATTTAGAACAATATAATTGCACCATACAATAAAGTGTGCAAGGACTCCATTGAGCCATATTGGCATTCTAATAACTTATGCTAAGAAAATTCTGGCTTGAATAACGTGCGTGCAAAATTACATCATCGTACAAGGCTTTCTAGAAATATACAGGGAAATAGTAGAATACAACATCTTTGAGAATCCTACTATAAACTATTCCAATAAAACAAATGGAGATGGCGCACAACACACTATTCTCAAAAGAATTTTCTTAAAACAAGAGTAAACACATAAATATAAATTTATTTAGAATGTCAATCTAGTATCCATCAATTTAACCTAAAACTAGCATGCTCAAATAATAAGTTAAAGAGTAATTTAAATGGATGAATATGCCACATTCTCCTTCCAAGGAAAATGGGCGTAAAGGCCTTAAAATTGGGTTTAAAGAGGTGTGAGCTTGCCAAAAGCCTAACAAATATATTTCAACAAAAGCATATTTAAACCATAACTCTAATCAAGGCAAATAATAAAACATAATTCATCTATATCATATAGCTCTCCAAAAATATTTATTTTTGCCCACGAAGTGCAAAAATTAATATTTACACATTATTCGTATTTTAAAGACCACATAAGTACCACAAAAAATATTTTCCAAATGGCCAAAGAATGAGAGATAAATTCTTAAAATTGACAAACAGTAAATTTATTCCTAATATACCCTCTGTAATTAAAGAAAAAATTCTGTGTGTATAAAACAAAAATTTAAAGCTAATTTCAATAGAAAAAGTCGTTTAAAAATTAAACATAATACACAAAAAGATATAAAGGTAACTTTAATGCCATGCAAAAAATTTCAGAACCCAAAACAAGACTCCACGCACTGGTGGTGGGGTCAAAACCTGCCGGAAAAACTCTCACGCGCCTTCACGCGCCACCTTGCGCGTGGAGCAGCGTCTGAATTTATTTTGGGACAGGCGAGTGTGAAACGCGCGCAAGCGTGGATCTGCTGGGATGAGGCGCGTGGCCCGCGTGTGTCTTCAGCCTCGGTTGGCGCGTGGACCCGTGTGGGGCTCTAGGTTCGTGGCTTGGCGCACGTGTCGGCGGGTGTACGGCTGGTTGGTGCGTGGCGGCTCCTCTTGAGCGCGTGACACGTGTCGTTAGCGCGTGGCGTGCGTGAATTCACTGTTCATATTCTTCATTAAACCCTAATTTTCAGCCGCCGTCATGTCGCAATGCCAACTTTCGAAGGCCATATCTCTCTCGTTTTTAAGCCAAATAATGCGTGCAATATATCGTTGGAAAGATTATTCGACATAGATTAATTATATATCAAACCGATCATGATAAAAACTGTATATCATGCTCCAAATTTAAGTTCCAAACTCGAAAAAAAATACTATTTTTTTAAAAAATAAAATCGTGATTTCTCACAAACCATGCATCCAAAAATTACGAAATTTTACGGAGTTCATCCTCAACCATAAAAGAACAAAACCATATAATTATTTTTCAGAAAAACATGCTCAAAAAATTTTAAATTTTAATAATGGATCTCATTCATGTATCCGAAAAAAATCGTAACATGCACGTAATTTATTCTAGCATGTTAAAAGTGAATCAACAAGTAATCATGCTCTGATACTAATATTGAAATTACAATTAATGCGCTACCACGTAACACATAGTGACTTCGGAAACATACCGTATGAAGTCTCTGAATTTTCCTACAATGGATCTTTGTTGTTACGAGCCTCCAACACGCTTGATCTTTTTCGCATGTATGAAAACGGCTACTAGAGTCGAGTTCTTCGTCCACGAACCAAATCCTAAAGCTTGGTGATTGCTCTAGAGAGAGGGATTGTCTTGTGACTTATTGTCTGTCACCCCTATTTTATTGGGATATCTCTAGTCATTATATAGAGATAGTTTTTAGAGACATATTTACCTCAAACACTTAGGAGATAAATATGTATTTATCTCAAACACCTATGAAATAAAATATTGTATTTATCTCAAACACTTAGAAGATAAATATCCTCTAAATAACTGTAATTATCTAGACTAACAAATACATATTATCTGTTAGTGGGCGGATAATGGGTCCACTAACCCAATTTATTAACAAATAGAAAATAGCTAAGGGCACAATTAGCATGAACCTCGTACCTTCCTAGAACTTCTCTATAAAGTTGATCCTAAGTAATAACCGAATCATTCTCATGCTCAAAGAGTTTTATTTTCCAGTGGCCTAGTTGGCTTTGAGAAACAACGTTGACAATAACTCTCTTAAGAAGCTTCCATCAATAACCAACAAATTTTCCCAATTTCAAGCTAAAAAAAGAGTATATTCAAAAAAGACCGATTAATATAAACAATCTATTATATAATGACTCGGTGTTTTGAAGCTCCGTTTGAAAAGTGGACATATTGTTGATAAACCAAATGCATTGTAAAAAATGTCATCTCAAATGAAGCATCAATTTGAAGTTTGTCAAATAAACGACACAATATTACGACACACATCCTCTCCTTTCAACGAAAGAAGGTATTTGACTATTCTTTAAAATTTGTAGAAGTTTAGTATTCTCCTATATTCTACTGACATTTGTTTCTCAAATAATTTGTTTCAACTTGAAAGCCATTTAGTTTTGTGTGCTCTTATGATAAATATTTTAAGTTAAATGTTTCCAACACATTTGGTATTGTGGCTCTATAATAAGTAAATTAGCGTTTTGAAGGCACCAACTTTCTAGTCTGCAGTACGCCACGTATTATCCTTGCGGGATTTATAATCCACACTTCGGCAATGAGCCCTTTAAGAATAGGGTAACTCGTGATAGAGTTCTCAAGTTATGACTCACTCTGAAACAAATTTTTAAAAATATTGGTACCCTGCATTAAAACATTTCACTTACAATAAGTCATATCATGTTGGAGTCAATTTCAGGGACCAAGGGTGGGAACCACCATATTCTTATCTAAACTAAGACCACGCCATCACAGACTATCTATAATAACCAAGGGCAGGAACCACCATATTCTTATCTAAAGTAAGACCTCACCGTCACAAACTATCTATAAAATTTCTTTTTATAGTTCTCATGTAGATAAGCAAGCTATATAGATACATCTTTAGGGACCAAGTGTGGGAACCACCATATTGTATCTAAAGTAAGATCACGCCAATACAAACTATTTATAAAATTTTCTTATTGTAGTTCTAATGTAAATTAGCAAGTTGTATATATGTATACACACACACACACACACACATATATATATATATATATATATATATATATATATATATATATATATATAAATGATCATGATCCATTACTACCGCAATTTGGCCGTCTGCAACATTATGTAGCGGATGGCGAAAAAATGACCGTCCCAGCTCGCGATCTAGCCGTCGACATCTGTTCATGGACGGTCAAATCGTGTTAGCAAAATTGATTAATTTGCTAGCACTAGTAATGGATCACGACCCATATATATATATATATATATATATATATATATATATATAATTCAAAAAAAAAAGGATAATGTTAATGTGTAACCTTGACTCTGAAGGCTGAATTAATGCACGAGAAGTAAAAAGAACGAAAACACAAAAGGAGCTAAAAATGGACAAGAGGTCAAAATGAAAACATTGAAGCAATGTGTAAGACGCCATTAGATTTATAGATTATCTAAGTTAGCACCACTATCGGTCAATGTCGATTACCCTAGGAAAAGGAAAAATACTTTGTATCTACTCCGCTTGTAAGCATCGATGATTATCTTTTTTTTTTAATGATTGAAACTTGTTTATAATAATTTCCAAAGGAAAGAAGCCCATTCTATAATCCTTCATCACAGAAAATTCCAAAAGGACACAAACCCATCTTACAAGAGTTGTTATTCCCTTTGAAATGTTTTAACCACGTATCACTGCTCACATAACCAAAATTCCCTTTGAATTGAGCGCTTTCATCCTATCCCACCACAAAAAAAAAAAGGATAAGACTCGAAAACTTATAGAAGACCAAAAGTAGCAATGGACAACCATTTAAGTGTTGATTGAGGTAAGGTGCCTACAGAAAGTGCAGACTTTATGACTGTCCACTTTGACAATACAGAGACTACGGTAAAATACAGGCCATAGTAGTCCAAGGGTAAAGGCCATCTCGCAATTTCATACATGATATGTCACTGGAATATGTTACCAAGGATTTGAATCTATATATATATATATATATATATATATATATATATATATATATATATATATAGCGATTAAAATGGCATAATTTTGGTCAAATAAACATAACCAATTTTTTTTTCTCTATCTCTCTCTCTCCCTCCCCCTGTTTTCCTCTCCTCCCTGCCTCTCTGTCGCATGTCGTCGGCCAGCCCTACACTAGAGCGTCTCAAGCCACCACACCACACAGGCAAACCTACCATCACAAACCACCACCACCATACAGAAACCCACCACTGTCGATGCTTCCCCCCCCCCGCCATATCATGGAACCAACCTCTCCACCACCTCGTCCGACCGCTAACTCTGTCGCCAGCCAGCCTTCATCTGGCGACGACCCTCACAAAACTTTGCCACAGATCGACTACTACCTGCACTATCACATACCACTGCCACCATACAGAAACCCACCACTCCTGGCTTCATCCCCCCACCATATCATAGAACCAAGCATGCTCAAAATTCATGGAGGATTAATATTCCAATCAACTTTTACTTGGTTTTAGAGTAAGCTGAATCCACACACCTTAGTTTATTTCTTCCTTCACGTTTGTCTACAAGCTTGCATTACGTAAATCAAATGCAATACGAATACAACTATAAACAAACCCAACTAACAGTTAAACAGAGTGTACATAGATTGAAAATTAGCTAATTCTTAGACAGTATAGCCGGATTGGATGGCAGAATTACCGTTGGCATTGATGATGGGCCAATGCTTACATTAATAGTTTTGTCATTTTTGCATTCACAAATAGATTGACGCTTACCATCAGGCGGTGGTGGACCAAAATTGATTGATTTTTACCCACATGAAATGTTCTTTTTTCCTCTCTCTCGACGAGGGACGATGCGGAGATTAGGATTTTGAATGGTGAGAGTGATGGATTCTGGGTTGGTGGCAGTGGTGAATTTCTTACGAGGTGGGGGATGGTTGGTTTTTGTGATGTGGCTGGGGGAAAAAGAGGGGTGGTCTTAACGTTTGCGGCAGGAATGGCTATTTACGACAGCCGGTGATGGAGGTGGCTTGTGACGATGGAAACTGTGGTGGTCGTCTACGGTGTTGGTGGAGTACATTGTTGCGGCAGGAAGATGGGTGATTTATGGCAGGGACAGTGGGTTGCTAGGGCCAGCCTGCCTGCGACAGAAAGACAAGGAAGAGAGGAAAACACGGGAACCGAGGGGGAGAGAGAGATGGCCCTGTTTATTTGACCAAAACTACGTCATTTTAGTCGCTAGTTTCGTGAGACTGGCCTCTATATATATATATATATATATATATATATAGAGAGAGCTCCTTTTGATACAATAATTCCTTCCCAGGGCCTTAGCACAAGTGCTTAGTGAGTAAGCTACCTTGAAAAAATCTATTGTATCACTGCATTTGTTATCAATGATTTTGTTGTCCTCTGGAGGTTGTTTGAGAGGATCAATACCATATTTGTTTTTTTGTTAAAGCGACGACACTACTGATGATAACATCCATAATTAATGTTAGTAGACTGATACGAAAGCCATTTACGAAAACCATGTGGTCTACGAATTTAACCAATGTATATGAGACGGCGGAGCACAAGAAGGAATCAACACCTACCTGAGAGTTGTGACTCTGCAATTACTCAGCCCTCAATGAACATTTACTAAACCTCTGCAAACAAATAGACCATTTTGATACGATCTTTCAAAAGATAACTGAGAATGAAAGGGGAGCTGCTTGGGGGGTGAAATTCAGATGATTAAGATTTTGTTCATTGTTGAGCATTTGAATGAACAAAATATCAAACTTGAAGAGCATAGGCATCATTTTAGTAATACCAATCTTGGTAGAGAGAGAATGGACTTGGCGCTTATGGTAGGAGAGTCGACGCAACGAGATTTTGGCAATTTGGCAGAGGAAAGGGTAGAAACACGACGTCAGTCGCTGGTAGTAATAGATTTCAAGAGTGTCAAATCTTAGAGTGAACAGCGCAATAGTGCCTTTTTCTCTTTCTAAGTTTGTTTCATTTTTGGAATATAAAGTTTCCAAAAATTTCACGTTCTTCTCATTTAAAAAATAAATTGCTATAGGTTTTTTATTCTTGTCCTCAAGCCCATTGAGATAGTTCCACCCTTAATAGTTCATGCTAGGTGGGTGGGATACGAAGTTTCGAGCACTCAATTAGGTGCCAATTTAGGTTTCTTTATGTCGCTAGTGTAGATCGGTGGGCAATTTATCGGGATATTTTTGGCCTCGGTTGAGGAGGTCTGCAAGTGGTGTCTAGAGCTGTGTTAAGACAACTCCCAAGCAATTGTGCGTGCTTTGGTTGGGTTTAGTGCATCCCCACTTTGGCCCTTTTGTCTAGGTTCCTCCGTTATTCACGTCATTCTTTCCCCTCGAGTTGTTCCCTCTGGTTCCTGGTGCCGTGGTTAGTTTCTCTCCATATGTTAGCTCGTCCCTTAGTTGTCGATGGGGGCTTTCCAACCTTATCCATTCCCTTTTGCCTTTTCATTTATAGGTGGTTCGCCCTCTGCTTGTGGAGCGTGATCCTTTGGTGGTAAGTTGTAGGAAGAACTTGGCGGTGTAGGAGGTGTGTTAGTGTTTGCCTTGGCAAAGTGCCTGCTGTCCATGGTAGATGGGGTTGGGGGTGGTGTACCTTTTGGTTTTGGTTGATATTGGTAGGCTACAAAGGTTGTTGTTCAGCTGGATATATTTCTCTGTGAGGATGTTAGTGATTTGTTTGGGCAAGACAACCATTTATTTCGAGTGTGCTTGCCTCTTTTGTTGTAAAAAACTTGGGCATGCTCGCGTTGACGTGAGATCGAGTGGGGACGATCTTTTTTGTGCTTTGAGTTTCAATCAATTGTCACTGTCTTTGGTTATTGAGAGATTAATTAACATGGTGAATCCATGAACCAAAGCGAGTGGAGGTCATTGGATCTCAGTGGCGGATGAATGTTGTAACCTTTGTTGAAGATAAAAGCCAAAGTTTGAGGACACAAGTAGCGTATGTAGTTGGGAAAAATGCATTCATATTATCTGGATCTATCAGATTCATGACTGCAATTTTTTCTTAGTTTGTTTAGACCAACGATGCAGTCTTCAAAACTTCTATGTTAATTTTTAACGGTGATTTTGGAAAGTAGATCAAGTCCAATTGTGCAAGACATGTTATGTCTTAACTCCTCTCCGCTTATTAGATACTGGTATAGAGCACGTGCGTTGCATGTGGATATAGTCGAGAGTAATGTTTGAGATGATATTATTATCTTTTTTTGGAACAAAATAATATAATTTAATTATGTTCTTATTTCTTTTCTGACTTGTTTTAAAATAAATGTATATTTGATATTCGCAATTGTAATTGAATAAAATATTTGGAAATATTCTTTGTAGTTGGTATTATCGAAGCAAATGGAGAAATTAAAAGAATGAATCTACATCTTTGTTTTCGTAATATGTTAAATTGGTTTGTGATTAAGATTTGTAATTTTTAAGACCATGTGCTTTTACATTTCATCAATAAGAAATGCAAAACACCCGATTTTCAACTACAATAATTGAACATATTTTCAGTTCAAATTGACACCGTATTTAAGCCTTATTTTTTGATGCATATTTAACATTTTTTTTCGTTTTTTTACTTGCTTTTGTTTTTCCAACAATTTTTTGTTTCCTAATTGAGTTTTCACGTATTTCAGTTTCTTTATTTTGTTTTTATTTTTCAGTTTTTTAATTGATCAACTGTTTGCTAACCTAAAAATATGAGGAAAAACAATCACAATTCTCATTAATCAGTTTAATATCTAATGTTTATTTTAACCAAATTAAAAAAGAGAATAATAAATGAATTTCTTTATTCTGTTTTTCTTTCTCTTCACACTTTTTATTTTCCGATGGATAGAATAGATACATGATCCAATGTTATTTTAATTTCATCAAAATTTAAAAGAGGGTAATAAACGAAGGGTAAAAATGTAATTGACGTAATTAACGGAGGACAAAATCGTCCAAAAATAATTTACAACATTCACACGTATAAATATAAATATAAATAATGTTCCTACCATTAAAAAAAATTTACGGCAACGAGTTTTATGAGTAAAAAAGTGGCGAATAATTAAAAGACATATGCTATCCAAAAAAAAATAAAAAATAGTGTGACCTTTTAGAATCTAATAAAGTGTGAACTTAAGACTTTTTTCTCTGCGTAGACCCCCTACCGTGAGAATCAATGTCAAAATGGAGGGGTTCCAAAAGTTAGGCAAGTATCAAATGCAACTTGCCCGCGAAAAATTTCACGGCCAACAGATTTGGCGGGTCGTGCCAACGTTTTGAAGAAAGAACCGACAAATGTTCCCGCCGGTATTTATTTATTTATTTATGCCCTTGTCTTGACTACTTGTCCTTTTTTTGGGTTTCATCAAATGCACATCAGATTTAGCACAAGACACTAGAGAGAGAGTAGCTAAACCAAATACCCTTCACTTATTTTTGGGTGTTTCATTCATCTCTAGGGTTCCGTCGCAGCTCCGCCGCCGAAAATGGGATCTGCCGCTCTTATAGATACAACGGCTCCCGCTCAAGGTTTTTCTTGCTCCTCCTAATAGACATTCACCTTCTCAGTTTCTCAACCTCTGTGATGTTTGTGTTTTTCTTTTTTCTTTTTATTCGGAACAAAATCACTACTTGCTGATATATAATCTGCTCCTTTTTGTGAAAGGAGTACTGAAAGGAGTACAGGAACTAGAAATTCTAGTGATAGTTGTGCTTCTTTTTGTGAATCAAATAGTACAACAATAGAACAATACACGGGCATACCTAGGGGCTAGGCATTACATGCAACCAAAATCCAACCCAACACTTTCCAACTTTGAGTATCATCATGGGAATAGCATTCGTCAGATCTGAGACGTGATTAGGAGCCTAGTTGGGTTTGATTGAACAATTTAATATATTCTGGATGCTTTAATAGCAACACAATAGCGGTAAATTGGGTCACCAACTAATGACATCAGCACCAATTGGGAAGGAAAAAAAAGAAGCACTGACACAGTATTTTGAATCAACCAGGCTTTAAAACAACTGTAATCTTATTCATCTGGGAGGTTTTGAGTTGTTCCTGGGACAGCAAATCTATCACGAAGTACATCTTTCATTTCAGTTTCCCAGAAGCCAAAAAAAGGTTGAATTTCATTTCTCTACATGTGGTTGGAACGAGGAAGAGATGAGTTTGCTTATATGAGTAGGAAGAACATAGATCCCTGGCTGATGGACTGGAGATGAGGATAAGAATGAAAAAGAAATGCAAAATAATCAACTCTTGCCAAACAGTGGTTTACACATCTTCTTATGAATTTTGAGGTTGATTTTAGTTGACTTAAACCTCTTTCCTCAATTTGAATTTCTAGAAGTAGAACCGTCTTCTGTTGTATGCAATATTGTTTTGTGGAGTATGAAGTTGTCCAATTTGAACAGCAGAAGGATTTTTGGAGTTTACTGGGCATGTTATGATGTAAGTACTTTCATGCATCATAAATGAGATCAGTTGCTACTTTTCTCCATTTGTGGGGTTTGTATCTATATCACATGCACTAGCATAGATGGTTTTTATGAACATCTGGAATTTGCTTTTATTGAATCGTTGCAGTGTCATTTGCTTATATGTTGTAGTTCACATGTTTCAATCTATTTGATTCATTTTTGCCACAGCAACTGTGCTCAAGTAAATCCTTTTAGAATGTTCCATATATTTACTGTATGTCATCACCATTGCCAAGTATCTGGTAACAATAGCATATCCCTTGCTTACTCACTTGATGTTGGAGACTTTACTTTCTCTATGTGGCTTTGACTTGGTTCCCTTGCTAAAGTTTAAACCCTTGTGTACGTGCCTGATCTGGACTTGTTATAAGCACAGGTGCAAAAAAGAAGAAAGGTAAATTAAATTCTGCAATTGGCAGTAACGAGACTCGCCAAAAAGAGAGGAAGAGAAGTGTTTCTCAGAGTAGTGACGAGCTTGCTGGTTCTCGTAAAATGCCAAAGAGAAGTGCAGCCTGTTTGGATTTCAAGGAACAATCTGTTCATTTATCTGATAAGTCTTCACTTATTGAAACAAAAAAGGACCAGTGTGTAGATGAAGAGGCTGTAGCTGTGCGGCTGACTGCCGGACAAGATGATGATCGACCATGTAGAAGACTTACAGATTTCATCTTTCACGATTCCGATGGCCTCCAACAGCCTTTTGAAATGTTGGAAGTTGACAGCATTTTTATCTCGGGTGTTATTTTGCCTCTTGAGAAAAGCTCAGACAAGGAAAAGGAAAAGGGTTTCAGATGTGAAGGCTTTGGACGAGTAGAATCATGGGCAATCTCTGGTTATGAAGATGGAACTCCAACTATATGGGTGTCAACCGATATTGCTGATTATGATTGTGTCAAACCCTCAGGTAGTTACAAGAAGTTATATGATCATTTCTCTGCTAAAGCTTTTGCCTGTATTGAGGTTTACAAGAAACTTTCAAAATCTTCTGGTGGCAATCCTGACTTAACCCTTGATGAATTGCTTGCTGGAGTTGTACGTGCAATGAGTGGTATGAAGTGCTTCTCTGGGGGTGTTTCTATAAAGGATTTCATTATTTCTCAAGGCGAATTCATCTATAACCAGCTTATCGGTTTGGATGAGACATCCAAGAAAAGTGATCAACAATTTGTTGAGCTTCCTGCCCTTGTTGCCCTTCAAGACGAGTGTTGCAAACATGGGGACCCTACACAAGCAAAATATGGATCTGGAAATGGGAGTCTAACAATAAGGGATGGAGAAAAGGAATCAAATCAGTCTCGTTTGTCAATTGTTGTGGCAGAGGAAGATGAAGATGTTAAACTGGCGAAGCTGTTGCAGGAAGAAGAGTATTGGCACTCAATAAAGCAAAAAAAAAGCCAGGGTTCAGCCTCCTTGTCGAACAAATTTTACATAAAGATCAATGAGGACGAAATTGCAAATGACTATCCTCTACCTGCATATTACAAGACATCTGAGCAGGAAACAGACGAGTATATTATCTTTGACAGCGGAATGGATATGTGTGATACTGATGAATTACCTCGAAGTATGCTTCATAATTGGGCATTGTATAATTCTGACTCGAGACTCATTTCCTTGGAACTTCTTCCAATGAAATCGTGTGCCGAAATTGATGTCACCATATTTGGATCTGGTGTAATGACCGCTGATGATGGAACTGGATTTGATCTTGATGCTGATTCTAGTCATTCTTCCTCAAGTGGTTCTGAAGCAGCAGAAATTGATGGGATCCCAATCTACTTGAGTGCAATAAAGGAATGGATGATTGAATTTGGATCCTCAATGGTTTTTATATCAATACGAACAGATATGGCATGGTACACTGCACTCTATTCTCATTATAAGGGCGATGTTTCCATCTGAATGCTTTTCTAATACTTCTTATCAAGGCAATCATGAGCAACTTAAGATCACATTAAACCTGTAGGTATAACTTTTTTCAGATTTTTTCAACAATGTTTGGTCATACACTGGCAATAACAAGAAAGCGTGATGAACTAATTGTGACGCTTTTCAAAAAGAATTGCAGTGTAGGGAAAGTGTCATAGAAATTTTATGTTCTTGTTTTTTCTGACATGGGTGGTTCAGTGTAGCCTTACTGTTTATTCTGATCAATTAAGCTTGATACCCACCCATGGTTTTAATCTTCATTTTCATGCAGAGTTTGGTAAGAAATTCTGCATCATTGATGGCTGATGTTATCATCTTAATTTCTGTAGGTATAGGCTCGGGAGACCTGCAAAGCAGTATGCTTCTTGGTATGCACCAGTTCTGAAAACAGCAAGGCTTGCAATAAGCATCATTACTTTGTTGAAGGAGCAGGCGCGAGTATCACGGCTCTCTTTTGGAGATGTCATCAAAAGATTGTCTGAGTTTCAGAAAGATCACCCTGCTTACATTTCGTCTAATCCGGCGGTTGTGGAAAGATACGTGGTTGTCCATGGACAAATAATCTTGCAGCAGTTTTCAGAATTTCCTGATGTGAAGATTAAGAAATCCTCCTTTGTGATTGGTCTTTCTCAAAAAATGGAAGAAAGGCACCATACTAAATGGCTTGTAAAGAAGAAGGTTGCTGAGAGGAATTTACCTAATTTAAATCCAAGAGCAGCACTAGTACCGGTGGTATCTAAGAGGAAGGCTATGCAGGCGACGACCACAAGGCTAATCAACAGAATATGGGGGGAGTACTATTCTAATTATTCGCCAGAGGATTTTAAAGAGGGTGGTACTTGTGAAGTGAAGGAGGAAGAAGATGTTGAAGAACAAGAGGAAATTGAAGAGGAAGATGCTGAGGAACAAATAGTAGTTTTTGACATAACTCAGACACCTCACTCGTCAAGGCATAGCAAATCATCCTCCACGAGCAAGGAAATAAGATGGGGTGAGAAACTTGTGGGTAAAACATCTTATGGGGAGGCTTTATACAAGCAAGCTATAGTACATGGAAATGTCACTGCTGTTGGGGATACTGTCCTAGTAGAAGTTGATGAATCAGACGAACTTCCTGCCATATGTTTTATTGAATACATGTTTGAAACAGCGGATGGGAAAAAAATGCTCCATGGAAGAATAATGCAACGAGGATCTCAAACTGTCCTTGGAAACACAGCTAATGAAAGGGAAGTTTTTATGACAAATGAGTGCATGGAATTTGAATTGGAGGATGTAAAAGAAACAATTATTATGGATATTCGGTCGATGCCTTGGGGACATCAACATAGGAAAGCTAATGCCGATGCTGACAAAATTGATAGAGCAAGAGCAGAAGACAGGAAGAAGAAAGGATTGCAAACTGAATATTATTGTAAAAGCTTGTATTGGCCTGAGAGAGGTGCTTTCTTTAGTCTTCCTCTTGACACTATGGGTCTTGGGTCTGGCATCTGCCACTCATGCAAACTGAATAATGATGAAACTGATAAGGAAAGTTTCAAGGTGAATGCCTCCAAGACCAGTTTCCTTTACAAGGGAATCGAGTATTTTGTGCATGACTTTGTGTATGTGAGACCCCATGAGTTTGCTTCAGAAAGTGTGGAGAATGAGACCTTCAAAGGTGGGAGAAATGTGGGATTGAGGACTTATGTTGTATGTCAGTTGCTTGAAATTATTGTACCTGAGGTGCCCAAACAAACCGAAACAAATTCTACCCTGGTTAAGGTCAGAAGGTTTTACAGACCAGAGGATGTTTCAGCTGAGAAGGCATACTGCTGTGATATTCGAGAGGTTCGAGCACCTTAAACCAAAAACAAGTCATAACTCTCCATCTATATTTCTGCACATTTTGCCCTCACTCATTTTTTGAACTTCAGTAATTCATAGATGGTAATGTTTTTATAGCATGTTTGAGTTCCCTTCTCTCCTTCATGTGCTCTTTTTGCTAATTTTGTGTAATCGAATGTGACATTCCAGGTGTTTTATAGTGAGGAAATACATTCTGTGTCTGTTGAGACAATTGAAGGGAGATGTCAAGTCAGAAGAAAGCATGATCTTCCATCTCTTGATGTCCCATCAATATTTGAACATGTTTTCTTTTGTGAATATCTATATGATCCTTCTAAAGGGTCGCTCAAACAGGTAAATGGTCTTGCTTCCTCGTCCAATTTTTGAATTATATATATCAGACTGTTATCTTTGAGTTGGCTTACCATTTGTTACCTATGTCTTTACCAAAAATAAACTTGTCCTTTGATCTCCTTCATATCAATTTAGCCTGAAGTTCTGTCACAACTCATTTATTAACAGTTGTCATCGAGCATCAAAATTAAGTACTCGACTGGGAAGGTGGGCGATGATTCTGCATCTAGAAAGAAAAAGGGCAAGTGTAAAGAAGGGGAGAATGATGTAGACGTCGAGGGACTAAAAGAAAAGAGCTTGGCAACTCTAGATATCTTTGCTGGTTGTGGTGGCTTGTCCGAGGGATTGCAGCAGTCAGGTTATATTAGAGATCATTAAGTCAATTTTAATTAGTCTAATGGGTTACACAGTCGAGTTTTAACAGAGTTGATGTCTGTTTGTTCTACCATTTTTCCAACTATGCAGGTGTCTCAACTACAAAGTGGGCGATTGAGTATGAGGAGGCTGCTGGAGATGCATTTAAACTCAATCACCCAGAGTCATTGATGTTTATCAACAATTGCAATGTGATTCTAAGGTGAATTTTTGTCCCGTATAAAACTCTCTCTCTCCCCTCCCTCCCTCCCTACCTCCCTCTCTGTTTACATATATTTTAGACATACTAGAATCCACACTGGCCTTGATGCAGGGCAGTGATGGACAAGTGTGGGGATGCAGATGACTGTATCGCAACTCCGGAGGCTGCTGAATTAGCTGCATCACTAAGTGAGAAAGATGTTGACAATTTGCCATTGCCTGGACAAGTGGATTTTATTAATGGAGGCCCTCCATGTCAGGTAAGCTTCCGTCTCACTTTTACCTCATAATTATACATCGAGAATTTTTATGAGAAATATATTAAGTATTCTGTTTCTGTTGCAGGGGTTCTCTGGAATGAATAGGTTTAATCAAAGCACGTGGAGTAAAGTTCAGTGTGAGATGATTTTAGCATTCTTATCCTTTGCTGATTACTACAGACCAAAGTTCTTCCTCCTGGAGAATGTCAGGAACTTTGTTTCGTTCAACAAAGGACAGACCTTCCGCTTAGCTCTAGCTTCGCTTCTTGAGATGGGTTATCAGGTATATATTGCTGCATTGCCATCATTTTGTCAATGTTAACTTATAGTTTTAACTAGTTTTACTCCTTTCAGGTGAGGTTTGGCATCCTTGAAGCTGGAGCATATGGAGTTCCTCAGTCCAGGAAGCGAGCTTTTATTTGGGCAGCTTCTCCGGAGGAAACTCTCCCAGAGTGGCCAGAGCCAATGCATGTCTTTGCTGCACCAGAGTTGAGAATTGCATTGTCCAGGAACTTGCAATATGCTGCTGTACGGAGTACTGCAACAGGGGCCCCATTTCGTCCAATTACTGTTAGAGATACAATTGGGGATCTTCCAGTTGTTGGAAATGGGGCATACAAGACAAACTTGGAGGTAGTAAAAATTTGTATGTATGTCTTGCCATTAATAATCTTGTTCACTCGCTTACCACCTTGGTCTATCAAAGAAGGATGCCATCCTGTTGATTCTCTTCTGCTACCAATGTTTCTACTACTAATGTAGTGATAAGACTAAGCTTGGTCCAAGCCATGAATAAAGAGAGCTTTTACTTGCTTAGTTAGTCTAGTGATTTATTGGCAGTCAACTCATGCTTGTTACTTTTATATGCAGTATCAAAGTGACCCTGTCTCATGGTTTCAAAAGAAAATTCGAGGAAGCATGGCGGTCTTGTCCGATCACATATCCAAGGAAATGAATGAGCTCAATCTCATACGGTGTCAGAGGATTCCAAAACGTCGAGGTGCTGATTGGCATGACCTTCCAGATGAAAAGGTATATGTTTTTATCAATCTGCTGAGACGTAATTTTGGAGTTAAAGTGAGTTGGATCTAACAGTCTATCTACCTTATTGTTGTTGTCCTGCAGGTCAAACTGTCGACTGGGCAAGTAGTGGATTTGATACCATGGTGCTTACCAAACACGGCCAAGAGACATAACCAATGGAAGGGTCTGTTTGGTAGGCTGGATTGGGAGGGAAATTTTCCAACTTCCATCACAGACCCCCAACCAATGGGTAAGGTGGGGATGTGCTTTCATCCTGAGCAGGACAGGATTGTGACGGTGCGCGAATGTGCCCGCTCTCAAGTAAGAGCACTCTCTTTTGTGATGGATCTGCATATTCAGTTAGGACTTTGAAACAAAAGGTTGTTCAGATAAGCGAGTGAATCAGGAAAGTTACTTCAGGGAACTGAAAATGAAAATCCATAACAAAAAAGTCCAGGGAAAAAGTGCAGGACGCTAGCTCTATTGCATAAGTCACCGTATTAATCAATGGTGTGCCAAAATAATGCCAGGTCAAGTTACCCGAGTGAACGTAGGTTAGGATAAAGAGAAGGAATAGAACATATGGAACCGGGAAAAAGCATGCAGGAGGCAGTGACAAGAGTTTTATAATCAGAAAAAAATGAAGAATGATTATGATGTACTTCCCACTACCTGTTAAGTTGTGGGGTGTCATCCAGCTTGTGCTTAGCTAATACTCTTTTGGTTAATTTGCTACTATTTCATGCAGGGATTCACTGATAGCTATCAATTTTCTGGTAACATCCTACATAAGCACAGGCAGATTGGAAATGCTGTTCCTCCTCCATTGGCATATGCACTTGGACGGAAACTCAAGGAAGCAGTGGAGAGTAAGAGATCTTTGTAGAAATCAGTTGTCTTACAGGTTGCTGGTCTCACTAATTGGATGAGTATTCTTGAAGACTGATGGTGACATTTGCCAATCACTTCTCCTTGACAATGCCTTTCTAGGCTATTTATTGGGAATTGTATAGGTGTTTAGTGAATGTGGGTTGACATGTCTACGCATTTTCTTGTGAACGGTTCATGTTTTGTGAGCTAGCTACTTGTGCCATCATTTTAACAGAGCCAAAAGAAAATGAAATTGGAAGTCCACATAGTTCTAAACTTCTCTTTTAACGTGCACACTTTCATTACGTAAACCTGCATTAGAATGTTGGTTTCAGATAATGGTCAACTTCTATCCTGTTTTCCTGGTAAATTCCCACGTTTTGTTAAGCAGGGTAAAAAAAAAAAAACCAGATAAAAAACGGAGCTCTTGTTGATCCCATGACCACAAATCTCGGGTTTAACAAGGGGTCACAAAGGAGAAATATGGAAGCTTTGAAACTGCTTTCAAATTTTCGGGATACTGTCCCAAACCAATGGCTCCACCAGGCCAAAAGTCGTCTCTTTTTTACAACAAAAATTGAAAAATTGAGGGCTTGTACGAGATTTCTTTTGTATTCTGTTTTTGTTTTTTAGAATTTAATATTTAGTTTTAAAATTGTGTTGTGTATTTTATTTTTTTTCGTATCTACTTTTTCAGTTTTTTTTGTACGTTTTTCTTTTCGTTTTTACCAACTTTTTCTAAACCAATCTTGTATATTTAAAATTTTCTACACTATTTGTACACAAATCTTTTCATTTCATCCCTACACTATTTGTACACAATAAGGATGTAAATGCGGGAAAAAAATAGAAATGAACTTTTAATAAGTTTATCATCGTGTTATCAAATATATTACAACGTCTATATAATTAATTAATTTTTTGCAAAACCGTGACACACAAGGCCATGAATAAAAAATAAATACACAAATTGTTAAAGAACAAGAAAAAAAATTTAAGTTTAAACAGCAGTGTCATAGTACATATGAAATTCATTTGTAAACTTATATTATTTATACATTATCCAAATTAAAATTTTAAAAGCGTTGGCGACGACAACGACACCCCCCACCCCCCCCCCCCCCCCCAAAAAAAAAAAAAGGACAATTACATGTGGATCGATGAGCACTCCCAAATAAGAAATCCTTTTCGGAATTCACCTTCTACACATTTACTTCCCTCATTCCAATGGTGTATCAGATCAAATGCCCGGTTGAAGTCCACTTAATACTTGATCAACCAGTCCTTAGGATTCCCTTGCCTTTCTTGTTACCTTGGGGGAAATTAAAAACACCTATTCCAAAAGGTATTCCATGAAATCTCCAGGACCGGAGGGGTTCCACTTGGGTGTTTTCCAGAGCTTTTGGGGCACGTGACTTGTTTGCGCTTGTGGATCAGTCGTTCATATTACTCTTATCCCTAAAACTCCAGTCCTGAACTGTAATCACGTTACTATGATTGCTAAGATCCCAACCTTCAACTAGTGGCCTACTTTTGCCTCAATGTCTGTATGACACAAGCTACAGACGCTCCCCCTTATTGAGGATGTTGTATCCCCTTTCCAAGCTAGCTTCCGTAAGTGAAGACGTGCTCCGAACAATACAATCATAGCAAATGAAGCACCGAACACAATAAGGAGAAAAGGAAAAGTGAGTTGTCGATTATCGAATCACCCTCACAGGTAAAGGTTGCCTACAATTAGCTGTTCGGTCATCATCCAGTGCATTACATTTGCCTTCTACTCCATCCTTTGGCAGGGTGACCCGGGGGATTTCTTCCACCCCAATGCAGAGTTTGCAAGGGTGATCCCCTCTCTCCACACACACACACACACACACATATATATATATATATGGAGCTGATATGTTGATAGCGCTAGCAAAATATGAGAAGTTATCAATGCGATCTGGCCTTCCACGCGCGATTTGTGGACTGTCCAAATCTTTTTTTTTTTACGTTTTTTAAAGTCCGTCAGTTATTTTATGTGGCGGACAATTTTTTTGACAAAAGTACCCTCCAACTTAAAAAGAGTCCATCTGCTACATTATGTAGCAGACTAGTTTTCTGACTTTTTTTTTTCTCTCTCTCTCCCCTTTCTCTCATTATGCTTTGAATTTTTTTTCTCGCTCTCTCTCATTCGCTACATTATGTAGCGGACTAGTTTTCTTACATTCTTTCTCTCTCTCTCTCTTTCTCTACATTATGTAGCGGACTAGTTTTCTTACATTCTCTCTCTCTCTCTCTCTCTCTCTCTCTCTTTCTCTACATTATGTAGCGGACTAGTTTTCTCACATTCTTTCTCTCTCTCTCTCTTTTTCTCATTAATGCTCTGACTTTTTTTCCGTCTCTCTGTCCTTTCTCTTCTTTTAGACTTGTCTGAATCTCTCTCATTTCTCTCACCACCTTTTTTTCTTTCTCGTCTTCCACTCCCCTCATTTCATCTCTCTCTCTCTCTCTCTCTCTCTCTCCCTCTCTTTCTCCCTCACACAGTGGGCTATGAGGATTAATTATGTGATGGTAACTTTCTTGGTTGGTTGTTGACGACGCCAATGATGGACCATGGAGTGAATGCATTGAAGATGGATGGTGGTTGATGGTAACTGGGTCCAGAATTCTTGGTGAATAAGTAGATGTACGTGGGTGAATGAGAATAAAAAATGGGTTTCAAGATCTGTTTGGTAACTTTTGCTAAAACCCGTAAAGTTACCAAACATATCAAGAGCACAAACAACCGAAGCCCCTTAAGATGTGGTAGAAGATGGCATTGCCAGGGAGTGGAAGACGAAATAGAAAAAAAAAGTGGTGAGAGAAATGGGAGATAAAGAGATAAGTCAGAAAGAAGTGAAAGGACAGAGAGAGGAAAAAAAGTCAGAGCATTAATGAACAAAATGACGAAATGAGAGAGAGAGAGAGAGAGAGAAAAAGTCAAAGCATTTATGAGAGAAAGGAGAGAAAAAGACAAAAAAATGTCAGAAAACTAGTCCGCTACATAATGTAGCGGATTGATTCTTTTTAAGTTAGAGGGTACTTTTTGTCAAAAAATTATCCGCTACATAATATAGCGGACGGACTTAAAAGAACGTAAAAAAAAAGATATGGACCGTCCACAGATCGTGCGTGGACGGTCAGATCGCGTTGGCAACTTCTCCTATTTGCTAGCGCTATCAACGACATAGCTCCCACACACACACACACACACACACACATATATATATATACACACACACACACATATATACACACACACACACACACACATATATCCTTTGCTTTAATGAACTCTTTCAGGAGTTACCTATGGTGTAAAGTTGTCACAAAATCAATCCCATAAAACATGATAAATCGGGGTGAAAATGTCTCTCATCCTCTTCACGGATGATGATTTTTTTTTTGTTGGGAAGGGCCTAAACCAAATTGCTAGAAAGTTCAAATTGAGCTGTCAAACCTGAAACCAAGCTAAACCGTAGCATTAACTCGTCAAAGTAAAAAAACCTTTTTTTTCCTTATTGAGAATTATGATTATAGAAGAGTCCTCAAGGATCCTAATGCGATCCTAAAAGATCTGCCTCAAGGCCTAGCTGTCAGAATCTTAGACATACTAGGATTCTCCAACATATAGACAAAGAGGACTATCCTAGGTACAGATAAAACATGTAGTCTTTCGTGCTTCTCCAGTGAACCCCACCTGGTGGTCACTCATTTTTCTATTTTGCGGACATCATTCCAGGCTGCTAGGGTTTTGAAGCATATTTTTAGCAGGTAAGTTGTAGGCGATTGACCACAAAAAAACTCAATGGTCGTATCACAAGCTTTCGACGGCAATGCGTCGAAATTATTGACAGAATTGCTGCCACTTCTCCAAATCCAACTGTCGTCGAACAATCTATCAACCACAACTCCACGACGTCAACAAGGAATTGGGCCGCGAAGTCAACGAGGAATCAGCCGGTGGGATGGCTCTGCACGTAAGTCAACAATCTAGTCACAAAAAAGGCATCAGAATGCCGTTATCAACAACACTTGCGTTGGCAGCCCCACGCCTGCACAACTATAATTCTACGTTACTAAGACTTTAACGACATATATTTAGTAGCATATTTGTTGCTAAAAAAATTAAGCAACTATAATTTTAGGCGTTCGCAAGCCTTCCAAAGAGTGCTTCTTCTGCACGCTTCTATGAGACCTAGACCTATTTAATTTTTGGTCTAGCATTGTCTAGTTGCGGCAATTGACGCGGGTCTATTACATGTCGGATCTTACCGATTGCTACGATTTTTTTTGAGCGCACTTACAATACGTAGTGCAACACACTCCTCACACTCCTGTCGTCTAACTGATAAAAGCCCTAATAGGGCCACAAAGTATGGAGATCACTTTTATCCCAATGTTGAATATAAAGTTTCACTGGTACACTCATTCTTTATTGTTATAAAGCATTTTTTTTTTTCAGTCATGTACTTTTTCTTGGTGCAAGGGCTTACACCGCGCCCGCAAGCATCAACAGTTATATGAAAACCACTTCATAAGCAAAGGGATCAATTCATAGCACCCGACGACTTGAAGTCATGCTTAAGGTTTTTGTTGTAGCATCCTGCCAACTCGACATTATATATTGTCTCGTGGTCATATAGTGGCCTCTGTCTGTGATAGACATGTCACAGTACTGCTCATTGATAAGCTAATCCTTTAGTAATAGAGGGTTGCACGCTCGCAACATATCTAGTGAATTAGAGCACATTGTCAGCCTCTACTGATAGCATCGACATTATGCCTGGTATAGCTGCAAGCTCATGCTCATGCCACCAGCAAATAGAATCTAGTTGCCGTGTAATATATCGATAAAATACAGTTAAAGATCTTTAATAATCACCTAGTGGCATCTTGCTCAGACGGACTTCGCATCCTCTAGCTCTGTTTGCTCGTCTAACCGAGTAGACTGATTATGGTATTTTACATATCTATTATGCACACATGTCTTCTTGCGACCAAGCCTTTTATATAGGTTGAAAAGCCATCTATATATTCATGCCTTCTCAGGCAAGAGAATTTATTTTTTATGAGATTATTAATATTACAGGCTTAAATGCGTTATGCCCTCTCAGACACGCGAGCTTCATACCAGAGGGTCTCCTCACCCGAAAAGAGCCTCTTCTTCAATTAAACGAAGCTTATGTTATGGCTGAGAGATCTGAAAATTCCAGGGTATTGATAGGTTTTGTTTGTGATGAAAAAAGTGTTTATAGAGTCACAATGGCAGAGGATCATCAATACGAGCTGGTACTTGTTTGGACGTGTTTAAGTGGAAAAACTACCGAAGATTTTCTTGTTCCATGGAATATTCAAGGGGCACTCCTATTACGATGTGGCGCAAACGATAGACAATCTTATTAGGAAAACGGTACGTGATTGACTGGTATCTAATTAGGGACAAGTTTAAAGACTTCTTTAATATACAAGTGAGTGTTGATGTCATGCAACTCTACTTGCAGCAGGGGTCTTAATTCATCTCCTTAACAACCAGGGTATATGGCTGGAATACTCGTATTCGAAAATCTGAGAGGGAAATCACAACAGCATTCACACAATAATCAGCCCGTTTGTGCAAGTTACTAGACCCTACTACTAGTATTTCACTCTAAACAACTCTTTTGTGGTGTGCCATGCCATGCCCCCCAACCATGTGGCTGCGGGTCCTTTGTCACTTAGAATGAATAAAAAATGTACGTTTCTTTTTTATCTTCCCAACACGTGATGGGGATTGCTGTTGCTTCATATCTTCCCAACCACTGCCTACCTTACGCTTTTATATCCTTCCATCAATGTCTCAGACGGACATACATTGGTGCCTGCTATGGTACGGAGACATGTGGCCTGCGATGGGCTGGATGGGATACATATATGTGTAAAATCTGGAAGATTCATTTTGTCCATTGATAAGTTTTGGATTTAAGGCCAGATTACAGGAAATTAATATGTTTTTGAATATTCTCACTCACTATCTCATTCACTTCAGCGATCTTTGGGTCTGAATATCAAACATACCAAGTGAGTGTTACGACGTGGCGCAAACGATAGACAATCTTATTAGGAAACGATATGTATTGATTGGTATCTAATTAGGGACAAGTTAGACTTCTTCAAGATACAAGTGAGAGTGTTGATGTCATGCAACTCAACTTGCAGCAGGGGTCTTAATTCATCTCCTTAACAACTAGGGTATACGTAGAGATGTCAAATGACTCGGGCTTGGGCCGGCCCAGCCCAAGCCCAGCGGGCCTCTAACAAAATCGGGCCGGGCCTTAAAATTGGTATATTTGGGCCCAGTCCAAGCCCTGGCCCTAGGCCCCATATTTAGGGCCGGGCCCGAGCCCAATTTTTTTTTGTTTTTCTTAACTCCTTGTTGTTCACATTTATAAATTAAATGGTTGGAGACTTGGAGTAACGTCACAAGCCTCAATTGGCACAACATATAGACAAGGGGAAGGGGAAGATATACTTGAACAGTTGAACTCACTTTCATCATTAAATAAATGTTCCAGATTTTGCTACATGGCGCCAATAAAAGTTTATAGCTGCCAAAAAATTAACAAAATAGTTGGTTGACAATTTCGTTTTTTCTTTTTATGATTTTTACGATCAAATTTTTATTGTATTAATTAGTTCGGTTGGTAAAGGCTCTTGGCATCGTCTTAAGAATCAATGACCGAATATATCTGGTATCAGTTAGTTTGACCTATAAAGTCTCTTGACATTGCACCGAGAGACGTGATTGGTTACCACCTGCCTTAGAGATTCAAATACTAAGAAGAGCAAGATAAATCAGCTTTTGTGTAACTTTTGTGTAACTCAAATGGTCTATCATGGACCATAAGATAACTTGGATTATAATTAAATTTCAAAATGGGTTCGAAAAGGCATGTGAAGTAATTTGTAACTCAAGTCTAGTTTCAATTACAGGGCTCGAGTTCCAAATCATTTCATATATGAAAAAGAGGACTGTGAATATGGAACGGGTTGTTGTTCACTGCTAAGAATGTGTGACGTGTAAACTCACGATGAGTCAAACAAAGAGTATTTCTTTACCAGTTCACCCTTTCCGAATTCCCTCTTCGACATTTTGTAACATTTTGTGAGAGATTTTGCTACATTCAAAAATTTACATTAAACTAAAATTCTAATTACATATTAAATATGACCTAGCAGGTCAAATTAGGATAAAAATAATGAGTACAATTAAAGTTTACATATAAGGGGTTGTTCTAAAAATCCACAAAAAATCAGAAGAAAAAGATTGAATGCAACACAACAAGTAATTGGTTTTGTTGGCATTAAAAAATTCCAATACAACACATTGAATAATTGTTTTAGTTGGCATTAACTTTTTTGTAATGAATGCCAACATTTTGGTAGGCTTAACGAATGCGATATATCTGGGTTGGGCTAGTGTGTTCCAGAGGCTACTTTCCAGAGCAGAATTAATATCCTTAATAGCCCATACTTCAAAAATTTTAAAAAAGTGGGCCAGCCCAGAATTTGGGGCCAAAATCGGGTCGGGCTTTTTTAAGGCCGGACCTAGCCCGGACCATTTTTCTTGAAACCTTGGCCTGGTCCAAGGCCTTAAAAATTTGGGCCTGATCTGTTCATACCAGGGCCGGGCCAGCCCGGACTTTTTCGGGCTGGACGATCTGTGCCGCGGGCCGCCCGGCCCGTTTGGGTGACAACTCAAGGTATATGGCTGGAATACTCGTATTCGGAAATCTGAGAGGGAAATCACAACGGCATTCACACAGTAATCAGCCTGTTTGTGCAAGTTACTAGACCCTACTACTAGTATTTCACTCTAAACAACTTTTTTGTGGTGTGCCATGCCATGCCCCCCACCCGTGTGGCTGCGGGCCCTTTGTCACTCAGAATTAAAAATGTAGGTTTCTTTTTTATCTTCCCAACACGTGATGGGGATTGTTTTGCTTTGTATCTTCCCAACCACTCCCCACCTTACGCTTTTATATCCTTCCATCAATGTCTCACACGGACATACATTGGTGCCTGCTATGTTACGAAGACACGTGGCCTGCGATGGGCTGGATGGGATACATATATATATGTGTGTGTGTAAAATCTGGAAGATTCATATTCATAATAATATACACAATAAAATAATTTCCCCCCAAGTTGTAAAATTTAGATTCATGCCAGAATTGTGAGAAAGGAACCAGTACAGTACAGTATTCTTCTTTGACATCATTTTGGCCATTGATAAGTTTTGGATTTAAGACCATAATACATATATATATGTTTTGAATATTCTCACTCACTCACTCACTCAAGAAGATATAACATAACTGATACACACACACAGCTCAAGATTTTTATTTATTACGGCTACTAAGTTGCACCTTTTGTTTTAATAACTTTATTATATACGGTGAAGATCACAGCAAGTAACGTTTTTGTCACAAAAATCATTGAATTGAGAAATTTGAAATGCCTTGTCTAATTTTAAAACTTCTGACACAACAAATGGTGCTACAGACTACACATTACATCTCGGATCGCAGACCTTACGAGTTACGACCACTCTCTCTCTCTCTCTGCCACTGTGCGTGCGTTTGTCATGGAGGGATCGACGGCCTCGCTCTCTCTTCCATGGAAGACGCGCGTTACCCTTTCTCTGATCTCCACCGTCACCGACGCCTCCCGCCGCCGCAACGGCACCGTGAACCGCCGCCTCCTCAGCATGCTCGGCTTCAAGAGCCCCCCGAGCCCCAACCCCGTCAACGGCGTCAAGTCCTTCGACGTCGCCGTCGACCCGTCTCGCGGCCTCTGGTTCCGCGTCTACGTCCCCACCGCCGCCGGCAAGCTCCCCGTCGTCGTGTTCTTCCACGGTGGCGGGTTCGTCTACCTCAGCGCGGACGGTAAGGCGTACGACGCCGTGTGCCGCCGATTTGCGAGGACGATTCCGGCCGTGGTGGTCTCCGTCGATTACCGGCTTGCACCCGAACACCGGTACCCGGCCCAGTACGACGACGGGTTCGATGTCCTCAGATTTCTCGACGATGAGGGCAACGGTGGGAAAGTCTTGCCGGCATATGCTGACGTTGTTAGTGTTGGTGGTAGATTGTTATGTAATGTGTTTGTATTGATTGAGAAGTTCAAGACCCAAAAGGTTTTGTTCTTTGTCCCACATTGGAGAGAAAATGAACTTTCTCTCTCCTTATAACCAAGCACATGGTACATATCATTTGAATTATTTTGAGATGTTTTTGGAGGGAAGATTGGGAATACTATTGTGCGGTGCACCGCACCGCACGCGCGCGCGCGTGCGCGCATGTGGCGCATTGTGTGCGCTTTAGTGGGCGCACTTTGCACGCTTGCCGCGAGCGCGTATAGTGCGTTGATTTATATATGATCTAACGGTCCATAATTTTACTATTTTTCGGAATTGTTTCTTTCAATTATTAATTTTAATAACTTTGAAAGTAATTCCGAAAAGGCACCAGATATAACAGTTATTTCTGTTATTTTTTAATGGTTATGTCTCTTCCTGAAGAGGTGGCTGTTGAGCTCATATATAAGATTCTGAAATTCAGAATACACAACTACTTGGCTTTTTTCCAAATTTCGTATCTCAAAATTTCAGTCATATACACAATTTCAAGGAGCAATTCTGAAACGAATCTTCAGAATTGCTATCTGCAGATTGTTGGTTTGAGTAATCCTGGAGGTGATTTGCCATTAACCCGGTAGCAAACTCTAGTCGAGTGGGGGCAAATATCGCCTTAAAGACAGTGTCTTTAGACGCGCCTCAAGCCATTGAATTTTCGCTTTCTTCTTCCTTTTCTGCAACTTCTTTCCAACAATTTTAAGGCGATATTTGAAGGGAGGAGAATCAGCAATGGCGGCTTTCCAAGTGATGAATCAGGACTTCATGAAACTGGATAGGTTTGATGGAACGAATTTCACCCGTTGGCAAGACAAGATGATGTTCTTACTCACTGCACTAAAGGTTCAGTATGTTTTGGATCCTAATCTGCCACCACTTCCGGACATTACTGACAACGACTCCGACGAGACCAAAGCAGCGCGAAAGAAACGTGAAGAGGACGAACTAGTTTGCCGAGGACACATTCTGAACGCACTTTCGGATCGCCTCTATGACCTGTTTACATCGTCCAAGTGTCCGAAAGAAATCTGGAAGGCTTTGGAGAACAAGTACAATAATGAAAAGCAAGGCGCAGATAAGTTTCTCACTCTCAAGTATTTCGAATTTACTATGAATGATAGTGAATCTGTTTTGGATCAAGTTCATCAGTTGCAAATCCTTGTTTCCAAACTGAAAGACCTAAAGGTCGAGGTTTCTGAACCATTACAAGTGGGGGCTATTATTTCTAAATTGCCTTCTAGTTGGAATGGTTACAGAAAGAAACTTCTGCATACCACAGAAGATTTTACTGTTGAGCAAATTCAGAAACATTTGCGAATTGAAGAGGAAACTCGGGTTCGTGATAAAAGTTTTTCGATGAATTTCAACTCAAAAGTAAACTTTGTGGATCAGAAAAATTTACAGAATGAAAATTCTGGTGGAAACAAGAGGAAGATTTCTGAAATAAACAACTCTGGCAACTCTAGCAACTTCAACAAGAATAACAAGAAGAACAAAACTTGTTATAATTGTGGGAAGAAGGGACATTTCAAGAAGGAATGCAGAAGCAGGAAAAGGCAGAAAACAGAAAATGCTGGAAGTTCCCATAATGCAAACGTGGTGGAAGATGACATCAATGAAGTGGTTGCCATGATTTCTGAATTGCAGATTGGCATGATTACTGAACTGCATATGGCAACTTCGAGCAAAAATTCTGATTGGTGGTATGATTCCGGGGCTACGGTTCATGTTTGCAACGAGAAGTCCTTCTTTAAGGATTACGAAGAGGCAACGGATGGACAAGTGGTGCTGATGGGGAATCATAGTTCTGTCAAGGTTTTGGGCAAAGGGAGTGTTGAACTTCAGTTTACTTCAGGGAAGAAACTAGTTCTACTCAATGTGCTCCATGTTCCGGAAATTAGGAAAAATCTTGTATCTGCTAGTCTTCTTTGTAAGAAAGGCGTTAAAGCCTTGCTTGAGTCCGATAAGTTGGTCCTGTCTAAGAGTGGAGTGTTTGTTGGAAAAGGATACTCTTGTGATGGCATGTTTAAGTTATCTATTAATAAAAACGTATCTGATTTGGCTTACTCTGTTGACTCCTTTTCTTTGTGGCATGCTCGTTTAGCTCATTTAAATTTTAGATCATTAAAATTTATGTCTAAGCATGGTTTGATTTCATATAATCATGTGGAAAATACTAAATGCCCAATCTGCATTCAAGCAAAGTTGTCTAAACAACCTTTTCCTAAGGCCGAAAGAAATACACAATTGTTAGAACTTGTGCATTCTGACATTTGTGAAATGAATGGAGTCTTAAGTAGAGGTGGCAATAGATATTTTATCACTTTTATAGATGATTTCTCTAGATATACTTACGTATATTTAATGAAACATAAAAGTGAAGCTTTTGTTATGTTCAAGCGCTATAAATCTGAGGTTGAGAATCAAAAGGAGAAGAGGATTAAAATTTTTCGTAGTGATAGAGGTGGAGAATTTTTTCCTACTGAATTTGATTCTTATTGTGAAGAGCATGGCATCATACATCAGAAAAGTGCACCCTACACCCCACAGCAAAATGGTCTAGCTGAACGAAAAAATAGGACACTTACAGAAATGATTAATGCTATGCTCTTGAATGCTAGATTGCCTTTAAGTTTATGGGGTGAAGCATTACTTTCAGCTTGTCACGTGCATAACAGGATAACTTCGATGAAAACTAAGGTTTCACCATATGAACTATGGAAAGGAAGAAAACCTAACCTAAGTTATCTTAGAGTTTGGGGTTGTCTTGCCTTCTATAGGGTTCCTGATCCTAAGAGAACAAAGTTGGGACCAAGAGCTCTCAAAAGTGTCTTTGTGGGATATGCTGAAAATTCCAAGGCCTACCGCCTATTAGACTTAGAGTCTAATGTCATTGTAGAATCTAGAGATGTTGAGTTTATCGAAGATAAATTCAAATCTGATTCTGATTTTTCAGCACCCACAATTTCACTTGAAATTGACTCGAATGTAGGTTCATCTCGTGAAAATGAGAGTGTTGTGCCTAATAACACAACAGAACCTAGGAGAAGTCAAAGAGCTAGAAAAGAGAAAATATTGGATCCCAATTTTATAGACTCTCAGGCAATCGCTTTCTTGGTGGAGGGTGATAGAGAGAATATTCTCAAGGAAATTCCCATGTTACTAAATATGGAAGATGATCCAAAGACATATTCTGAAGCAATGGCTTCCAGAGATGTTGCTTTTTGGAAAGAGGCAATCAATGATGAGATGGACTCAATATTATGTAATAATACTTGGGCATTAGTTGAATTGCCTCAAGGATCTAAACCAATTGGAAGTAAGTGGGTGTTTAGAAGGAAATATAATACGGATGGGTCTATACAAACCTTTAAGGCCAGATTGGTAGCAAAAGGTTTTAGACAAAAGGAGGGCATAGACTATTTTGATACCTATGCACCTGTGGCACGAATAACGTCCATTAGAGTGCTCTTTGCACTGGCATCTTTATATAAGTTGCATGTACACCAAATGGATGTTAAGACTGCATTTTTAAACGGTGACCTTGATGAAGAGGTGTACATGGAACAACCCGAAGGATTTGTTATGCCGGGAAATGAAAGGAAGGTTTGCAAATTGGTTAAGTCTTTGTATGGCTTGAAGCAGGCACCAAAACAGTGGCATGAAAAATTTGACTCTATTATTTTATCTCATGGATTTAGACATAATAATGCTGACAAGTGCATTTACTCAAAATTTACAGATGCATATGGTGTTATTATATGTCTTTATGTGGATGACTTGCTCATATTTGGTACAAATTTGGAAGGAATTTTTGAAACAAAAGAGTATCTTAATTCCAGATTCAAGATGAAAGATCTTAATGAGGTTGATACTGTTTTAGGAATTAAGGTTAAGAAACATAGTGGGGGTTACGCTTTATCTCAATCACACTACATTGAGAAAATGCTTCTTAAATTTCAACATTTAGGAATTAAAGAAGTGAGTACCCCATATGATTCTTCTTCCAAATTGGGTGAAAATTCTGGTAGAGCAGTTGCTCAACTAGAATATGCGAGTGCCATTGGTAGTCTAATGTATGCAATGCATTGTACTAGGCCTGATATAGCATTTTCAGTTTGCAAACTTTCTAGATATACAGGTAATCCTGGTATTGATCATTGGAAAGCTATTTGTAGAGTCTTTGGGTTTCTCAAACGAACCATAAAATTAGGACTGTTTTACAATCGCTTTCCTGCAGTACTTGAAGGGTACACTGACGCTAGTTGGATAACTAGTGCGAGCGATAACAAGTCAACGTCAGGTTGGGTGTTTACCCTCGCGGGAGGAGCTGTTTCTTGGGCTTCAAAGAAACAGACTTGTATAACACACTCAACGATGGAATCTGAATTTTTGGCGTTGGCAGCCACGGGCAAAGAAGCAGAATGGCTGAGAAATCTGTTGTTTGATATAAAGTTGTGGCCACAACCGGTGCCATCAATTTCTTTGCATTGTGATAGTGAGGCGACTATGTCTAGAGCATATAGTACCATTTATAATGGTAAGTCTAGGCATATAAGCTTACGACATGAGTATGTCCGAGAATTGATACTAAATGGTGTGATCACCATAGTGTATGTTAGGTCAAGTAATAACTTGGCGGATCCTTTAACTAAAGGTCTTTCAAGAGATCTGGTGAGGAATACATCTAGTGGGATGGGTTTGAAACCTTTTATTTAGACCACCGGTAATGGAAACCCGACCATAAGCTAGACTTGTGGTTTAACGGGTAATAACAAGTTACTGATAAGTGGTTGGAGGAGCACTTAATTAATTTTTGGTAACCCAATCCAGGATGTGAAAGTGCTGACTGTTACGACATGGAGGGTGAGTTATAAACTCTTAATGAAGTTCAATAAATTTCTGTATAAGTGTTCAAGTAACAGGGACACGGATGGAACTTCACCTATATGAACATAAGAAGTGGAGCCGCTTCTAGCAAAAGTTAAAGGTTTACTTTTGTAAATGGTCATGAAATCCAGGATGAGGCAAATGGCTGTGTTAATATATCATTTATTTGGTGAATTGCTCGCTGAGATTGGATATCGTTATGTGTGCAGCATATCCGGTTCTAATATCGATGAATCCAGGTTTAAGCTTAGGCCACCATGGATTCAATTAGAGCTTTGATGTGTTTGTACTAAGTAAGGGTTTAAATCGAGAGATACCTTTACCAAGCATGACAATATCAGTATGTAACTGGGAATCAACATAATAATCTAAGTGGGGGATTGTTAGTGTTGGTGGTAGATTGTTATGTAATGTGTTTGTATTGATTGAGAAGTTCAAGACCCAAAAGGTTTTGTTCTTTGTCCCACATTGGAGAGAAAATGAACTTTCTCTCTCCTTATAACCAAGCACATGGTACATATCATTTGAATTATTTTGAGATGTTTTTGGAGGGAAGATTGGGAATACTATTGTGCGGTGCACCGCACCGCACGCGCGCGCGCGTGCGCGCATGTGGCGCATTGTGTGCGCTTTAGTGGGCGCACTTTGCACGCTTGCCGCGAGCGCGTATAGTGCGTTGATTTATATATGATCTAACGGTCCATAATTTTACTATTTTTCGGAATTGTTTCTTTCAATTATTAATTTTAATAACTTTGAAAGTAATTCCGAAAAGGCACCAGATATAACAGTTATTTCTGTTATTTTTTAATGGTTATGTCTCTTCCTGAAGAGGTGGCTGTTGAGCTCATATATAAGATTCTGAAATTCAGAATACACAACTACTTGGCTTTTTTCCAAATTTCGTATCTCAAAATTTCAGTCATATACACAATTTCAAGGAGCAATTCTGAAACGAATCTTCAGAATTGCTATCTGCAGATTGTTGGTTTGAGTAATCCTGGAGGTGATTTCCATTAACCCGGTAGCAAACTCTAGTCGAGTGGGGGCAAATATCGCCTTAAAGACAGTGTCTTTAGACGCGCCTCAAGCCATTGAATTTTCGCTTTCTTCTTCCTTTTCTGCAACTTCTTTCCAACAGACGTGTCCTGCTGCTTCCTCGCCGGAGACAGCGCGGGCGGTAACCTGGCTCATCACGTTGCCAGACGAGCATCGGAGAACAAGTTTCGACTTCTCAAGGTGTGAAACCGAATATTCGTTTTCCGTTAGTGTTGTGCAGAGAAGTGCTTTTCTCAATACTCGTACATGTATCTTTTCAATAATCATCACTAAATAAATTCACCCCCATTTTGTTAGTAAAGTAAAATATGCATTGCATTGCACTTTCATCTTCAATTTATTTACCAAAAGAAAAGTTTGTGTGTTTGGGTGGACATGTAAAGGTGATCGGACTGGTGGCAATACAACCATTTTTCGGCGGAGAGGAACGGACAGAGGCGGAGAAGCGGCTGGTGGGGATGCCACTGACGACCCTGGCACGGACAGATTTCATGTGGAAGGCGTTCCTGCCGCCGGGGTCAGACAGGGACCACGAGGCCGTCAACGTGAGCGGGCCGCGGGCGGTGGACATCTCCAAATTGGAGTTCCCGGCGACAATGGTGGTGGTGGCGGGATTCGATATGCTACAAGACTGGCAGAGGAGGTACTACGAGTGGCTGAGAAGGTCCGGGAAAGAAGCTTCCCTGAGGGAGTACCCGAACACGATACACGCGTTTTACATCTTCCCGGAGTTGCCGGAATCGGGGCAGCTGATGTCGGAGGTGAGAGAGTTTGTTCAGCAGCAGATGGAGAAGCGTTGAAAGGTCTGCTGCCATTCAACGAGGCCCCATGTTTGTCAACTAGCAACAGTCGAACAATAAATAAATAGATGGGTGGGTTGATGATGCAGTAAGTAGGAGCAGCAGTTGCAGTAAGGGAGGTAGCGCTGGAACAATAACGTCGGCTACTCTCAGCAAGGATAGTACGAGCCGAGGACAAGCTAGGCCTGGCGTTTTTTTGTTTGTTTGTTTTTTTTTTTTCCAAATATAATGATATATCTTGGTTAATCAGATTAACCTTTTTATTTTTTTGTTTGTCCTTCTCCCTGTGTCCCCTAATAAGTTTGAGCCATATCTTGTCTATATATGCGATGTTCTCCTTGTGTATTTTGAACATTTATAAGATATATTGTTCGCTTGAAAAGTTTAAGTAACGTGCCATTGCCCGCGTTTATTTACCGTTTCTACTCTCTTCACAACCCTCAGAGTTGTCGCCTCTGCTTATTCTCTTTTCACTCTTCCCACTCTCTTCATAACCCTCAGAGCCATTCCATTACTTGTCTAACCGTTGCCATCACCACCACCCACTTGAACAAGAATCAAGAGCAACGATTGACAAAGGTTCCACCCTCACATCCACAAACCGACATTCCATGAAACATCATGCATCAACTATACGCATATGGTAGGCCTTTCATAGTAAATCCTACCCGTGTTCACTTATTGAGGAATACGTACACCTTAGATGCCAAACATTTACGCCTAAATCGGGTCCATACGTACAATATCTATGGTGCATCTAGCACAATGGTCCAAGCTTATCACAATCATCAACAAGAAGGTGTTTAGGCACCTGCCGTACCTTTTTAGTCTCTACCTCATTTATAATGATTTTTCACATTTTTTTTAACATATAAACTTGCAATGCCATAAAACCTAAATGTGTTTCTATATTATTGTATTGAATTTGACATCAGGGGTCGAATGACCTACTTATCCGGTCGGACAAACCGAAATTAAAGTCATTATAATTCAATTGACCTAGATCTCAGACTTTGACTCTTATGTTGTTGCCTCCACTTCTTCTAGTCGAATGGACTTAAAACTCTAAATTGATCACTCTTTTGGTGATCTAGAATTCTAACCAAATTAAAAGACTTTATATTTAATTTTTACGTTTTTAACCGAAATCCGGTCGCGAGAGAGGAAACAATCTAGACTCCTCTAATCTAGAAATGGAAATAATGAAAAAAAAAGGATAAGGAATCATATGTTGGTCCAAATTGTCCAATTGTTTGATCCGAGAATCAATTTGACATAAAAAATTAAGAACAACAAACTGGCCGGTTAGAAAATTGATATTTTTGACCTGATACGATCTCAAACATATTTGATTCCTTCTACAAAGTTCTAGCTCTCGAAAAGATACACAATTTAGGATTTTGAATCGTTTAAATTGGATATCTCATGAGCAAATTAGGGCTAGTCAAAAACCTAGAAAAGAAATCTAACTAATTTTATAAAAATGCTCTCAAGACGACTTTGGCTGCTTCTATAAAGTTGTACCTCTAAAAAGGATACATAATTTAAGCTTTTGAATCTCCTAAATCGAGCATTGTATGAGCAGATTAGAGTCAGAAAATGAAAATCTTTAAAAGGGAATCTACCAAACTAGAAAAAATCATATTTTGAGCCTGAAGAAGATCTCAAATGGATTTGACTTCTTTTATAAAGTTGTACAAAAATACACATTTTAGGCTTTGAATCATCTAAATCAGACATTGTATGAGTATATTATGGCCAGTCAAACTGTGAATGTATGCTTAATACGGGAATTCGGGATTTATGACCTAGCCACCCTTCTCCTAGGGTTTTCCCTCCCTATTCAAATCAGCCAAATGACCCTTTTTATTAGAGGTAAGGAATCGACGGTCAAAAAGTTCAAAAAATCCAGATCAAGGGATAGTTCTTATACTCTTATAGTTTTATTTCTCATAGAGTAATGGATCATAGTAGTATTAACTTCAGATTCCCCTTCCCCGTGACTGAGTTTTGGTTTGTGACAAAAAAAAAAAACAGTTTTCTATACGTGCCATTAGAAGAAGATGGTTAGAACTAGAATTTAGTTAGAATTAGAACTTTGTTAGGGCTAGACTTCTTTCTTGATTAGAATCTTCAAAGCAACTAGAAGAGTTGTTCAAAAAGAGTTATAAAAGCAGTTACGTTGAAGAAGTTAAACCAAATTAAGCCTCTAGGAGAACATAGACCACAACATTTGCTTCTTTCAGGATTTTTCAAATTACGAGATTTTGATCCCGACTTGTCCGGTTGGATACGTAGGCCATTTGACCCCCTTCTTTCAAATTCAAACCAAACTTAGGTTTAATTTAGATTTTGTGTTGCTTTACTTGTGTTGTGGACAAAATCATAAAAATCACTCAAAAACAAGTTGAGGCGATTAGGTTATAGCGGGGTGCCTAACACCTTCTCGTTATATAAAGTAGTTTTTGAATTTGAATATCTGGTTTCATAGGTTATAAGTTTTAATTGGACAATCTAGAGTTGAACCTTTGGTTTTCTTGTTTCCTTTTGTTACTTATTTAAGTAACTTAAGCAATTAGATGGTGATTCAAGAAGACCTTTAATCTTTTTCGAAGGCAGTTCGTCATACGGTGCACAATTTTATTTTATCCTTCCTTTTTTGGCCGCACAGACACTCATCTTATGCATTTTTTTGTTGCCTATCACTCTAAATCTTACAACATTGATAATCTCACTGCTGTCATATGGAAGTTTTCTTTCAAGCATACCGAAAGTTGACCATCACCTTAAGCAACCCACTTTTATTATTCTATGGGCAACATCCTAGTTGATTCTCTTTTTTGCATTGTGGATTCAAAGACACTAAAAAGTATCATTTTGAAGTGCTTGTCGCCAACCCATATTTACTTTCTTCACGATCCTTCTCCTACTTTTACTTAAAGTGTGATAAGTACTTCGTCTTAGTTCCACTTTAAACCTGAATCCTTTAGATTCTAAAGCACTTCTCCATAACTCTAACTTAACAAATATGTGTAATCTGGTCACGTCCTAATTAAGGCTATAGCATGCACCAAGATCTCATCCTAGGTATTTTCAATAAGCCCATTCATAACCAACAAAGAACGGACGGACTTTAGGCTTACCTTAGTGAAGTTTAATCATCGTTCAGAATTCATTCTCATTCTATTGGTTGTTCTCACCCTAATAGGCTTTCTATCATATATTTTTTTTAGAGAGAAATAAGAAACATATGTCAAGAGTAAACTATATGTACATCTGACTTTCTTGAGAGTTAATTACATTAACTTAGGGAACTTACATAAATTTAACTACCAGAACATAACTAACAACTATTGAAAAAAATACCATAAGGCTCAGAAGAGACAACTAGTCCGGCGGCATTGCAGACTGTTCACCATCAAACCGTTCTTACTTCACTCCCTGGCATGAATTTAAAGCAAAAGACGCCACTGCTAACGAACGTTGTAGTACACATTCGGTGCCATCGGCGATGTGCATTGAATATACCTTTCAACTACTATTATATATGTTACACAAAAGGTTACCAGTAGGTTCTGAAGAACCTCGCTCTTTCTAATGTTTTATCTGCGTAAGTAAATCGGATTGAACAACCAGAGTAACAATATGTAAACAAGAAAATTTCGATAGCCACGCAGTTACTAACTACAAACTAGCTATTGTAGACCTACTTTCATCAGTTGGGACTAGACCTGACAAAAATTGATCCGGACCCGCGGGTCTACAGGTACCCGTGCAAAAAACCGGAGTATGGGTACACATTTAGAGGACCAGCTGAAAACAGACCCATACCCGAATCGACACGTAAAATTTGGGTAAGTTCAGGTCAGTTACCGGGTACCCGGGTTTACCCGAATATGTGCCTATATATATGTTTTTAGGGTTAAAACCTCTCATTCTCTTCTTCTTCCCAATTGATTCTGCCGCCTCTGCCTCTCAAGTCTCCCTCACAGATCCCCTCTCACTCACTCTCTTTCTCATAGATCTACCGAAGTCACGATCACCCTACTCCACCCACGACGCCTGTAGGTCAGTCACTCTCGGTCTACCGCATCTCCGCCGCCACGGTCGGTCACTCCACGGCCTCGTCGTCAACGTTCGGTCACCACCGTGGACCCGTCGCCACTGTTCGGTCACCATTGTGGACCCGTCGCCACCGTGGCCCCGTCCTTACCGATTCGTCACCACCGTCGCCCGTCGTCACCGATCAGTCACTACAGTGGCTGTGTCGCCACTGATCTGTCATCGCCGTGGCTCGATTGCCACCTTCACTCCGTCTTTGTGGTTGTAGGGTAAACTTTCAGTGTGTATTTTGATGGTTGTCGTGTCTTCTCGATGTGCAGATTGTTTTTTTTAATTATTAGTATTGAAAAATGTTTATATTGGTTTTATTTTTTGGATGGAAAGATGTTCAGATTTTTGTGTAATGAATTTTGATGAAGAAACAATTATTATTTGATTGTTGGAGGTTAAAATGTGTGTAATTAGTAGTTAATTAAACTCTGTTTATTTAAAAAATAATTATTCAAAAACTGATGATTTACTTGCGGGTAATACCCAACCCGCACGGGTAGGGTACGAGTTTCCAAAAATCCTACCTTAAAAAATTCGGATAAATTATACCCGACCGGTTTTAAGCGTACCTGACCGGGTTTTACTCGTACCCGACGGTTATACCTGATTGCCAGGTCTAGTTGAGACCAAAACGTCTGTGTATTCCCCCAATTGGCACCCACTCTGAGGTAAATACAACCATTTTCCAATACCAACTTGACCACATGTATTTAAACCATGGGTCGACTTTATAACTGAGGTAGAAAAAAATATAGTGGTTGGTGGAAACGCACTTGCACATAGATTTAAAAAATGCACAGGGATAAGCGGGGGATAAAGGTGTTCAAAGAGCACCGAGCTTTGCAAGTTGGCTGTGTTATACCCCGAAAATTTTTCTTTTCCTTGTGCAAAATTATGATTTTAAGCAAATAAGTTTGTGGTATTTTTGAAAATATTAAGAAAATGGTTTGGGTTGATTTCTGAAATTTTTGGTCGAATGAAAGTGGTTTTAGTCGAATCAAAACTATTTAATGTTAAAGTTTTGGGCCCTGAAAGATTCGGTCGAAGGAAAATGGTTTTACTTCGAATGAAAATGGATTTGTTTCGAATGAAAATGTATTTAATTTGAGAAAAGCAAGGACTGAAGTTTTCATTCGAATGAAAACTTTTCGGTCGAATGAAATGTACTTTTTGGTCGAATGAAAAATAAGTTTTGAATAAACCATTTTCACTTCTGTTGGATTCGGTCGAATGAAAACCATTATATTCGGTCAAATGTAAACTTGATTTTTTTATCCCATATAAATAACATTTTTTTTCCTTTTCTAGCCTTTTTGGGGGTTCTCTATTCCTTTTTCCCTTGCGGTGGTGAGTGAGAGGAGAGAAAGCTTGGGAAGCTCTTGAGTTCTAAGGTGATGCTCGAAGATTGGTATTGCTCAAAGGCTTGATAAAGGTAAGGGTTTACTTTTGGAATCTGAATCAGCGATGGACCAATCGCTCATGTAAGTCCTTTGTTTCTTTTTGAAATTCGAACTTCTTCAAATTGAGTTAAGTGGTTCTTTTTCTCCCTTGCTTTGAACTTTGTTTTGAATTTGTTCTCAATGATATGATTTGTGAAAAATCAAATTCCGTTGAATTTGTTTGACCTCAGAATTTCCTATATTGATATCGTTCATTTCAATAATTAATGGTTATCATTATTTCGTAAACTTTGTATATTATTTGACATGTCCGATATTTGATAATAGTTATTTTGAGATTTTTGTTCTGGTAACTTTATGAGCCATGTCACAGTGTATGTGACTTATTTCCGACTTACCCACGTGGATTGAAACGTGGGCTAGCTCAAGCGAGTTGAGCTAGAGCTCGCGATCTTACTTTCTTAACCAGCCTCATGTGTCAGGAATGACCTATGTGATCACTTTTTGAATGACTCTCTAGTGTTTGTCTCCATAATCGGATATATTTTGGCATTTGATATTTGGTCTGATGGCTCTCTAGTGTCTGTCTCCGTACTCAGATATATTTTGACATTCGATATTTGGTCTGACCTCTGTTCACTCGAAACTATTGTGCCTTTGAAATATTGTCTTTCAGATATAATTTGACATTTGATATTTGGTTTGATGTCCGTTCCATTGAAACTTTTGTGTCTGTCTTTGTATTCAGATATGTCTTGACATTCTAAATCTGGTTAAATTATCCATTCCGTTGGAAAAAATTTTGTCCTTCCAAAATTTTGTTTCTCAGATGTTTTTGTTTCCGATTGAGTGGTCCTTTGAGCAACCTTACTGGGCATTTGGCTCATTCCCTATTGTTTTTGCTTTCAGGTGATTAGTAGGTGGAATTTTGGATTTGAAGGGCTAGCTGTGTGACCAAGGGTCAGCTGCCTTATTTCAGAGTTAGTATTGACACTTAAGTGTAAGAACTAAGACAAGTTGATATTACTTAGATTTTAAATTTTGAAACTCCATGTTGGAGAAACTTTTGGATTGTATAAAAGCTTTGGGCCCTATGTCAGATATTGGTGTATTTTGAAATTATTAGTGCATGCTCTGATTTACCCTTTGGGAGTCTATTGATAATTAGAGGATTTTATCTAATTTCTGTTTATCTGGCATTAATGCTCTGAAAATAAATTCGGGGCGTGACAGGCTGAATGACTTTTATTTTCTAGGCTTGGTTTTGTAAACTAAGAGTGCATATGATATTGAGTAACATACAAGAATATTGATCCAAAATGTGATCCGCAGAAAACTGTCCACCCTTGACAATAATGTCATTCCTATCACACCAAATAACCCAAAGTAAAACTACCGCTCTGATAAGGTAAAGCAGGTCATCAGTTTTTCTAAAAATTGGCTTGCCGAGATAGTGTAAAATCCAGCTTCTAGCTGAACTTGTCTGTGGAAAATTGTATTCCTTAAAAGCTTGAAGCCCTAAGGAAGAATTTGGGTTCTCTTTAAGTCTCAGATTTGTAAGTTTGTGTTCTAGAAAGGATGTCTACCTTGGCAGATGGCAGAAAAAAAAGAGTCCTCTACTCCAGAAGGGATAAACTTTAAAATGAGTGAAACTATTGCTGGAGGGAATGTATGTAGCAAAGTCGACAAGTTCCAGCATGAGAGTCTAGAATAAATAAGTGTGATTGTATATGACAATACAGATTGGTGTCATTACGAGATAATAACAAATGACTGGGGGCATTAACCGCCAATGCATCCAGACAGAAATGAAGCATCCATTTCAAATTTTCACTCTATTTCTTTCTTAAGAGATCTTTGGCCCACTAATATACTAAATCCATGAAGCTTTCCTAGGATTTCTGGCACAGAGAAAAGAAGTTCGAGAAAAGTATCTCCCTTTAAGCACCCTTGCCAAAAGACTGTTAGGGTTAGGCCATATTTTTACTCTTATTTTTACTCTTGTTTAACTAATAAGGCATGATTAAACAATTTTAAAATTTGAAAATCCAATCCGCCCTAACTTTTGGGTAAACACAAAGTAAACCATGATACCCAGTGAATTGAGCTATGCGTTGCATCTTTTGACCACCAAAAGTGCACAAAGATCTAGTCTAACTGTTTACACACTGCTATAGGAAATTTGGACATAGACATATAGTGAAAAGGAAGTGAAGAAAGCACGTACTGGATGAGAGTAGCTTGTCCCACTTTATTTAGTAATAACCATAACCAATTAGTACACCTATCTTGCACCCTCTTCATAATTCCACTAAATATATCTCTTTTTTTTAACTCCAACATCTAAAATTGTCCCCAGATGTTTCCCAAAACCATGCTTCCCCCTGCATTCGAACTCTTGTTGAATCAATGACCTCATCTCCTCTAAAGCGTTAGGGATAATCATGGGACTAAATTTTTCCCAAGTGGCACATTGTCCCTACATCAAATAATAATTGTTCAGGACTGATCGAACTGTAATGATATTGAGGGCAACATTCCTGTGTAACCTCATATCCGCATACATTAAATGTGTGATAGCCGGAGAAAACTTTCTTGCTTTTATGGCGTTTATATTTCCTTGATGTTTTGCTTCCACTAACCTCATTTATAGGACTTCCAAACCGATAAAGGGTTTAAAAGGAACAATTGTTTCAGGACAACACTTACACTGGTTTGAAGCCATCATGCAATTCATTCCTCGCTATGTTGCCTCGGACATTGCTGATATCAGCCAAAACTTTTCTTCTCACATTGATCTTAACTGGAAATGAAGAGATGAAGAGTTCTTATAAATTGCTTTTTTTAAACAGTTACCATATGAGTTCTTATGAAATAATTCAATTGGTTGCTCCTCAGCCCTCACCATAACTGTTACGCTTTGCTTTACTCTTCTCCAAATTCTGGAGATCTCCCTTCATGTTAGAAAAAACAAAAAAACCATCAACATTTAACGAAATATAATTATGTAAACCACCATCTAGACAACTATTCGTACGACAAAATGGATTGAGTTAACCTTGGATCACTTGCACTTACCTGACTAAACATGTTCTTAGCAGGAACAGATTTCCTTCTACAGAAAACAGAAGTTACAAAAATCAGCTAGTGAACCAAAATAATTTAATTATGTCACAGGCAAAACTTTCAATATGAAATTCATAATCACATGCATGTTATATTATGGTTTAGGAATAAATCAAACTAGGAAATGTGTTTTCAGAAACCAAATTGACTCCACGTGGTCTTTGGCGTGAACATTCGCAATTATGAGGCGAAGGACATCTCGGTTGACAATTGTTCACCATTGCATGTTCCCTCGCCTGATCATCTCCTAGCCTCTACTACCCTAATGTGTTGGTAGTCGGCAACTGTAAGACTTGACTTGCTTTCCTATGATCAAGTAACTTAAAATTCCCCATTATGCCTTTGTTGCTTGACAGGAGAAACCCTCAACCAGTCTACATAGGGCATTTATATTTCTATTCAACATCCTCTCATCCGACTCGCAGTCCTTGCCCACATCCCCTAAACACCCACATGCATTACAAAAGTTTGGCATTGCTCACGTATTTGATAGAAAGCCATCTCTCGCACCGTCCTTTTTGCTATTTTTACGAGAACTATGTCGCATAAGTAGCGACTTGCATGAATGATGCAACAACTGCCTTGCTTTCTCTAACATGGACCCAATAAAATTGGATTCTCTGTGAAGATACGGATTACCAACGGCTACACGGTAAGACCAGTATGTCTTAACTAAAACTTTAAGTGGTTATAAGAAACTGAACATTAATTATCTGGAGCCCCTAGTAGCAAAACAAAAGGAGATTGCTTATCGATCTTCCTTTAAATACCACTATAAGAAAGGGTTTCACATTTTCCAGTTTATCACTATAAACTGGAAAATGTGATAAAGGGTTTCCTTGTAGAATGCCTCAACATGGTTTAAAAGGAGTCGTCGAGGATCCATTAACCAGAATTGACTAAGAGACTGTAGTTACACATTGGGAAACTAGATTGACCCAAGATTTGAGGGGAGCTAAAGCTATACAGAACCTCTCATAGAAAGTCAGAACGCACCGGTTGAAAGCCTTACTCATATCTAATTTAAGGGCAATCAAAACCACACCTTCTATCTTCATATGTCAGACATTGTTGGTCAGTTCTTGGTAAAGTAGGACATTATCAAAAAGGCTTCACCCAAAAACAAAAGCATTCTAAAAGGGAAAAATGATGTTGCTCATTATGGGAGTCATTCTCTGACTAGGACCTTATAGATGACCTTGTAAATTACGTTACATAGACTAATGAGGCGAAAGTCCGCAGGTGTTTCTGGAGGATGCTTCATAAGAATTAAGGTAATAAAGAATTAATTAACCTTTGAAAGCATTCGCCCTAAATTAAAGAAGAACAGAATCACACGAATGACTAAAGGTCCTGTGACTGCCTAACATCTCAGAATCGCACGAGTGACTAAAGGTCCCGTGACTGCCCAACATCTCTGATAAACCATCGTAGGTATGCCATCAGGTACTGGAGCTTTCTTTCGACCTAACTCAAAGACTACCTTTTAAATTTCCTCTGGTGTAAATGATTAACTAAGTAACAACACATGTCATGAAGAAACCGAATGAAAGGAAAAGTGTCGTAAAAACAATCTAATTGAATCAGTATTTGGAAGAGGAGAAGCTCTCGAGGAGAACAAAGCCTTGAAATACTCAACGATAAGGGATCTTATTGAATCCTCATCTTAACTCAACAATCATGTACTACCCTTAAGGGATTTGATTTGATTAGACCTACATCGAATGATTTTAGAGGTGTGAAAAAGTTTCGTATTTCTATCCCCCTGATCTAACCAATCAATCTTCGCCTGAGCCCAGAAAACTTCTTCACTTTTCAAAAGAAAATCCTGTTTACGACATAGGAAAAACTCCTCGTGACTAGATAATTGACACGGTTCTTGATTAGAACAACAACCCCTGTTGAGTTTCTTTAATTTGAGCAGTTGGCCAAAACTAGTTTCACTCCTTTCTTGTAAAACTCGCAACAACATTTTGCTTTTTTTCATAACTTGAAAAAGAAGAGAGCCAATTGAAGGCAAAAGCTAGACATTCCTAATTTTCGTAAAAACTTGAGGAGATGAAAACCATATTACTTCGAAGCATCGAGGCAAGCGGTACTTGCGACAGAGAGGACTAGCATCACATAAGGTCAGAGCATGATCTAATCTCTGGATAGTGATATTCTGAACTACCTCATGCGAGTAATGCACAATCCAAGATGGAGAGGCCATAACTCGTCCTAATTTTTCATAGGCAAAATCCCATTCACGAGAGCCTCGAACCAAAGTGAACAAAGGGTCATCCCAACAGACATTAGATAGATCGACCAACAGACACTAGGAAATCCCTTAGAGATTGAGCTCTGGGGATAATAGGAGAGTTTCGACCTAATTTCTCAGCAGGCGTTAACACCCAGTTGAAATCTCTGCATAAATAGAAAGGTCCAGGTAATGGGGTTAAAACGGAGGAAATGTTACTCCAAAATTCTGCTCGATTCTGAACTCGAGGATGATTGTATACATAGCCATAGTAAATTAGATTATCATATGATCCCTTGTAAAAGGTTAAAGCAATGTTTTTACGTACCAAACTCACCGACAAAGGATTGGTGGAAAGCCAACCGAGACACAATCCACCACTCAAACCAATTGGATTAACCCCTACGGAATTACAGTAACCCATGTTCCAAAAATAGCAATCCTACTTTCGAAAATAACATTTTTTGTTTCCATACTGGAAAATTACATTTGGATTGTGCTTGAAAATCAAAGCAGACGCTGTACGAACTGTGATAGCCTAACCAATACCACTACTATATATTCCAGCAGAGAAGTTTCATTGAGAGACCAGTGGTTGATATGACCGAACCACCAAATCCTCGACTCGTGTAACAGAAGAATTCGAGAGCCCATCAAAACTCCTAAATCATCTTGAAAATGACGCAAGTCAATCTCAACCAAATCTACCCATATTCTAAACCTGATCTCGTGCTTTAATTGCGAATGTAATATTCCAAAACTTCAACTGTCACTCAACAATTTTCACGCCTCAAACAAATTACACCCTATCTAGTTAACCATATCACTAAGAAATTGAACTTTTGAATTAAAAACCAAGGCAACAAAAGCAACACTAGAATGCAAATCAATAATGTCAAAGGACCATGCGAAACTGTAGAACCTCGAACCTTGACATTGCCTAGCCGTTTAATTTATTTTTAAGCGATAATTTTTATATGCAAGATTTAGCGTCGATTTTCATGAGTGAAAATTTATCAACAACTTTTAGCAAAACATTTTAGAAATCATAAGTTTTAGCTTAATGATAGCAGTTATAGGTGATATTGATTAAGATCTTTAGCGATGATTAGCGTTAATGATATTTTTTTAGAAACCTTTTAGCGACAATTTTGTACTTTATCGTTAGCATTGATACTATATTCACGACTTTTAACAATACTTAGTAAAGCGGGTTATGTAACAACTTGTTAAATTTTTCTAGTACATTAATCTATCGTAAATAACTATTTGGACCATTTCGTAATAATAAAAAGTTTTGGGTAGGTTTTGAATAACTATAAAAAAATTAAGGATGCTTTTGGTAATTTTCCTATCTAGGGTTTTATGATACATATAAATATAACTTTGTTGAGGCAGCCATCCAAGCACCCTTTTTCTTCTTCTGATACATTTAGGGTAGAGAGAGAAAGAGAGAAAGAGGGCTTGAAGAAGAAATTTTCCGACAATCGAATATATTTTTTAGTAAGTCTACTAGCTATACCCTAAGTTATTCAATGGTTTAGGGGCTGTGAGAAGGGGGTACCTGCTGAGTGTTAATGTGTGTTTAGTGATGTCGTGAGTGTAACATGGTGTTAAGCAGGACACAAACATGGTGGCAGTTTTGCACCGTGTGAGGTTGTGCGTGAGTGTTGTATATTGAGTGTGTAAGGGTTGTGGGAAATTCTTTGATGCGTAGTGTTACAGTGGCATGGGTGTGTATGTGTTATAGTGTGCGAAACCATAAAAACTTTATGGGTTTGTGGCCGTGGCAGTCATGGCTACCAAGAGGAAGAGAGAAACCTGGGCAGCCATGGGATTGCCATGTGAGAGAGAGAAAAGCAGCAATAGAGATAGTCAAAGTGTGTACGTGTGTCATCTGTATGAGTAGGCATGAGGAAGGCAGCCATGTTGGCTGCTGTAAGTGGATGGTTGAGTGTATTTAGATGTGTGTAATTTGGGTTTTTATGAGTGTCGTGAGCTCAGTTGTGTGTGTGATGTGTGGGTGTAGTGAGAGTATGGTGCTTGTGTGTGAGTAAGAGTCAAGAAAAATTGGAGGGGCTGTGATTGTGAGGGGCAGCGGTGAATGCAGTATGATTGTGGTGGGATGTATGTCCGTGCGTTGTATGTATATAGATGCAAATGTATTGCTGTGTGCATAGAGTTGGTGTGTGTTCAAGGGAAGAGGTGCGGGTGTGTGAGTGCTGGGACGTGCTCTGGGGAAAAAAAAAGTGGGCAGTGCAAGTGTGTGTGCATGATCAAGGCAGTGCAGTATGGATGTGTGTGTGATGGGAATGATTGCGTGTGCATGAAAAAGGAGAGAGGGAATAGAGTAGCAGGTAGTGCTCTGTTGTTGGATGTGCAAGTGTGTGAGTGAGTGAGTGAGAGAGTAAGGGTATACAAGTGTGTGAGCTGAGTATTGTGTGAATGTGTATTTATGGGGGTATTGTGTGGGTGTATATATGCATGTTATTGTGTTTGCGTGAGAAGAGGGAGTAATAGTGGGTCCATGAGTGCATTGGATAAGAGAGTGCAGAGGGAAAGAGAATGCAAATGGGCATTTGGGTCACAGCAGGTCATGTGGTACCTTGTGCTTGCACATGTGTACCACGAATTCGGGCTATGTTCAGCTCATGAGTTGGGTTGTGCAGGATGATTTTTAGCATGTCAAATTTATAGTAGGATACCTTGCTCTACGTTGGAATATCTGGTAAAATTTTATAATTTTCTGAAAATGTATGTATTTTTAATGTTTTCTGTAAGTTCATAATTGTAAAATCTTTTGGAGTCTTTAAAACTCATGAAAAAGTTCTGAAAAATGATAGAAATGTTTTTATAATACAAATAAGTCCCTGTTTAAGTTCTTTTTAAAGTTGATTTGCTATACATTCCCGTATCACATTAGATTAAACAAAACAAAAAATTTAAAAATAGTTTTGATGCCTTTTAAAATTTGATTTTAGTTTCTATAATTTTTATACATATTTTATAGGTTTTACAAAAAGTATGGGACTTTTTTTCAGCTAGAAGAAATTATGGGTTTTTATTATATTTAAAGAAATTATTTTAATGCAAAAATATTTGAAAATTTAGAAAATTCAAATTTTAACTTTTTATAATGTTTTAAGCTATAAAAATGTTTTGTTATGATTTAAAATATCGTTATACAATAAGGAGTGTACAAAATTTTCGGTTAGGTTGGCCGTGTGCTGGACGTACTTTGAATTGCGTGATTTTGAAGTTAGAAGTGAGCATCGTTTGGGTAGTTGATATTTGGTTTAGAGTAAAGTATCATAGACTGTGTTCTAACAAATAAATTGTCAATTTAGGTTGATTCAGAAAACTTGATTGAGGTTGCATAACATTGTATAGCTTGAATTGAGGTAAGGATTTTTTTTCTGAACCTTACTCATCATTTTGAATTTATATGTTTCAATCTTAACAGTTTTGCAAAATCAGTGGAACTATGGTTTTATAAAATTTTCATGAAAATATTTGAATATTGCCACGAAACCCTAATTTGAGCCTTAAAGCGATAGATTGAAATTATGTTAATACTCATATGTTTTATTGATTCGGTCATCGTAAAATATTTTTAAATTCTGTTTATTTCTTCTCAATGTTCACATGAGTTAGTAATTCTGGGGAATTATAAGGATGATGCGTTTTGTTAGCATTACAAAGATGGTTTATTGATTGGGTTAAACTAGTAACTAAATGGATTAGTTAATGTACATATGCATGTGTAAAGTGTATCGAGCACTGCCGGAGTGACTTTGCTATAGTGTACTGCTCATGTTCAGTGTTACCTATATTTCTTTTATTATACTTGAAATGCTTTGAAATGACTATTGATTGAGGGATTGAGTTGATACTCGTCTCTATATCTATATAGAAATGTTATGATTTTTTTGAAAAATCCTTTTAAAAATTATCATTTGACTTTATATGAAAAATCGTCTGAATCGTTTTGTTGTTTTTAATCCTTGATCGACCTTACTGGGCTTTCAAAAGCTCACTCTCGTTTAACTTACTTTTCGAAGGTGATAACCAGCAATAAGTTGCCTGAGGATGGATTAGAGCTGAGCAAGGGTAACTGATTTAAGTCAGTGTTGCTCTTTAGAACCCCTGCATGGGTAATTTTTGTTTAACTCGTTCTATAGAGAACTTAAGTCTCTTTTTGTTCTTCACTAGATATATTAACAACTTGAGGAATTGTAATGATTAGAAGCTCTGATCTAAGTGTTAAAGTTGGTTATTTGAATTGAGGTTTGTTTGTCTTTAAGAATTAATCGTTTTAACGCTCCGGGAGTTTAGGGTGTTAAAGATCTGAATTTTTGGGATGTTACAGAAACACACCTGGAGGTTGGTCCGAGGTTAACTCCTCCCCAGAGCGAGTTAGTTTGAAAGACACAGTTTCTACATCTTCTTCCCTATCTCCTTTTCCAGAGGCCGAGGAAGATGAAGTGCTTCCATCCGATGTTTGCTTGGTTTTCAGCGAGTCTGATGAACCTGTCACTATCACTTTGACACCCACTGCCATAAGTCAGTTGCTCAACAATTGGACTCCAATCTTCGCTACGGTCGCATAACCACTTCAAACATTTATCCTCATCCCATACATTATACCGCCGCCTCTTTTTTGTAACTCAAATTTAAGGGACTCAAAAGAATTGACGACAGTTCAGAAGCAACCCTTTGCATTGGTTCCTGTCTACCATGCTTTCTCGCACATGCTCAATTGCCTTACTTTTTTTCTTTTTTGTCCAAGCAATCCTTTACGGCAGAGGAATTCAAATCATGATACTTGCGTTTACTTGATGTCGATGTAGATAAAGAAGAAAAGATGGTTAAAGCTGCCACTATGTCATTAGTCCGTGGAATCCGATGCATGCATTCCTCCGTCTGTTTGGTACATTGGAGCATCTGAAGCGAATTGTCATACGAGTCAGAAGAGTAATCTGGAACTTGGAGTATAGAACCGGGGGAACAGGGAGACGGTCTGGACACATCTTATTGGTCACTCGTCGTGATGGACCTGCCTCTGCATCTTGGGTGCCACGAGCCGCAGATTTTAAATGGGTTCCACAAAAAAATCCATGTACGTGGCTGCTCAAAAGTCCATGATCCTCTGTTGGGCCAAATCCAAGGCGCCTGGGCTAACTAGCATATCAAAGAGACTTCCGAAAGCCTGCTTACCTTTTCTACAAAGAGGCCCAAGACTCAGACTCAAAAGCCCACCTAACCCAGACGCGCGGCCGCTGCATAAGGTTACCTGTTCCATTTTCCCACACTAGAGTCCAACTCTGCCAGCATATTTACTGACTTTACAGTTGGCAGTATTACCTCAACACTGGTCCTTTTGCTGTTAAGGCGGGGATGAGCCGAACACATGCAGCAAATGCCTAGAGGCCACATCATCACCTTCTTCAAGGCCCTCACTAACCATGACTGAATCGCCATCAACTGCCTCCCCCATCGCCGCACCATTATTGGAAGGTGAGAGTAGCGAGTTACTACTTTCAGCTAAAAAGTACCTGTTGGCAAAGGACCCTGAAGACTTCGTCCCCGAAGTGTTAGCCAGATTAACCAAAACTCCATCAACTTCCACTGTTAGATTCTCTATTGACTCTACACTATACCCTCTATCCGTTCCCTACACTAATTCAGGTCCATCATCAGAATTAAGAAGAAAATGCTCGTAGTTTAGCTGTGAAACATGGTGTAGACACCGAAAATTTATACCAATCAATAATGCAATATCTTTGTTGACCGGTCAAATATTCAACGTCGCCAAAAAGTATGGATCGAATGCTGACGTGAATTCAAACAAGACAACGGGCTCAAAGTCAAAGACAAGTTGGAAAGACTAGTTCAATAGCAATATATGGTTCAGCCCATGGTCTTGCTACCAGAAAAGTCAAATTTGACTAAAATCATTTCTAAATTAAATGGAGACAAATATCCATTTAATTGAGGAGATCAGATAATTAAGGGGACAAAAATCTCCTTAATTACAAAATCAAAGCTCAAATTATGGGATTTTCAAAAATAAGCTTACCACCTTGCCTATAAATAGAGGGCTTGAGGTAGAGAAGACGGACACACATAGGGTCTCCGCGATCAAAGCTTAAGCTCCGCCGAAATGCTGTCGTCTCCCAAGTTGTGCTTCATTTGAAGAATAATACGCACTAACGTAGTACAGTTCTTCAATCGAGCACTTCAAGTTACGAAGATTGATTTTTCTTTCACCTCAAATTGAAGAGGAATTTGCCTTCAACATCAGCGATTCTACAAGTCAAGGATCAACATACTTGTTCGGGATAAAGCTTTAAAGCCTTCGAGCAAGCACTGCTTTGACGATCTTTCAAGCGTGAAGATTGAAGAAGTCAAAATCCACGTTATAAGATCAAGCTATATCAGCCTTTGGATAGTGACCAAATCGGAGATCGAATCAGAGGATTTTACATTTGTTTTAATTAAAAATCACAGAGTGGTGTAACCTATAATTTTAAATTTGATAAATTGAATTTTGTGCAATTATTTCTTATCTTGCAGATTAAGACACAAAATTTGTGTGTACAAATTCGGCACGCCCAATGGGACCACTCTGCCTCTCATCTCCTTCTCTATAAGAAGATAATCAAAGCCTACATTACACATCAATGGCATCAAATACTTTCGAGCATCATTTCACTTTGCCGGTTATGATGACTAGTGCCATTTCACTTGAAGAGCAACTGGCCGCTATGTCGTGCAATTGAAAAACTGACAAAGACGGTAGAGGAAAAAGATCTTCAGATTGCAAACTTGATGAACAAGTTGGAATCGAAGAAGAGTGAAGAATTAAAGTCGGGTGACGTTGGTGATGCAGACAAAGCTCTCAAGCAAGATGATACCTATGAGCATCCTGATGCATCCACCTTCGGTGGACATGAAAACAAAGAGAACAAGTCCATCTCCGTCGCTTCTCTATCTGTCCAGCAGTTGCAAGACATGATAACAAGCTCAGTCATGGCCCAATACGGAAGATCGTCTCGCGACACTCTCATGTACTCGAAGCCCTATACAAAACGAATCGACAACATGAAGATGCCAATCGGGTACCAACCACCTAAGTTCCAACAATTTGATAGGAAGGGCAACCCAAGGCACCATGTAGCCCATTTCATCGAGACTTGCAACGATGTTGGAACAGAAGAGGACCTCCTCGTAAAGCAGTTTGTCCGATCTCTAAAAGGGAACGCCTTTGATTGGTATACGGACTTGGAACTCGAGTCGATAGATGGTTGGGATGAAATGGAGTGAGAATTTCAAAATCACTTCTACAGCATCCGCTGCTCTTTGAGTATGATGGATCACAAACACCAAGCAACGAAAATAAGAGCCTGTAGTGGATTACATCAACAGGTGGCGAGCTTTGAGCTTAGACTGTAAAGAAAGACTGTCCGAAGCCTCTGCCGTAAAAATCTGCATGCAAGGCATGCACTGGGGGCTCCTATACATTTTACAAGGTAATAAACCCCGTACCTTTGAGGAGCTCGCAACACGAGGCCATAACATGGAGATCACCATAGCAGGTCACGGTGGAAGTAATCCACCAATAAGTGACCCCCGTGAAGACACCAGAGAAATAAGATGGGGGTAGGGTTCAAAAGCAACCACCGAAGATTCAATGGTTGTCACGGTAACTCCATTAAAGACCTCCGATAAACATAAAAAAAAAAAACAAGACAAGAAGAAAAATCAGCCTCAAGGGAGAGAAAGACAACAACCAAAGTTCAAAGAGTTAGAACAAAAAGTCTATCCCTTCTCAGACTCAGAAGTCCTGGGGATACTAGACTTCCTACTCGAACATAAGCTTATTGATCTCCCTAAGATGAAACGCACGGAAGAGGCGAGGCAGGTTAACGAGCCGAGATACTGCAAGTACCATCGGCTCATCAGTCATCCGACTGAAAAATGCTTCACACTCAAGGAGGTGATTATGGACTTGTCTAAAAAAGGAAAATCCATCTAGATGACGAGCAAGTTGAAGAATCAAACAACACTTTGGTCATCTTTGGATCTGTATTCTCTTCACCTGCAAGAGAACAGATAGCCTAAGGCCTCCATGCTGGGGGCATCGAAAGCTTGAAATATCCCCAAAAGACTCAGCATCCCTTTGAAGCCCCTCGAAATGTAAAGAGGCTAAGCCTTCACATGGGATGCACTGAAATCATATCCAAGATCAAGCTCTATAGCCCTTGGGTATAAAAACATAAATTAAAGAAAATTTTAAATTCAAGTCGTCTTCATCCGATCAAGCATCAAGCCCTGATTCGAAGGTGAAAGTCGCATTGTCTGGTTGGAGATCAAGCTCTGAAGCCCTTCAACTAGGTGCAAGCCATCTTCATCAAGCTTCAAGCTCGGATTCGAAGGTCAACATCGTATCATCTTGTTGAAGATCAAGTGCTAAAGCCCTTCAACTAACTGCAAGCCATTTTTATCTGATCAAGCTTTAAGCCCGGATTTGAAGGTCAACATCGCATCGTCTGGTTGAAGATCAAACTTTGAAGCCCTTCAACTTGCTGTAAATCATCTTCATCTGATCAAGCTTCAAGCCCGGATTTGAAGGTCAAAGTCGTATGATCTCGTTGAAGATCAAGCTTTGAAGCTCTTCAACCAGTTGCAAGCTATTTTCATCCGATCAAGCTTCAAGCCCGGATTCAAAGGTCAAAGTCGTATCATTTTGTTGGAGATCAAGCTTTGAAGCCCTTCAACTAGCTACAATTCGTCTTCATCAGATTAAGCTTCAAACCTAGATTCAAAGGTCAAAGTCGTATCATCTTGTTAGAGATCAAGCTTTGAAGTCCTTCAACTAGCTGCAAGCCGTCTTCATCCGATCAAGCTTCAAGCTAGGATTCGAAGGTCAACAAATAGCTGCAAGTCATCTTCATCCGATCAAGCTTCAAGCCCGAATACGAAGGTCAAAGTTGTATTATCTGGTTGGAGATCAAAGCTCTGAAGCCTTTTAACTAGTTACAAGTCATCTTCATCCGATCAAGCTTCAGGCCTGGATTCGAAGGTCAAAGTCATATCATCTGGTTGGAGATCAAGCTATGAATTCCTTCAACTAGCTGTAAGTCGTCTTCATTCGATCAAGCTTCAAGCCCAGATTCAAAAGTGAACGTCGCATTGCCTGGTTAAAGATCAAGCTTGAAAGCCCTTCAACTAGCTGCAAGTCGTCTTCATTTGATCAAGCTATATGCCCGAAGTGAAGATCGAAATCGAATATCAAAGCTGCACACTCAAAGCTCCTCAGCACGAGCCTAAACTGCACGAGCAACGCTCCTCAGCACGAGCTTAAACTGTACGATCAAAGCTCCTCAGCACGAGCCTAAACTGCACAAGCAATGCTCCTCAGCATGAGCTTAAACTGCAAGATCAACTCAACGCTCCTTAGCACGAGCTCAAACTGCACGAACAACGCTCCTCAGCAGGAGCCAAAACTCCACTAATAACGCTCCTCAACACGAGCCAAAACTGCACGAGCAACGCTCCTCAGCACGAGCTTAAACTGCAAGATCAACTCAACGCTCGTCAGCACGAGCCTAAACTGCAGTATCAATGCTCCTGGACCACACGAGCTAAAACTGTGAACGGCCAAACAAAAAATAATAAAAAAAATAAAAAAATGGCAGTCTATGACAATGTCTTGAGCCCAATTTTAGTTTCGTGCCAAGTACAAGGAACGTGCAAGTCCTGTCAAGTTCAACTGCCAAGGAAGGGGGGCAACTCCAATAGCGAGTCCTGCTGAGCTCAGACTTGTGGAAGTACAGGTCAACGAGAGACTATGCAAATGAGGACGAGTCCAATCGCATGTCTTATCGAGCACACTTTCAATGCCATAAGAATCAGAAGTGGTCTCTGTCTTGCGGAAGTGCAGGTCAACCGGAAGCACGCAAAAGAAGGCAAGCCCGACTACATGTCTTGTCAAGCACACTTTCCAGCAAAATGAGTCATGTTGCAATCACGATCATAATGCTGGTCGACAGAGGACTCGCACACGAGGAAAAGTCAACGTGCGAGACGTGTCGAGCACATTTTTGGAATTGGCTGATGGAGGGATGCTGCTGTCACAGTCATAATGCTAGTCGACAGAGGACTCGCACAGGAGGAAAAGTCAACGTGCGAGACGTGTCGAGCGCATTTCTGGAACTGGCTGATGGAGGGATGCTGCTGTCACAGTCATAATGCTAGTCGACAGAGGACTCGCACACGAGGAAAAGTCAACGTGCGAGACGTGTCGAGCGCATTTCTGGAACTGGCTGATGGAGCGATGCTGCTGTCACAGTCATAATGCTAGTCGACAGAGGACTCGCACACAAGGAAAAGTCAGCTGGGTTAATTAGCCATGCTAGTCGACAGAAGATTCGCACATGAGGAAAAGTCAACGTGCGAAACATGTCGAGTGCATTTCTGGAACTGGCTGATGAAGGGATGCTGCTGTCACAGTCATAATGCTAGTCGACAGAAGACTCGCACATGAGGAAAAGTCAACGTGCGAGACGTGTCGAGCGCATTTTTGGAACTAGCTGATGGAGCGATGCTGCTGTCGCGGTCATAATGCTAGTCAACAGGGGACTCGCACATGAGGAAAAGTTAACATGTGAGACGTGTTGAGCGTATTTCTGGAACTAGATGATGGAGCGATGATGCTGTCGCGGTCATAATGCTAGTCGACAAAGGGCTCGCACATGAGGAAAAGTCAACGTGCAAGACGTGTCGAGCGCATTTCTGGAACTAGCTGATGGAGTGATGCTACAGTCGCGGTCATAATGCTAGTCGACAGAGGACTCGCACATAAGGAAAAAGTCAACGGACGAGACGTGTCGAGTGCATTCCTGGATCAAGCTGGTAGAGTCACGCGAGAGAGGCGGTCACATCCATCAGGTCTAAAAATGACCTGCACACATGAAAATTTGAAATGCAAGTTCTGTCAAACGGATTTTTCAAGCTATTCGATAAGCAACTAGTCTCGTACATATGTTGTAGCAGCGTTGTATATCTATTTTCAACAAATACCTGCTAAAAAAATAGCTTATTAAATTCGAGCACGCAGGAGAGGGAAAAGAAGAAATTTATCTCGACATAAAAAAAAGGAGCGTGGAGGTTCAGAATGTTAAAAAAAAGTTAAAAAAAGAAAAAATGAAATCAAAGGAGAAGGATTAGAAGATTAGAAAAGAGAAGAAGTGGGCGTGGACCCAATGGAAAAGAAACCAAAAGAAGACCAAAGAAAGAAGAAAGTCAAGAAAAAAAAAGGTAGGGCAAAAGTCAAGGAAGAAAAGAGAAAGAAGTGGGCGTTCAGCCCAAGAAGAAGAAGAAGAGAGAAGAGAGAAGAGAGAAGCAGAAAGGCGTGAGCGGTGAGCTCATCACGGCAATAAGCTGCGGCCCAGGATAACACAGACAATGATCTCAACAAGCGCCGGCAGGAGCATCAGGGAAGATCGGCGAAGGCCAGCGGCATACTAGCGGCGGCGACAGCCATCAACGCACCAGCAGCCTGCGGCAGGTGAGTGAACCATTTCGACGACAAGGCCCAGTTGCGGCGATGGAGGTCGGCGGCATGTCGACCGCAGCAACCGCGGCGGTGACAGTCGCGGTCGAATACGTCGGCGATGGGCATAACTCGGGCTTCTGTGAACGCTGGCGGCGGCGACGACATGTCCCTTTCTAAGGCCAACACCGACCGTGACGAACACTAGCGACAGAGAGAGCGACCAATTGCTTCGGCCACGGTGGATGGCGACGACATAGGAAGAACGGTCCGTCGAAGGACTTTGACAGATGCCGGGATGGTGGAGCGACCAACTCGCGAGAGCATGAGTGTGGACTTGATGGTGGCCGATCGCCAACATCTCAAACGGCGGTGCGTCGATCTGAGGTCGCAGTGAGTCGCCGATGCCTAAAAACGGTGCGTCAATCTGGGCTTACGGTGGGATACAGACACCTGAAGACGTTAGGCCAGTCTCGGTCGGATCGCGGAGTTGGGACGGACCGCGACGGTGTTAGCTATCTGAACATGGTTGCGGACTGACTAGTATGGTATTCAATGAAGCCACGCATGCAGGGAAGCAGGCAGACATGGGGTGCCATGGACACATGAAGACTAGTAGCCAGCCGCCTAAGAACGATAATCAGGGCTTGAGGGTTACCATTATATAAAGAGAAATAAGAAAGAAAAGCTAAGGCTCCACTGTCTAACCGGCAAGCTTTGGGTCAAGACCATTCACGTTGGCATCGTTTTTGGGTGAGCCCAACCAAATGAACTGCCGAAACCCTAGAGCTCTACCACCTCACATCAGTTATGGCGGTAGGCCTTGGGTTGCTGCCAATTTCATGGGGGGCTACACAGGTAGGTCCAAGCCGACAAATTTTCACGAAAAAAAATATAAGAAAAAATGAAACGGATACTTCAAGCCTTGCGACGACACTTGCAAAGGAAAAGTATTGCACAAATCTCGAAGTGGGGGCAATTTGTAGACACTAAAAATTTGTACTAGTCAATAATGCAATATCTTTGTTGACTGGTCAAATATTCAACGTCGTCGAAAAGCATGGATCGAATGCCGACTTGGAGTCAAATAAAACAACGGGCTCAAAGTCAAAGATAAGTTGGAAAGACTAGTCCAATAGCAATACATGGTCCAGACCATGGTCTTGCTACCAGAAAAGTCAAATTTGACTAAAATCATTCCTAAATTAAGTGGAGACAAATATCTATTTAATTGAGGAGATCAGATAATTAAGGGGACACAAATCTCCTTAATTACAAAATCAAAGCTCAAATTATGGGATTTCAAAAAATAAGCCTACCACCTTGCCTATAAATAGAGGGCTTGAGGTAGAGAAGACGGACACACACAGGGTCTCCGCGATCAAAGCTTAAGCTCCGCCAAAACGCTGTCGTCTTCCAGGTTGTGCTTCATTTGAAGAACAGTACGCACTAACGTAGTGCAGTTCTTCAATCGAGCACTTCCAAGTTATGAAGATTGATTTCTCTTTCGCCTCAAATTGAAGAGGAATTCGCTTTCAACATCAGTGATTCTACAAGTCAAGGATCAACATACTTGTTCGGGATAAAGCTTTAAAGCCCTCGAGCAAGCACTGCTTCGACGATCTTTCAAGCGTGAAGATTGAAGAAGTCAAAATCCACGTTCCAAGATCAAGCTATTTCAGCCCTTGGATCGTGACCAAATCGGAGATCGAATCAGAGGATTTTACATTTGTTTTATGTAAAAATCACAGAGTGGTGTAACCTATAATTTTAAATTTGATAAATTAAATTTTGTGCAATTATTTCTTGTATTGCAGATTAAGACACGAAATTTGTGTGTACACATGGCTCCTCTCTGTAAGCCATCATGGCTATCCTTTCTTCTGATGCATTGCCAAGACAGGTAAGCTTGAGTTGATCCCTCACCACACGCAATGGAAGGCAACAGTTAGTAAGACAATGACCAAGCATCCCACACCTATAACAACACATGAAATACCTTATCAAATCTAGCCTGAATCTAATGCGAGACACTATGATCAGTTCGAATAAAGATAGCAGGAACAAGAGGATCATTTGTTCTAGTTCTGACTAACACCTAAAACATAGTCCCGATGTTGTTGCCGAATTGATGTCCAGTCAATCTCCAACAACTGGCTCAAAGCATTACCTAATATCCCAGCCATATCAAAGTAGAAAAGTTCTAATGGTACACTATGAAGCTATACCCATAAGTCCACTAAATAAAACTCAATCTACTCAATAGCCATTAACGGCTTCAACGCTGTAAGAACAGCAGAGTGCCCCGTATATTCGACGGGCTATCACGAAGCACCATCTCCATATCTGAACTAACTACAAAATGTAAAGCAAAAACCCTACCAAGATGCTCAATAGTCACATTACCCTACAGGTTCCAAAAGGTATCTACCACTCGTTAAAGTAAGGCACCAGAGAATTGTTGAGAATCAAAGTTTTAACCAATTAGCGTATGCACCCATAGTTATTGCCGTGGAACAAGCACATTTGAATCTAGAATCAATAAACAGCCATATCAGGCTAGGTTATGCAATGACTTCAAATAGTCAGAATCTACTCCCTCAGATGTCTTAGTTCAAAGACCTCACCCAACACTCAAGACACACCAATAGAGATTATAACCAACTACGGAATCGTACAATCTGGAAATTATACCTGAATCCAAGAACAACCAAACCCATAATCAATAGAAAGCCACAAATAAAGCATAAGGATGACTTCCCCAGATTCTATGCTAAAAACCGTTGAAGGACGGTGAATCGACTGCCTCCGTTAGAGCTACCAAAATTGCTCCATCAACGTCCTATAGACAGAGAGAAGTTGGATTAGCAAAGAGAAAGGGATGGAAATCAAACAAAGGAGAAGGTTTAAGGAGTCGCACAGACTGTCACCCTACTAGCAGGATAAACTCAGTCAAAGTTTTCTCCGGTGCATTTTACCAGAGTATCATATATATATCTTTAATCATCTTAACATACGGGAAAGGCTATCATTTTTTTAACCGAGTCCAACACATCACTTTCATTGTTACTTTATCATACGATTTCTCGAATCTAAAATAAAAGGTGACATGTCCTGAACTCCAATACATTTTTAACGGGTTAATTTAAAATTTTTAATGATTATTTTCTTAAATACATTGATGTATTTATTAGCAACTTTTGCGATGATTAGTGAAGTGAGGTTATTTAATACCCTGTTAAATTTTTCTAGTACGTTAAGTTCTCGTAAACAATGAAAAATTACCAAACCCCATAAACTATAGGTAATTTTTCAAAGTACGGTTGAGAGAGAGAAATAGGGAAGGAGACAAAGAAAATTCCGACGATCGAGATTTTTTTGGTAAGTTTTGCCGTGATGTACATTTCTTTATGTGTGTGTGTGTGTGTGTGTGTGTGTGATTGTGTTATATGAGGAGCTGTAGAAGGGGTGTTAAAAATGTGTTTTAAATTTGACTATTTATATTTGAAAATAAAATAAAGTTCATTGAACTCTAGTTTTCAAAAAGATAAATTCCATGAAATTGAGGCTTATTAAGTTTTCAAATGGTTTTATTCTTTGAACATTATTTTTGTAAATGAATGTGAAGATTCATGAACTTAGGTTCATGTATACTCCTTAGATAAGATTAACCTATCTTTTAGTTCATTGTATTTTATAAGTTTCATTGATGAATCTTTGGTTCTTTCTTTATACTAATTCAGGTATTATTGTTTGTTATTTCTGAATTTTACGTGCATTTGTTCCAATAAATTGAAGATAGTTTTCTCTCATGGCTACTTCATTGAATGGAGTTACTAAGACTAATTACCCGAATTTTGAGCTTTTTGATGGAAAGAACTTTCAGAGATGGCAAACCAAGATGGAGTTTTTCCTTCGTCAACTTAAGTTAGCTTATGTGCTAACTCAACCATGTCCATCAATTCCAATTGAAGAGTCCTCGTCTGATCAAGTGAGAGCGATCAATAATCAGATTAATAAGTGGAATGATAATGACTACTTTTGCAGAAATCACAACCTTAGCGGAATGACCGATTCCTTTTATGATTAATACTCCAAAAAGAGTAAGACTGCAAAAGAGTTGTGGGATACTCTAAAGTCAGTCTACTAAGCGGAGGAAGCAAGTTCAAAAAAAATTTTAGTTTCGAATTACATGGACTTCAAGATGACTGATGATAGACCTGTTTCTGTTCAAGTTCATGAGTAAAATTGATTGCTAACGACATATGTACCGCAGGTGCAACGCCCCAAATTTTTGGAGCGCTAATATCAAATAACAGAGTCAGAAAACCTCAAAATAATTTCAAAAAAAAGTCTCCCTAAATGGTTATTCAGAGCATGTACTAATTAACCCAAAGATACATCAATAGATATCATAGCAGCCTAAGGCATTTACATGATCCAAATTACTCAGACACGGAGTTCCAAAATATATTCCAAATCCACATAGGTCCTCCTATTGTACGTTATAAAAATAACCAAACTAAATGCAAAACTAAACTACTAATATTGGCTTTGATATAAAATTACTAGCTCTAAATCGCACAGCTAGCCCTGTAATCCAATCCCCTTTTTACTGATCACCTGAGAGAAGAAAATAATAAGGAAGTGAGCCAAATGCCCAGTAAGGTCGCTCAACGGACCAACCAAAAGGGATACAAAAAAAATGTCTGAAGAACGAAATTTCGGAGGCACCAAACTTTAATGGAATAGATGCGAGAAAGAATTTTAAAGTGTCAAAATATATTTTCGTACAAGACAGAATTTCAAGATGTCAAAAATACATAGTTGTACAGAGACAGACACTAGAGAGCCATTCAGAATAAGGTCACACATGCCATCACTGACACGTGAAACCGGGTTCAAAAAAATAAGATCGCGATCTCTAACTCGTCCTACTGAGATAGCCCACGTTCCAATCCACGTGAGTAAGTCAGAAGTAGAAAGTCACATACATTGTGACATGGCTCATAAAATTGGTCACCATATATCAAATAAAACGGGCAAAACACCAACAAGACGACGTAAACTTCTAAGTCAGATACATTAAGCAGCACAAGACTCGCCCCAAATTTCACTTATAAGTTATGCCAAGTTGTGGCAAAATTTAACGGATACGCACAAAAAATTCAAATCAAGTGTTCAGATAATTTCTGAATAAAATTTTCAGAAATCAAACAATAGAATTTATTTACTAAACTTATGAAAATCGAAGCATAGATAATCCAGGAATAGACATGGTAAAACAGATACCACGCCTATAAGTCAAGGACAATGGTCATGCATAACATGTAGAATTTGGGCAGGAGGAACAATTAGAAACAAAAATGGCTTTAGAACCCTCAAAAGCATCAATATTCAAGGCCCCACGTGGTTGGATAACAGTAGAGAAATACTGATTGTAAAATTATGGATAAAGTAATCATGATGTAATCATAAGCTCAATGACGAGTCAAAGATTCCAAAAACAAATATTGTAGTGTGAGAAATTCATCTCACTCAGCAAGGAGTTTTAGAAATTGAATTGCAGCAAATCACAGTACTGGCACGAAGAACTAGACAGCAAGAACATCATGGTATTTCAGTCAAAACAATACACTGGGGGTACAAAAATCGATAAAGCAAATACAACATCAGAGGACTCTACACGAATATGCACAATAAAGGCACGGAGACAGTGACATCAATAGACATCGGAAAATTCAAACGAAGATGGACAGCGATGGCACGAAAATTAAGACAGCCGGATTAACGAATTAAACCATTAAATGAATGATCGATCCAATGCTGATTAAGATTTCAAAAAAATAAATAAATCCTTACCTCTGATCGTGATTAAACCCAAAATTTGATTTTCTCAATTCAATTGTATCAAAAGCCCTCAAGAAATTTGTAAAATCCCAAGAAGTCTCTTCCTTGGGATTCTTTGGAGGCTCCTCTGAACTTTGGTGTGTTCTTATGAATGTACGTAACTATCAGACATCTAAAAGATATATATTTGTATTCCTAAAACAAATAGAATTTCAAAATACCAATTACGTCCCAAACTCTCTAATTTTCTTTTCTTTTCTTTTTTTTTAAGCATTTAAATATGAGGGGTCTAACATTCTCCCCCCTAAATAAAAATTCCGTCCTCGGAATCAAAATGTACCTGAGGTGCCAAAAAGGTGCGAATAAGTACGTCTCATATATTCTTCAGATTCTCAAGTAGCCTCCTCAATTTCATGGTTCTGCCATAAAACCTTAACTAAGGGAATGACTTTCGTCCTTAACACCTGATCACGATGGTCAAGAATCTCAACGGTTGCTCTTTGTAAGAATGGTCCTCCTGTCCTGCACTGCTGAAGGCTCATACGACGCAATATGCGTCGGATCATAAACATACTTCCTCATATTCGAAACTTGAAAAATGTTATGAACGTGTGAAAGCTCTGGCCAATGCAACTCTGTAAGCCACCAGACAGATCCTCTCTAAAACCTCGAATGGCCCAACAAACCTAGGTCTGAGCTTGCCTTTCTTACCGAAATGTATCACCCCCTTCCAAGGCGAAACTCTTAAAAAAATATGTGATCACCTCCCTCAAACTCAAGTTTGCGACGACTGTGAGATGTATAGCTCCACTGTCTATCCTGAGCTGCTTTAAGATGTTCCCAAATCAAATCAACTTTTTGAGTAGTCAACTGTACTAACTCTGGTCCCAACAACCATCTCTCTTCTACCTCTTCCCAGTATAATGAAGTCCTGCACCTCCATCCGTACAATGCCTCAAATATCAAAATTATTAAATCAGAAGCTCTACTACACTGTAAATGCCATCTCTACAATTTACCTTTTCTCTATTTGTACCATTAAACTGTCGCTAAAGTCCAAGTAAATTTATAATAGTTAGCCTTAATATTAATTTGGGAATGGGATATTACATCCTTCTCCCCTTAAAAGTTGTCTTCAAATTTCACAGCATTGGTAATGTCCAACGCTTCACTATGTAACTCTAGTAGCAACCAAATTATGTCAATACACTGCCTAAACTCCACATCGAAAGTTATGTCCCACGAATATTCAGACGTTACAATTCCCATTCAAGTCATATCACTAGTTCAGATCTATGGGACTATTACTTATACTTTAACATTCGTAGAACCTCAAGGTCGATGGCTATGAAGTTTGAGACTTTGTTGTCTTTCCAATGTACTAAGAACTTCAAAACCTCCTTTATCACCAAATATTTATCTTTATGGTTTTGCAATGCCAAGAAAGTTGTGGTGACTTTAACCAGATACTACTAATATTATGACAATTATCCGAACAAATTAAACTCGTGAGTTTTCTAGTCACCCTTGCCATATCTACTATAAGCTAGAAATACCTTATAGAATAAACAGGACTGTAATGAGCACATCAACTTAAATATAGCCAATAACTTACCTTAGATCCATATATTTGGACAGAACCTGGTTTTTTAACATCGGAATAACCCACGATTCATATCACTTTAAGATTCAGCATAGCACACCTAACTTGAACAACAATTGCTAATGTGCCTCTATTCTATTAATGTAATATGTATGTCAACATTTACCCAAAATAATTCCAAGTGTTCAATCCAAAGGGTGTGCAAAAGGATTGTAGATATACGTGAGATCCAAAAATCATGTCTCGGTTTTCAATGAACTAGCGTGCTTGAAAGATATATCTAACTTAACCTTCACGATAATGCAACCCTATCTCCATTTATATCGTTAATTATCGCTAAACGAAAGAGTTTCACCCAACAAGCGATGGTCACTAAAATTCAAGTAATTACAAATTCACCACAGACCCAATTTGAGATCTCGGCCATTACAATCCCCTCCAGTTAAAATAACTTGGCCTCGAATTTCATAATGTTTACAACGTCCAGGCACTAGGCTTTTGTTACTCAACTCCCATACCACCAACATAATAACAGAGCAGTGCTTAACCTCTGTACCAAAAATGTATCATCGAAATATTAAACATCACAATTCCCATTTCAAACCTTAATGCTAATCCCAAACTTAGAGGTCATCATTTACGTCCTAACATTTGCAGAACTTCAAAAGATCACATAACCTTCTAAAATCTCAACATTCTAACGTACTGACCACAAGCTTACAAAAGCTCTATCTAGCTATCATGCTGCATGTTATCCGGCAACCTTAGTTAGGCCTTTTGCTAACTATAATCACTTTTCTCCTTACCATCTTAAGCCTGCTCCATCCAGACATTAGAAGTTCTCGTGACTTTATATATAATTGTCCAAAATATTTGTCAAAATGCAAAATTGCAGTTTAGTAACTTCATATGTTTCTCTATACTCTAGGATTCTAATTAGAACTTAGGTTTTCAGAACCCAATAAACCGAATCATTACTTAAGCTCTAAGTACTCAGGACCTTACCTTGTCATATACGCTCTCGCATTAGAAGTCGAGGCTATTATCAAAATTCTTAAAATAAAATATTAACCCACCGTATCACTAGTAACATCACGTATAAACAGAGCATCTAAATCCATAGAAACAAAAGTCTCTGTAAGACCATAATTAAAAATATCTCATTCTCTTAATAATCCCCTTCAGAAGAAAAATTCAAACGTAGCGGTTAAAAAATTTAGACAAACTTATCAAATCAAATCACCCACATATGAGTAAAGTTCTAAAAAAGTTAAACCATAAAGTTCAAGCCGAAGGTGTACCAGAGTACAGATCAATTTTCTAATCTCACGAGACATGTACTCTATAGGATCTAAACACTTGTTTCTAACTTTCATGCTCATTACCTCCCCAGCCTCATACTAGTACGTAAATGTTTGAAGTCTATACCTATAGAAGCAACATATGCAGTCATCTCATAATGACATTTCACTGAATATCGAGGTTAACTAGTGACTAAAGTTGGCACATTATTGGTACGCTCTCAGCCAAATGCATTACCCATCCTATTGCCAACCTCAAATTCTTAAGTCATATATTCTGTGGCCATAAACCTCTTAATCCTTCAAACACATGATTACTCAACATAGCATCAAACTCAATCTTCTTAGCCGTATTCCGTTGACTACCAAGACCATACTCAATGTGTAAGGCCTACCTAAAATTGTAATAATGCAATATCTATAAAGTTCACTAATAAAAACCATGTGATCACTTGAAGGCAATATGTTGCCCATCTCTTTTTATTAATCTGTCACCAAAATCGATACCATCGAATACCCTTCAAAACATACCGCTTTGACTTAGCCAAAAATGGGTAGCCGATTCTATAGGCACTTACGCGTCACACCCTTGACCACCATGCTTTCATTGCGAACTCTGATGTCAAGTCAACCCAGTTATACCTACGCGAACGAATTCACATATCTGAGCTATCCTACCGTTCAACTAAAAATATAAAGATTTTCTTCGTAGTACTCTCGTCAATTAAGTAACCTTCCTAGTACACGTTTCTAAAGTCTACAGAATCATAAGCCTAAGCTTTGATACCAACTGTAACGCCCCAAATTTTCGGAGCGCTAATATCAAATAACAGAGTCAGAAAACCTCAAAATAATTTCAAAAAAAGTCTCCCTAAATGGTTATTCAGAGCATGTACTAATTAACCCAAAGATACATCAATAGATATCATAGTAGCCTAAGGCATTTACATGATCCAAATTACTCCGACACAGAGTTCCAAAATATATTCCAAATCCACATAGGTCCTCCTATTGTACGTTATAAAAATAACCAAACTAAATGCAAAACTAAACTACTAATATTGGCTTTGATATAAAATTACTAGCTCTAAATCGCACAGCTAGCCCTGCAATCCAGTCCCCTTTTTACTGATCACCTGAGAGAAGAAAATAATAAGGAAGTGAGCCAAATGCTCAGTAAGGTCACTCAACGGACCAACCAAAAGGGATACAAAAAAAAATGTCTGAAGAACGAAATTTCGGAGGCACCAAACTTTAATGGAACAGATGCGAGACAGAATTTTAAAGTGTCAAAATATATTTTTGTACAAGACAGAATTTCAAGATGTCAAAAATACATAGTTGTACAGAGACAGACACTAGAGAGCCATTCAGAATAAGGTCACACATGCCATCACTGACACGTGAAACCGGGTTAAAAAAAATAAGATCGCGATCTCTAGCTCGTCCTACTGAGCTAGCCCACGTTCCAATCCACGTGAGTAAGTCAGAAGCAGAAAGTCACATACATTGTGACATGGCTCATAAAATTGGTCACCATATATCAAATAAAACGGGCAAAACACCAACAAGACGACGTAAACTTCTAAGTCAGATACATTAAGCAGCACAAGACTCGCCCCGAATTTCACTTATAAGTTATGCCAAGTTGTGGCAAAATTTAACGGATACGCACAAAACATTCAAATCAAGTGTTCAGATAATTTCTGAATAAAATTTTCAGAAATCATACAATAGAATTTATTTACTAAACTTATGAAAATCGAAGTATAGATAATCCAGGAATAGACATGGTAAAACAGATACCACGCCTATAAGTCAAGGACAATGGTCATGCATAACATGTAGAATTTGGGCAGGAGGAACAATTAGAAACAAAAATGGCTTTAGAGCCCTCAAAAGCATCAATATTCAAGGCCCCACGTGGCTGGATAACAGTAGAGAAATACTGATTGTAAAATTATGGATAAAGTAATCATGATGTAATCATAAGCTCAATGACGAGTCAAAGACTCCAAAAACAAATATTGTAGTGTGAGAAATTCATCTCACTCAGCAAGGAGTTTTAGAAATTGAATTGCAGCAAATCACAGTACTGGCACGAAGAACTAGACAGCAAGAACATCATGGTATTTCAGTCAAAACAATACACTGGGGGTACAAAAATCGATAAAGCAAATACAACATCAGAGGACTCTAAACGAATATGCACAATAAAGGCACGGAGACAGTGACATCAATAGACATCGAAAAATTCAAACGAAGATGGACAGCGATGGCACGAAAATTAAGACAGCCGGATTAACGAATTAAACCATTAAATGAATGATCGATCCAATGCTGATTCAGATTTCAAAAAAAAATAAATCCTTACCTCTGATCGTGATTAAACCCAAAATTTTATTTTCTCAATTCAATTGTATCAAAAGCCCTCAAGAAATTTGTAAAATCCTAAGAAGTCTCTTCCTTGGGATTCTTTGGAGGCTCCTCTGAACTTTGGTGTGTTCTTATGAATGTACGTAACTATCAGACACCTAAAAGATATATATTTGTATTCCTAAAACAAATAGAATTTCAAAATACCCATTACGTCCCAAACTCTCTAATTTTCTTTTCTTATCTTTTTTTTTTTTTAAGCATTTAAATATGAGGGGTCTAACAGTAGGTATGGTTCTTGATGAGAATTTCCATGTAGGTGCTATTGTTGCTAAACTTCCACCAACCTGGAAGGAGTACCGCAACAAACTAAAGCACAAGAAAGAAGATCTTTCCTTGGATCAACTTATGCAACACTTGCATATTGAAGAAGAAACTAGAAATCATGAAAAGGAGCCTACGAATGAAACAATTGTCAAAGCTCATGTTGTTGTAGATAAGGATGAGAAGAAAAATTCTAGAAGGCACAATCAGAACAAATTCTTGAAGCCAAAGAATTCTAAAGGTTTTAAGCCTTCAAGATCAAACCCGATGGCACGTTGGACAAGTATAACGCTAGATTGGTCGCTAAGGGGTTCAAGCAAAGGAAAGAATTTGACTATTTTGATAACTTTGCTCCGGTTGCACGTATCACCTCCATCAGACTTCTTATTGCCTTGGCTGCTATTTATAATCTGGTTATTCACCAGATGGATGTTAAAACAGTGTTCCTCAATGGTGATCTAGAGGAAGAAGTATATATGGAGCAGCCAGAAGGATTTATTATTCCTGGTCAAGAGCATAAAGTTTGCAAGCTATTAAAATCTCTATATGGCTTGAAACAAGCTCCTAAGCAATGGCATGAGAAATTTAGAAGCGTAATGCTTGCTAATGGCTATGTTGCTAATGAAGGAGATATATGCATATTCAGCAAATTCAGAGCTGGTTCTGGTGTTCTAATATGCCTATATGTTGATGACATGCTCATCTTTGGTACCGACATCGACAGGATTAATGAAGTCAAGAACTTTCTTGCTTCAAATTTTAGTATGAAGGATCTCGGAGAGGCTGATATGATTCTTGGAATCAAGATCATAAGATCTCAGCATGGAATTGTTCTTACACAATCAAGTTATATTGAGAAGATCCTTAGAAGGTTCAATCATTATGATGATGATCCTGCTCCTACTCCTATTGACCCGAGTGTCAAGTTGGTACGTAATAATGGGCAAGCTATTAATCAGCTTGAATATTCCCAGGTTGTTGGCAGTATGATGTATGCCATGTGTTGTACAAGGCCAGATATAGCTTATGCTATTGGCACTCTGAGAAAGTACACACGTAATCCAGGAAAAGAACATTAAAATGCTCTATTAAGAGTTTTAAGGTACCTGAAGGGTACTATGAGCTATGGTCTGCATTATGGTAGCTTCCCAGCTGTTATTGAGGGATATAGTGATGCCACTTGGAATTCCGATAAAGATGATTCTATATCTGTGACCGCATGGATATTCTCGTTGGGTGGAGCTGTGATTTCTTGAAAATCGAAGAGGCAGACCTATATTACTCACTCCACCATGGAATCAAAATTTATTGCTTTATCCTCTGCTGGAGAGAAAGCTGATTGGCTGAGAAGCATTTTGGTTGATATTCCTATATGGAGTAAACCAGTCCCGCCTTTGACAATATATTGTGATAATAAGGCTGCTTTGTTTCGGGCAAGTAGTGAATGTTATAATGGCAAATCTAGACAAGTTTGTCTAAAGCACAATCATGTGTGGAGGATCCTGGCTGATGGAATCATATCCATTCAATATGTGAAATCAAGTTTGAATTTGGCGGATTCTTTGTCAAAAGGCTTGGGAAGAGACTTAGTGTCTGAGACATCGAGGGGGATGGGTTTAAAGCCTATTGATTTTTAAGTTGTACATTATGGATACCCAACCCAGTTGATTTTATCCTGGGTTTTGAATAGGAAAAATGAGTAATGTGACAACTAGTGATGCACATAATGAAATGAATTTTCATTCTGCCCTCCCTATGATGTATGTGCATGTTTCTCCATGAGATAGAGGTTGAGATTATATCTCTTAATGAATCTATAGACCAGTGAGTTTTGGTTGGGGCTAGTAGGATAGCTCTTGATCGATTCACCGAATGACCTTGTTTAAGTGGAGGTTGAGATTTAATTCTCTTAATGAATCCATAAACCTTGTGTTGGGGTGTGCAAGGTCACCCTTGATGGATTCACCGATCTGGGTGTGGACGTGTGGCCGTTTCCTATAGGATTATTAAGGCTTTAAAATCCTTAGAGCACTCAGAGTGTTGGGATTAAGACACATGGCCATAATGTGTCGGGCTTTAGTACTTCATCTCCGAAACAGAAGTGTGTGATTTATTTCTGATTTGTTAACATGGTTCTTAATTCAAGGCTTTGTCCAATAAGTTCCTAGATGAATCAAGGAATACTTTACTAGGCAATAGTTCAAACCCAAAAGGTACTATTTGCTGATGTACATGACTGTGCCGATCAAACATATCTTTTAAAATTTGAAACAAGTGGGGGTTTGTTAGAAATGTGTTTCAAATTTGACTATATATATTTGAAAATAAAATAAAGTTCATTGAACTCTAGTTTTCAAAAAGATAAATTCCATGAAATTGAGGCTTATTAAGTTTCCAAATGGTTTTATTCTTTGAACATTATTTTTGTAAATGAATGTGAAGATTCATGAACTTAAGTTCATGTATACTCCTTAGATAAGATTAACCTATCTTTTAGTTCATTGTATTTTATAAGATTCATTGATAAATCTTGAATTAGAATGATTCAAAGAACTTGATAAGGTTCAAAGAACATACATTCTTCTAGCATTATATAAAGGGGTAAAAGGTTGGAAGTTGAAAAAGAGACAAGAGAAGAGATACCATCTTCATTTGAGAGAAAAGAAAATACTTGAACTAAAAACTTGTTTCAAACTTATGCTTGATCGATCGGAGGTGGATACATGATCCCGTGTAGAGAAGTGCAACTCTCTTGGATGAACAGTGAATCTGGGCTTTGTTGAATTCAGAAGATAGAGCTGCCAAGTGAGTCTTCCGTTTGCACGTGAGAGAGGCTTCAACTATCTTCAAGAAGCGTTTACGCGCCTCTAAGCCTTGGTTCTTTCTTTATACTAATTCGGGTATTATTGTTTGTTATTTCTGAATTTTACGTGGGGGGGCACCTGCCGAGTGTTTAGTGTGTGTTTTGTGTTATATCGTGAATGCCTTGTGGGTTTTACGGTCGTGGGAAGGAGCTCTTGCCATGAGAAATTCCGGGAGTGTTGCGCAACCATCTTGTCAAGAGGTAATGGCTGCCGTGACGGGGTATGGAGTGAATTGGGAAGGTTATAGCCATGGAAGCCATGACTGTGTGTTTATGCGAGAGTTTATGTGTATATAACAAAGAGATAAGAGACTGTCAAGGCAGTATGTATATTTGGGTATTTTGTGAGTGTCCTATGTGTTATTATGTATGTATGTGTAGTGGGTTTTGAGTGTGTCTGTGTGCGCGTGCACACGTTATGTGAGTGAGTATGTATGTATACTATAAACAATGTATGTCTGGGTGGACTGAAACGAAATGATGTGTTGGTGTGTGTAAGTACAGAACACGAAGAAAAGAAGTGGGTCTGGGAGGTGTAGTGTGTGTTGTGGGATGTGTTGTTTGTGTGTGTATGTGTGTGACAGAGAGTGTATGGTGTTCTGTATGTATATGTATGTGTATGGTGTGTGTTATTTGTGTGCAGTAGTGTGTGTTTCTGTGTACATGTGTGTGCGCTGAAGTTGCCGAGAAGGCAGTATGTGTGCTGTGTGCGTGGGTGAATTTGTGTAGGGGTGAAGTGTGTGTGGTTGCTGTGTGCATGAGAGTGTGTGTATATGTGGGTGTGTATGTGTGGTAGTGCCCGTAAAGTATGTTATGTAATTGGGTGAATATGGGTCTATGAGTGCAGAGAACAAGGAGAAGAAAAAAGTGGGGTTTTGTGGGGTTGTGCAGCCGGTGGTACCCTGTGCTTGCACAGAAGTACCACGGGCTCGTGTTATGTTTGGCACGTGCTTTAATAGCGCACAGTGATTGTTAACATGTAAAATTTTATAGTAGGGAAAGTTTCTGACAAAATTTTATAATTTTTTGACATCCTTTGTATTTTTAATATTTTCTATAAACTCAGATTTTTAAAATTGATTTGGAGTCTTTAACATTTGTGATAAATTCTGGAAAAAAAATAGAGTATAGTTTTTATGGTATAAAGAGGTTCCAGTTTAAGTTTGAAAATTTTGAAGTTGATTTGGTATCATTACATGTATCGCACTGAATATAGTGAAATGAATAATTTAAAAATATTTTAGTCCCATTTAAATTTTGATTTCAATTTCTATAATTTTTAAATAAATCTTAAAGCATTTACAAAAAATATTAGACTTTATTTTCACTAGAAGTAGTTATGGCTATTTATTGTCTGTTATTGCATTTAAAAACATTATTTTTGATTTAAAAATATTCAAAAAATTGAGAAAATTTGTACTTTTATATTTATGCTACTTTAAGCAGTAAGAATGTTATATAAGAATTTATTACCAATCTTGGGTCATTATTAGGCCTTAAGGAGTGTGTTGGGTTTTCCAGCTAGATTGGGCGTGTGTTGGGCCCGCTTTGGGTTGCATCATTCCAGGATTAGAAGTGAACACTGTTTGAGTAGTTGATATTAGATTTATAGTATAGTCGCATAGAATATGTTCTGATAAATAATTTGCCAATTTAGGTTAATTTAGAAGATTTTGATCGAGGTCGTTTAACTTCGCTTAGTTTGGATCAAAATAAGGAATTTTTATTCAAACCAAACTCCTCATAATTGATTTCGTATGTTATTCTAATTTATGATCGTTATTCATTTGGACTATGTTATGTTGATTCAAGTATGCATTGTTTGCCTTTAAAACCTGGTTTGAGCTTTAATCATTCATTACAAATTCTTATCGATGCTCACAATTCATTACTTATCGAGCATCAATTTATTTATTGAATTAGGCAATTATTGTAATCGATATATTGACATGAGATAGTGTATTGATGCATTATAAGGGGTGATATGATGATGGTCTGTTATTGCAGAAAATATTAGTACCTTAATGGTCTAGTTAGTGTACATATGCATATGTAATCACATTGTTATTAAGCATTGCCTGTGTGGCTCTGTTGAGTGTTACCCTCCACTGCTTGGTGCCTTTGCAAATTTACTCATGTTTAGTATATCGTCTGCATCGTTTACCGTGTAATTGAAATTGTTTCCACTGAAATCTGATTTAAGAGATTGATTTGAATCTCTTCTCACATTGTCATTGAAATAAAATCTGTCAATCGTTTGTACCCCCTTCTGAATTTTGAGCGACCTTACAAAACTCTCAAAAAGTCACCCTATTTTTTCTGATCTCTTCTGCAATTAATAACCATCAGTAGATTTTTTAGAGTGGTTGAGCCTGGTTATGGAATTGGCTTAGATTATTAGTATTTTGCTTGTTTAAGTCCCTGTGAGGGAACCATCGTGTAAACTAAATAAATCGAGCATTAATTTTAGTCTTTCATTGAAGAACAACTTAATTGAGAGTTTGAATTATTGTAAAAACTCTTATATACATTTGAAACTTTCTTATCGAATTGAGGTAATTGAACGATGAAGAGATTGATCGATTGACTATTTAATGCTCTGAAACTTTTGGAGCGTTACGAAGGTGTTAAGGTGGCAAAGCACCAAATAACAAGAGTTTATGGGTTTATGCCCATTTATTATCATTTTTTTCAACAAAAAAAAAGGAAGAAAAGGAAGTAAAACCCTAATAATGGCCTGGGTCGGAAGATTCTTTCCATTTAATTCCGATTACTGTTTCAAGCTCTTGCTTCTTACATGCTCACTCCTCTACCCCTTCGGCGGTTGCCAGAATCCCTTCAGTCAAAGGTGAACAATGCCTTCTTCCCTTGTCTGCTCATTTTATTGATTACATTTGTAAATCGTTAGCCCTCCAAGATAGTCTCGACTCACTTCCCTCCACTTCGATTTACTGCTTAAATGGGTCTCATAAGTTATGTGTGTATATTGTTTAGGGTTTTGTGGTGTTTCTTTTTTCTTTTTCTTTTTTGTAAATTTCGTAGCGCTCATGATCAGAGGATTTTAGGTCCTCTTGGGATGTTTTCCTGTTGGAATCCATACCCTTGACAACGCTTTGCAAAGTTAGAAAATTTTGAACTTCATTTTTTTCATTTTGATTATAAAGGCAGATGAATTTGAATGAATAATGGCCGACATATTATTGATTTTGTTGAAATTATTAAAGTTAGTTGAGAAAGGCAAGGAAAAATAGAAGTGGTTGGAAGAGATGGTTAAGAAGTGGGATTGGTTATTCAAGTTCTGTTGATTGCCATCTTCGAAATTGGGACATACCTAAAAGCCCTAGACCTGCCTCTTCTATGTATCCCTGGGCAAGCTTCGATGGAAAAGATGGTTAAGAAGTGGGATTGGTTAATCGAGTTTTGTTGATTTCCGTTTTCGAGGACATATCTAAAAGCCCTAGACCTGCCGGCTGCCTCTTCTATGAATCCCTGGGAAAGCTTCAACAAAATAACTTTTAAAACAAAAAGTGTCTACTTTGCCCTCGGACAAGGTTAAAAGAGCTTGGGGTCTTGAATAGGCCTTTGGACATTTTCTTATAGGGGTAGCTTGCCGACCCCAATTCCTTGTTTTATTGAGGTTTGAAAGAACACGAAGCCACAGAAGAAGAGGTTATGGAATGATACCACTCGTATCCACCATTCCAAATTGTCAAGCAAATAAAGATTTTGTTCTCTGGTTCTGGCGATAGAGTCGGCGATTGAATGTTTTGTAATTACATGTGCATATTTATAAGTTCTTATCTTCCTTCTTCACACTAGGGACGGTTGTGTACAAGCGAGCAAATCGTTATAAGTCATTAGGTTGCATTCCGTAGCTTTCACTGCCTGCTGCAATCTTTCAGCCGTGCTGCATCAACTTTCCACAGTAGGTGCATAGCAAATGCCTCCACTTTGTCTTGCATCAGTTGGCAAGAAGAAGCAAAATAAAGGGTCCTTTTTAGTTGCAAGCTGGAAACAGTTCCATTTGGGCTATAGCCTACAGTTATATCATGTAAGCATAACATACGACACAGCAGTTGAAGAGGTCAGCCAAATTCCCTCGTAAAAACCACATTATTCGTTTGTGGAGGATGGACACCTCACAGAAAATATAAGTTGGCACAAGATGGCGCATTATTTATAGAAGACACTAAAACTTGGGGATGATAAGTAGAGTGCTAGGAACAGTTCTTAAACTCTTCGTTGCTTTAGACACAACAAACTTGACCAAATTAGGAAAGTTCTTCTCATTAGAAGCCCCTAGTGATGGCCTACTTGCCAGCCGAGGGACAGATCGGCAGAAATGTCACAATCATGAAAGCTTAGAAAACATAATGAAGCTGCTCAAAAGTTAGGAACTCCCAGTGAAGTTTCTTGGGCAATCTAAGCGACTAAACGATCTCCCAAGTTGGCCAACTCTGTCTTTGCTAGCCAACTCTGATATCTCAGTTGCATAAAATAAGGTAAGTGGAAATAAGAAAACCTAATTTTACAAACAAAAAATACACGAGTAAGACTGATCGATTCAGGAGAAGATTTTCTAGTACCCATTTTTTTAGATCTTCTTAATGGAAGCGAGTAAGACTGATCAATTCATGCCTTTAATTACTAGTTCAATTTGGAAAGAAAAAATACCTTGGCCTTGCACAAACCAAAAAAAAAGTAGGAGGGAGGGGGGGGGGGGGGGAGCATTAGCCCTTGATAAACAAAAGACCATAATCTCGCTTCTCTCTCTCTCTCTCTCTCCGTGCCATGAAAACTAAGGATATTCGTTCAGCCTGTATATACGTAGTCGGCATCATTTATGTCGTTGAGCTCTTTAACTTTGAATCCCTGCAAAGTTGCCACCATCGTTGCAGTCGATCTATGCTTTTTTTTTTAAATGCGCCTTGTTTTATATTGCAATGGCATTGTTTGAAACTTCTTGTAGGTTGTTCACATTTCTCACAAAAAGTGTGCCATAAGAGCCAAATATTTTTAATATATGGTCATAAGTTCACCCCTCTTTTTGAACTATGACAAATCTCTCTCTCTCTCTCTCTCTCACACACACACACACACACACACACACACTAATTTCGTTAGACCATAGAGGCTTTCTGGAAAGCAGGCACTATGCAAAATTCTAGAAAGTATCAGCTGTACGAAGTCATAAACTTGTAAAAAGTAGAAAATGAGTTTGGCACCTTATAATACGTATTTGACTACTTGTTTATGTAAAAACTACTTCTGCTTGTAAGCATCAAATTGTGGAGAAAAATGACGGTTTTCTTTGGATATTCATTTATTTTGCTTAGCTAAGGGACCTTGCCCTGGTTAGCTTGTGAGGGTTGTCGCTTTAATATGTGTAGTCTGACACAAAAAATTTACTTTCGCGGCAAGGATGCTTGGGCCACTTTCGGGGCTTGTTAATAACTGTTGAGTCATACTATTTGGTTGTTGTGTATTGTCATTTCAGATTTCAAGAGTGCTTCTCATTCTTGTTTTTCGTTATAGTGGTCAAAGATGATGCTGTAAATGAAGTACTGGAGATATAATTTGGCACACTATTTTCTTTTGGGTCATAAGAGATGGTTTTAGATAATATGGAGGATTTCTAGAAGTCAAATATTTAGGTTTCAAATGTTTGAAATTGTAGTCCTGGTCTTAGTTACTCGCATATGTGGGGAGCTGGTTCATTGACTAGTAAAAAATCCACACCAGACCTTATGTATGTTAATTTAATACCTGCTAGAGCCTGAACCAGTTACCAATTTTCTACTGTCTATTTACACTTCATCGGCCACATTCAGTATAAATTTGAAGTTAAACCCTATAAACATTAATGAATAAAGGTTGGCAGCCAAATCGATCGATTATTTTTGCCTGGTTGCTATGCTTAGAGGGTAGATTCCTGCTTTATGCGGTAATTGGCAACACTGAACTCATAGCTTTATGATTCTATATCGCTACTACCATCACTGCTTGACTGCTTGACATGATCAACTACTAAAAAAACTAATTTATTGATGCTTGCCCAGAAGAGAATATCCTCCATAACTTTTGGGCTTCACCTGATCAGTTTTGCAAAATTCTAAAAGTTCTGAGAGTCCTACAACTTTTCTTTTCGTAAAAATCGCGACTCTTTTCACCTGCCTTCTTGGCTTGCATTTCGAAAAGCGTGACCTACCTTTAACCTTCACACGGCGCAACTGATTCTAACGACTATATAATCCGTGTGGCTGTTGGTTCCTACGTTTTAATTTGGGTAGGTCCCTTCTAGCTTGCTGTTCAAGAGAGTTCAATATTTTCACTAGCATTTCAACTTGTCAGAACGTGAATTACTCTTATCTTATAGAAAATAGAGTAATATGCATGCATCCAGAACAAAGGAAAAGTTTTGCTTGAGAGTATGAGGAATGGATTCGGTTCTCAGTTATCTTTCAGAAAAGATATCATTTTTCGCTTAGGAAAGAAATGAACTTAAAGTGGTGTAAAAAATCAGAATCGTTGGATCATAGGTAATGCTATCATTGAAAGGCAAGTCTAGGCAAAGCAGATCGGTGATGCAAATAGTTGTGGTGCAGCAGAAACACGTATATAGATCACCTTAAAATAAGTCAATTGCAATTAGATGTGACTTGTTTTCCTTTTCTCTCTCTCTCTCTCTCTCTCTCTCTCTCTTTTTGATTTGTTAACCTTTATTTTCATTTGGATTCCATTCTGATGACACTTAAAGCTAAAAGAAGTTGAATAATTGTCAATCATGACCTTTGCATTCTTTTTTCCAATAACGTAAAATGTTGTGTTTGTCTTCTCCACATGCTTGTTTTTGGGTGCATGAGTTTGTTTTGGATGAAAATTTGGATTTGATGGCAAACTGAAATAACTATGGGTTGTTATTTTGGAATGAAGACAGTTTGAATCAAAGTCCTCACTTGTTGATGTGTTGAGACTACAAGCATGTCTGCTGATCCTGCTTTTGTGGACGAGGATGCTTCTTCAGGCTCTGGCGAGGATGTGAACATGTTAGATGGACACAATAAGCGTCAGTCCGCGACGCCAAACTCAGGTCATCGCAAGAGAAGTCGCAAGGCTATTGGTGATGCTATTGTTGACGCTATGCTAGAAATAGCAGCTGCTTCAAAAATGAGGGCAGCTGCAATTATAAAGAATGAAGAACGCTTTTCTATAAGCAAATGCATAAAAGTATTGGACGAGATGCAAGGTGTTGACCAAAGCCTCTACTTTTTTGCTTTGGATTTATTTGAAAATCCCAGTGCTAGAGAAATTTTCATCTCTCTTAAGAGCGAGAGGCAGTTGACATGGCTGCAGGGCAAGTTTAGTGCTTCCTCTAGTTCAGCAGTCTGAGGAACTAAATGACTTTTTGCTCCTTTTTGGTTACAGAATATCTGTAGTCTATGCCATCGAATTAGACTTCTAAGAAAGTCCTTGTACTTAGTTTGACTAATTGACTGATGGCTGTTACGAGTTTTTTTTACCAAGATAAATCGAGGTATCAGCTTTTATGTGCTTTTTGTGTTGCGTATTCTGGAAGGCTAAAGATTTGATTAAAATGTTTTCGTCAGCAGTTGACTGTGCATATCGCTGAGTGAGTACATTGTGTTGCAAATTCCATGTTGAAATTATATTTCTGCAGATACATCAAGAAGCATGGAGGATGTTGACTTGGAATTGGATGAGATGGAACTAGTTGCAGCAGCCGCAGGTTACTACTATTATAACAGTATAACTAATCAGCCTCTTCGTAGTATATCACCTTCGGGATCAGGATTTATGACTGAACTACTGAGTGGTCCTGACGACTTGTGTCGGGAAATGCTTAGGATGGATAAACATGTTTTTCACAAGCTATGCGACAGTCTTAGACAGAGAGCAATGCTACGGGACACACCTGGTGTTTCAATAGAGGAGCAGTTGGCGATTTTCTTGAACATTGTTGGCCACAATGAACGCAACAGAGTAATCCAGGAACGCTTTCAGCATTCAGGTGAAACAATAAGCAGGCATTTCAATAATGTACTTAAGGCAATTAAGTCATTGTCGCGTGAGTTCCTTCAACCAGTGCCGCTATCCACTCCTCTTGAAATACTGGGAAGTAACAGATTTTATCCCTATTTCAAGGTTCATTTCTATATCCCAACTCTCTCCATTTTATACCCACATTGTGATGTCACTCACATATGTTCCTCCCCTCAGGATTGTATTGGTGTGATAGATGGCATGCATATCCCTGCACATGTACCAGCCAAGGATCAATCTCGTTTTCGTAATAGAAAAGGTGATCTTTCGCAAAATGTGTTGGCAGCATGCACTCTTGATTTCCAGTTTATATTCATTTATCCTGGGTGGGAAGGCTCAGCTGCAGATTCACGCGTATTAAGAGCTGTCCTTGATGATCTGGATCAGAATTTTCCTCAAATACCGGAAGGTTCTCCCTAATTAGTGTTGTATATTTGTTATTGTGGATTCATTTAATAGACAGATGAATATAACAGGCTAAAGAATCTCTTGTTCCAGGAAGATATTATCTTGTAGATATGGGTTACTCGAATACAGAAGGATTTATTGCTCCATATCCTGGAGTTCGGTGTCATCTTCACGAGTATAGGGGTGCAAATTTACTACCAAGAAATGCGGAGGAGCTATTTAATCACCGGCACTCATCGTTGAGACAGGCCATCCAGACTTCTTTTGATGTGTTGAAAGCGCGGTTCCCTATTCTCAAACTTGCCCCTCAATACGCTTTTCATACTCAAAGGGATATCGTAATAGCTGCCTGTGTCATTCATAATCTCATCCGACGCGAAGAAAGAAATGATTGGTTATTTGCTGGTATTGGAGGGGGGACAATAGAAGATCTGCCTGATCTTGAAGATTCGCATGAGCTGCAATTAGCTTCCTCGGTACAAGAACAGATTGCTTCTTCATTTCGGGACTCGGTTGCAGCAGCAATGTGGGATGACTTCATAAACAACCGGGACGAGTGGTGATTGATAGTTATTAGTTAGCATCCAGGTTCATGTTAAGGTGCTTTTGGATTGCTAACTTTGTCCTCGTTTGTGGATGTTCATGGTACATGTCCGCTTCTCTCACGTCTTGTTGGCACTTGCTCTTGAGGGATTACAACAATTGTGTATATTTTGAATGCTGGGTAGTGCGATGTTGGACCCTTTTCGTGTCACATCCTTGACTTATATAGGGAGCTACAAGGAAGGGAGCACAACCCTTCCTTTCCCTTTGTCTGATATCCAAACCAACGGCAAGTTTTGCAGAAAATCAGAAATTCGAGAATAGAAAGTGATTTATTAATCGTCTAGATTACAAGTCAAATCTACAAATACCTAATTATGATAAGGTCTGACTAAAGATTTTGGCAATTTTGTTTTGCACGCATACGTCATTTCTGTCTGGCTTTCCAGAATTATCTTGCATAATACTCGGTCGCTACTGTAGTACTAACCTCCCTCCTGATCAAGCAAGAGTTTCAAAAGGAAAGTCGCTAAGCCTATCCCTATGGGGCTGAAAATTTCTGAGGATGGCCGGAGTGACCAGGCAAAGGCGATGATACTGTCAGATCACTAACGTGATGATTGGACAGTACAGCTCGGGGTAAATACATGTATACCGCAACGGCAGGCGGCCGTTGATACCCCATTTTTGTAGACTATATTTTATGTTTTAGTCTGTCCATTGCAAATCAAGCTTATTTAGTTTACTTTTATACACTTTATTTTCTTTTATATTAGTCCAGTCCAGTCCAGTCCAGTTTTTTCAGTCACTTTATTTATGTAAAACTTAACCCAGGTCAGAGTCTTGTAAATTTGGATTACCTTAGGTTAAATTCATGGCGCGTTTTAACTTAGTTCACATGCATCTATATCGTAGATAAACTTTCTAGAAAGGGCTTTATAACAAATTTGCTATGGAAAGTGTACCTGTCGACACAATTTTATACTGCCCAGTACACCTTTCAGGTCAAAGTATACTGTGGGTAGATTTAATTTGCTCTTTTAACTATTTCTCTTGTGACGACTAAGGTTGTGTCCTGTGTAGCTTTTTTACAACCCTAGGGTCCCAAGGGCTTTACATAAACCCCCCCCCCCCCCAGCCACTCCCTAGAGACATGTAAAGATCCCTAAAAGACCGTTCGTATTCTATGAAGCTATCCACTAGGGTTATAATATGTTGTGATCCCCTCCCCCTACACATGTTTATACACTTGTTCATTCGAATTTCTTGCATCGTGATTATATCCAAACAAGCAGACACGCGATTCACATTAAAAGGTATTGATTTTTGCCCTTTCTAGTTAGATTAATTTTATTCCCTGCGATCAAATTTTGGTCCTTGAATAAGAAAAACACTTTTACTCTAGTAATTAGATTATAACATTTGTTTATATTCTATTTTTTTTTTATAGAATCACTTGTCAGAGTTTAGCTCATCTCCTCTAGGGTCAAAATTACGAGGTCTTGATCTCGATTAGTTCTATTGGGTAAGTAGGTTAATCAGCCCTAATGTTGGGTTGAAACAATTAACTAGATAAAGTTAATTTGTCTTATTTTAATAAATATCTTCAAAACTATATAGTAATAAATAGAGACCTATTTAGGGTATGATGAGGTGCAAACACCTTCTTGTCATAAATTTAATCAGAATCTAATGTTACGTAGACTAGATTAGCTTTATTGATATCTATATGTCAATTTTAGGTTTTCCTTTTTTTTTTTCCTATTAATTTTATTATTTACTCTAGAAATCATATTCTTACTCCAAAGACTAGATTTTTCATATACATGCCATCATAGAGGGGACATAACGTTTGGTTGCGACCGAAGGTCGGACAGCGCATGGATTGTTCTTTCAGGCAGTGGATATGAACAAAAAATCAAGCTGAATCTTCTGGTTCCTGAGAGGCCAAAATCGATCTGAAAACAAGAGTAGAGCGAAGCAATGGTTTAGCCATAACGAATTGTCTTTTAGCAGAGGGAGAATAACCTAAAGAACATTGATGCGATAATGGAACTCAAGGGTTGAAATTATGGTAATTTGTTGTTATTATTTAAGCAAATTGTACTCTAGGCATGTCCAATATTCATAATTTAACGAATATAATCTTTATCTTTTTAACGAATATAATCCGTACTCATCAAACGAACATTGATGCGATAATGCGATAATGGAACATTGATGAGTTGAAATTAGCATAATGGAACTCAAGGGTTCATCTGATGAGTACGGATATGCTAGTTAGATACCTCCATCAGTCATTGATGCGATAAGAAAGAAGAGAAAAAAGAAACATAAAAGCCATATCACAAATTTGTTAGATGCATTCTTATCAAAGCAAGATCTACTACGTTTGGAACTGGGAAAAAAAAAATTATCAACGCCTTGTAATAGATAACAAAAACATTACTGAAAGGAGAAAAACTTGTGGTGTGAGCAACTGAGATTTAACAAAATCTCACAGACCTCTAAGACTTATTTTAGTATTATCATCAACAACTCTTATATCTTAAACTTTTTTAAACGTTCAGCTTAGAAATGTTTTGAAATTAACATAATTAAACTCAAGGGCTTATCAAATAAGTGCGGATACGGTAGTTAGATACCTCCATATGTCATTGATGTAATAACGAAGTGGCAAAAGAAACACGGAAATCATATCACAAATTTGTGAGATGTATTCCCTATCAAAGCAAGATTTACTATGTTTGGAATTGATTTTTTTATTATTATACAATGCCTTGTGATACATAACAAAAACATTATTCAAAGGAAAGAACCCTTGGTCTAGAGTAAAAAAAAAAAAAAAAACAAAGTTAATATCGAGCTTGTAAGTCAAAGAAATTTAGTTGAAGAATTTATATTTACAGCTAAAAGCTTTAAGCTAAAAGCTTTTTCATTTAAAGTTACAAAAATAAAGTAAATATTATTTTTATCTTTCTTTTATAAATCACTGGTGTTATATTTCTGCACCACTAAAAAAGCTAATTTGTTCTTTTGACTAAACCTCCATTAAGAATGAAAACCTTTTTTTCCATACAGACACCGCACTGACTTCACAAACCCAAGAATTCCCCTACCCCATACCCTTACCCGTCAACACAGAGTACCCGACTCCGGGTTCTTCCCATCTTCGTCTACCAGTTGATTGGTTCGAAGAACGAAAGTCATTCCATACCTATTGTGATTGGTCGATCATCAGCGGATTGAAGCAAAATAAGCGAAAAGGCAAACTTCATCGCTCTCCTTCGTTCTTGTTCTCCTGTAGTTGACCATTTTGATTATTCCTCCCGCATTGCTTTTCTGCGTCAGATGATGAGCCCATAGCTTCACTGGAAAGCCACAAGATGAAAGTCAAGAAAGGTTTGTTACAGGGCGGCGAGGTGCCTAGCGATCCTTCTGGGAGTAGTAGCTATTTAAAGTATCCAAACCAAGGCCGAGGTTTCTTTTTCAACTCTATCCATTCAGATGAAACTACGATCTTTAGAGAAAGCACCATCACCCAAAATCTAGTGTCGGTGATCGATCCATCGACGTCACCGAGTGGCCACAACCTGCTCACACCTCTCGAAACAACCTACTACTCCCCAGTTCCTCCACAATCCCCACCCAACACCTCCAGACACACAAAAACACCACCATCCATACACACCGTTCACACACAAAGCACACCTATTCGACAATTCCCCAACCCCCAACCATTCGCACGAACAGATACCGCGGTACCCCACCTCTCAGCCCCCCATCACCCAAAATCAGGCGTGCTTTGGTCCGGTGACGACTGGTCCATCGGTGTCGGCAAACTTCAGTAAACAGTAAACGTGTCAAAAGAGCCAGCCACCACTCACAAAACAGAAGGCCCTTCGGAGAATAAATTCTCCACGCCTACTTTTTTTTCCCCGGTTCCCCAGCCTTGCTTCACAAACCTCTAGATCCCAAACGAAAGTCATACATATGTCATACTCCCCAAAGGTTAAACTTAAAATCAGTAACAAAGGCATTAAAAGAGGTGCAAGTGTTGTTTAAGAATGTTAAGAAAACATATATTTATATCATACTTGTCCTTCTGTCGCTAAATCCGCGCGCCCATGTCCACTATAGCAAGGTTACTCCTTTAAACATTCTTCGCACCGTTTCATTGCTCAATGCAAAAATCATAGCTAATTATTTAGCAAAAATGAGCAAAATAGTGGCAAATGAAGAGTTTTAACGTAGTAAGTCAACCGAGTCACTTTGTTATGTTTGTAAGGATGGCTGGGAGTTCCCCTCAAAGAGTATGCTATCTATATCTTTCATTTCTGTACTCGCAACCTTGGTCACTTTTTTCAAACTCTATCTAAAACTATTTGTTTCTTAAACTACCCAGTAGTAGATATATAGGATTATTCTAACTTATTGCACACCAGAAGCTTTCTTTATCCATTAGCATCATAATCAAAAGTTTTTTTTTTTATAAGAAAAGTAGCAACTAGAAATAAATAGAGGAGCTTAATTTTGTCTTGCTAACGAAAAGCTTCCACGTCTATGCTTAGGCATGCTTCGCCATGCATATTTTGTAACATTATGCACACACAAAGGATAACAATGACCATCACATATGTAAAATTATCACTGAGCTTTCGATACTTAAGCAAGGCATAAAGGTACTTGCCCCTCAAATGATCATAACGCATGAAGCACCGAAAGATCATCAAATTAATCATGCCAATTTTACTCATCTTAGCTGCAGTCTCTGAGAAAGAGTAAAACCCAAAGATATATTACTCATCTTGAAGAAGCAACAAAAGATCATTAAATGAATTATGCCAAATTTACGAATCTTAATTACGTGTATTAAATATGAGAAAAACACAAAGGTAAGAAAGGAAAAATAATTAGAAAGGGTACCTATGAAGTGATTAAAGAGAAGCTACAATCAAAGAATAGGAGAAGTAAACATAATGAATAAGTGAGAATATTGCTCACTCGTTATGAATTTTGGGCGGAGTCAGGCTTTCCATAACAAATTTGTACCATTGCCATAATCAAATTGACACTATGTTATTGACCTAAAAATACCCACATTATTATCTAGAGAAAAATCAGCAAAAAATTATATACGCTTAAAATTGCTCCAACCTTAACTCTAGAGGCCACTGTTTGTGCTGGTTAGCAGAGCCTCATGGCTCTAGAACGCCTTCCTTTCTTCCGGCCTCGATATACGCCTCGTCATCCTTTCCTTCTTCCCCTTCCTCTCCTCCTCCTCCTCCTCCTCCTCCCAATTTACAATTGAAACATCGGGTTGATCAAATACATAAGTGGACGATCTTCTTGGCTTACCGGCACGTGACTTGGTTTAGGCGGCATAGCGGGAGAGGAGGATGACGTCAAAGACGAAAAAGGATAGAGAGGAGGAAGTGGGTGTTTGATCGTCCACCTTGTGTAAATGAAGGAAAAATGATATAAAATTAGAAAAACTGTAACTCTTGAGACGTGGGGTTAGACAAAGAGTTTTTACATATAGTGGAGTAAGGTGGTTTTAAGGAGGAGGTGAAAATCCAATAGGACAGACATGTTTTTTTTTTTTTAATTTTAGTAAAATTGAATTTTAAAAAAAAAATAAGATTAAGAGTTTGCTACTTATTAAGGTCATTAATTGAATCTAAATATATATCCTCAATTATAGATTATATATATATAGAGTACAGATTGTAGTTCTCTTTATTAGCTTATAAACTTGTCCTTGGCGCTTCTGTATATTTACTTCATGCCATTTCGGGTCAAACTTCCCAAATCACCCCTCATCCGTCCTTCAAAATTTTGGTCACTTGAGCAAAAAACTTAGGAGGGGGAAGCTCGGAGAAACTTGGGGGAAATTGTTTCCCTCTGAAAAGTAAGGGCATGTAAGTAATCATACAACAGAGATATTAATTAATACTGTATTTTGAAAAGAGGTTTGAAGCGCTAACGACGCTTAACGATTAAGATTTCAAACTTAAATCTCTCTCTCCCCGAACCGACTTAGTAATCCTTTTTTATATCACGACTCTCAAGGCAAAAATTACAAAAGACAACCCTTCAATTATATTGTATTATATATATATATATATATCCAAAAGTACCAAAAAATCCTCAAAACCCAAACCAAACAAACGCTACAAACCCTAATTCCAGCCTCCAAACCGAACGTTCGTCTTTCCCTCTCTTATTTCTCTCTCCACTCCACCCCCACCAAACACCATTACAACACATCCTTGTTCGTTTCTTCCGATACTCTCAACACCCGCCGTCCGATCGTTTATTCTCAGATCTGCGACGAGGCCTCTCTGATTTCCATCCCACGCGCCGAGATCTGGCCTGCACGCGCCGAGATCTGCCGAGGGAGGTGCGAAGCATGGTTGTCAATGGGCGGCCATTGAAGAGGGTGAAGAGGCGTGTCACGGCCGACGTCATCGACTTCCTTACGTTCCCCTCCGGGGATGCCCTGCCCAGCGGCCCCTTCAGGACCAGCGTGAGGGCCTTCGTGGCGAAGCACGCGCTGCTGCCGCCCCCCTCGTCGCTGTTGCCCCATCTGCTGACGTGGCAGGTGCTCTTCCGGGTCGGCGATCTGGTGGACGGGCCGGACTCCTCGCCGGCCCTGGTTTGCCTCGACGTCGTCGAGGAGGACGTTGCCAGATCTAGATCCGTCTACTGTGACCAGTGCCGAGTTGTTGGTGAGTCCCTCCAGCCGAGTCCAAACGATTTAACTCGGCCTTTTTATTTTGTTTGTTAACTCGCTTTTGTTGTCGTCAGATTCCGGTCACCGGTTTAGGCGGGATGTCGGAGAGTAGTGTGGTTATTTTTTCTCAGGAGAAGTATCGAAAATTCCAGCTATCTTTCGAAATAACTAGACCATTTCAATCCGAGACGTTGGTTTCCCTTTTTTTTTATTGGATTAATATTAAGTGGTCGCTAACAAATAATAATAATAATAATAATAATAATAATGTTGTTATCTGATCAACGGTATATATAAGCTCGGAAGTGTATGAAATGTTAACCGAGCCAACTGGACGGACGGGATTGAATTAGAGCATAGTGGTGATTGGGACAACGACATTGAGAATCGTACGAGAAAATGTGTGCCTTGAAAAAGACCCGTAGCTGTTTGGACTCTGTGCGTTAGTTGGACATCTGGCAGACAGGCGGGGCCCCACTGCTGCTTTCATTTTAGTAAAGTGGGTCCGCGCATTGGTTTGCTTTAGGTGACACCTAGCTGGTAAACATCCACTCAAGCAATGTTCTTTTCATACCGGTTATACCCCTCATCTGGTTAGTAGCTCCAACTCTGGTTTCTGGGAGGGTGTAAATGTCTTTTGACATTGATTTAATGTCTTTTGCGATGTGGACCATTGGATGGGATGCGCTCAGAAGATAATAGTTATAATTATTGCGGGAAAAAGGAGAAAATAAAAAACAGTTTAATAATGATTAAATTTCTATTTGTTTTATTTGTTGTTGAAGGTTGGAGCAGTAACCCAGTATGTGCGAAGCGGTACCATTTCATAATAAAGGCAGACGGTGGTTCCATCGGCGGGTGTAACAAGTCTTGCGCAGGCTGCGGTGATACCGTCCATGTCTCTGAGTCCAGGTGACTTTCTTCGATATATGGTTCTCTCCTTTTGTGCCTAGGTTGTGTTCATATACCTGAGATCCTTCAAATAACACTTGTTCGACTATAATGACCTTTTTCGTGTATTCGTCCTACGTTTTTCAATTGCCAATTTTGCTTGATTTACTTGTTTTTCATTCTAATGTAATATCTGCGTCTTTGCTCGTCTTTGAAGTGAATTTTTTTTGTGCCAATATGCACTAGTTGTATCCGATCTGATTAAGTTATCTCGTCATATGAATATCGTGCAACTCAGATTTCTGGGTAACTTTTTTTAGCTTTCTTGTTTGTTAATTGCCACTACATGACTTTCCTTGTTCCCATCATTCCTTCTTCATTTATATTTCATAACCCTTTACCAAAGAGTAAAAAAGGAGATTGATTAGTGTAATAAGTTCCATGCCGGTCTTTCCATGTCATCCTCGTCTGTCATTGGTAGTGTTGTTCTGAGTCATGCTTGAATTTCGTGAAATTTCTTTTGCAGGTGCAAGTCATGCAACCATGTGATGACAGCTGAAGAGGCTGAAGACTGGATGTATAACCAGTTGGAGGATACCAGTCATCTTTTACACGGTGTTCTCCATGCAAATGGTTATGGGCACCTCCTTAGAGTCAATGGCCGTGAAGGTGGCTCCAGGGTTCTTACTGGATGTCGAATCATGGACTTTTGGGATCGCCTTTGTAAACTTCTTGTAGTCAGGTTAGAATCTCTATTGTAATTACTGCAATCTGTAAGAACTTTTATGTAAGAAAGCTGCACGACTTCTACAACTAAGAATATATCTGGTTGCAAGACTTCTTGTGATTTGCACATGATTGCGAGTTCATTGATTACCGAAACACTCGATACTCTCACATTTCCTTTTCTGTACTGCGGCTTTGTGAGTTCTATGGCTTGACTCTCCTGTCTTTTGAACACATACAACCAATGTTGCCTTGTTAGATTTGCGATGATGTGTCTGCAGATTCAATGTATTTAAGAGTTGCATTTGTCAGGGTGCTGTATTTATAATACTTAGTCTACCTCCTCTAGGGCATTCTTCATGTAGAAGTTGCTGGAATATGCGCAGTTATGTTTTTGGTTTAATGCTTTGGAACCGAATTAAGCTCTATCCTTTTTTTTTTGGTTTCTTTTTCATGCATGAACAGAAAGGTCAGTGTGATGGATGTATCCAAAAAGTATGGCCTGGAGTTCCGGCTACTAAATGCTGTCTGCAAAGGCCATCCATGGTATGGTGACTGGGGTTATGAATTTGGGGCTGGTAGTTTTGCTTTAACTCATGTTGAGTACAAAGCCGCTGTTGAAACCCTTTCGAATCTGCCTCTGTCCATCTTTCTCTCTCATGGACGGAAACCTAGGATGCGCCTACAGGACTTGATTGCGTTTTATCAGTCGTTATCAGAGCATGAACTTGTAAATATTAGAGACCTGTTCAGTTTCTTGATGACTTTGATACATGATGCTCGGAAGTTTCCTATGAAAGCTGATGATTTGACCTGCAAGAAGAGTCTGTCATATGACTCAAGTGTATCTTGTGCATGGAGTATCGATGAAATTGCACGTGTCGAAGAAGCTATGTTAAGAGTGCTGCGTGCGGTTACTGGGTCCACCTGGGTGAGCTGGCGTACTCTTAGGGGTGCTGTTTGCAAAGCAGGTCCTCCTGAGCTCCTGGACTACTGCCTTAAACAACTCAATGGGAAACAGGCCACTGAAGGAATGGTGGTTAGTGCGCGCTGCGTTCCAGATTCAGGTGCTATTGAGTACAGGTTAGCTTCATTGAAGAATTTCTTTTACTCTGTTATGCCTGTGGTTTTTTTTAGTCCTTCTTTGTTTTATTTCACAAACAACTGATAGTTTGTAAGCAAGCTACTTAAGTTTCATCATATGTTTCTTAATTCTGTATGATTTCCCATGATCATATGTTTCTTAATTCTGTATGATTTCCCATGGGATGCAGACTCGAGCCAGGAAGTGTACCTCCAAGTGGAAGTCCTCCTTGCAACAGTCCTTTAATCACGAAGAGCCCATCTGCAGATCGCCTCTTGCAGGATCTGAGATACTTGTACGAATCCATGCTCCACCCGCAAACCATGCTTAACTATGGATTGCGGACAAAGTGGGATCTAGGTGTTGAATCAGCGACAAAGCTCCTTGATTGCAAACAGTTTCTGAAGGATTATAATCCTGAAAACACGTTATCAAATTCAAACAGATCTATGGTTCTTTCATGTGAGGTTGACCTCATGGAACAATCTGAAGAGAAACTCGTGAATCCACCTCCCGAGGTAATTACTTTATCCCCTAATGCTACCATTTCCGACCTTAAGCACGAAGCATCGAAGGCTTTCCAAGATGTGTACTTGATATTAAGAAGATTTCAAGTGGAAGAGCTAGTTGGTTATGGAGGTGTTGATGAATCCACCCAAGTCAAGCTCTTGTTGGGATCGACCGTGGTCGTTAGAGTGAGAGGGAGGTTCATTGGGAAGAATGCTTTGAGTAGGTTTAGAATGGAGAGGGGGGTTGAGAGATGGACAGTGGACTGCAGCTGTGGAGCCAAAGATGATGATGGGGAGAGAATGCTGGCCTGTGATGTCTGCAGTGTGTGGCAGCATACTCGATGTGCAGGGATTCCCGACTCTGATGCCGTTCCTGCAAAGTACGTTTGTCACAGACACAGATGCGCAAAAGGCCACATTACAAAAAGGAACTGCAAGGTTGAGGTCGTGGGTTCTGTGGCTGGAGCTGCTGGCGGTGGATTGGGAAACAGCTTGACTAACATAGCTTGATGATTGTGCGATGGAATTTTCTGCACTGTAAATGCTTTTGTTTAATTTCGGGATGTCTCCTGAGGTGGATAAGAATTGTGTATATATAGAGCGGGCCTCCAGCATGCACTTAGTTGCTAATCTTTCAAGTCGTCTTTGTATATAGTTTTGGATGGCTAAAGATCCAGTTCACTGCGCAGAAAGAAAGAAAAAATGATAAGAAAAAAAAAATGAGAATTGAAAAGCCCCGAATTTTGTTTTTGTCTTCGTCTACTTATGATTTGCTATAAGCTTTGAAAAGATCTTTACCATTCATGTTCATCATCATGTTCATAATTGTATGTGCCAAGCTCTGGCGAGTCTTGACAGGGCGTGAATGAAGATGCTTCGCTACGATAAACTAACCGCATGCATCAGGGTCGTTTGCTCACTGGAATGAAATTAGGAGTGCAGCTCTATACGAAAAATAAAGTTTGAAAAGGGATGGAACGACCGTTTCTATGTCGTTGTTTAGTAAATTTATGGTGAGGTTACAAGTTCTTGGCTGCGTTAAAATTTTTACTGTAGACATTCTATTTTTATAATTTTATTTTATCCTTTTTATTGGGCTTTACTTATGATTTAAGTTTTTAATTATTTTGATTTAGGGTGTGTTTGATAACTCATTTTATCACTTAAAACTGAAAGTTTTCAATGGTTTAAAATTAAGTACGTTTGATAACGTATTTTTTTAAGCACTTAAAATAATAAGTGATAGATAAGATAAAGACCAATATTTTAAGTTACTCATGACTAACTTATCACTTAAAGCGCTCAATGATTTTTCGTTAAACAATTTTCCCCTAACTGACTAATCTGCCCTCCATCTTCCTTATCTGCCTTCTTTTCTTCCCTTTATTCTTTCCGATCGATCG